>JAJJWW010012564.1:0-50321 GCA_023531295.1 Papaver armeniacum
AGATGATGGTTGCAAGAATGGAGCGATTGATGGTGATCAAGCTAAAGCCATGGAATAAAGGTGGAGTTATTTTTGCAAGATGGACCTGATGTTGTTAATGATTGAAGTCTGGTAGTGGATGTGGTCAAGATGGTTGACTCGGAAGGAAGAGCAAGGCAAGGCAAGGCAGTAGCTCAGGTACCTCAGATGGAGGTTAGCAGGGAGCTGCATTGTTGGAATTTGTGGTTATCGAACAAATGAATGGTTGGCTGTAGCAGCAGCCATTAATTAACAGCAGAATGATGGTGCTGTGGTGATGAGCTGGAGAAAGAACAAGGTCGAGAGGAGCTGAAATTGGTGGTGTTTGTAGCCATACATTGCAGATGAGAGTATGGAGCTACAGATGATGCAAATGGACTGAGCTGCAGAACTGTGGATGCATCTTAGGTTTGAGTTCTGCTGCAATGAAGTCAAGGGATTTTGAAGCTCGACCTTACAGGCTAAAATGAGTTGAATCGATGTCTAAATCAACGGTTCAAGTGTGTGATAGTTAGAGCTCAGGTTGATGGCAGAATTGTTGGTTTGTTTGGAGACGTAAACCAGATGAATGACAAAGACCTGATGATGTGGCTGCAATGGCTCATGCCTAGAGCCAAGTCAGCTGAGTTAGACTATGACTCAGATCTGAATAGGGTTATCTGACATCACTGAGTTAGCGAGACTTGACTCACCTTGACTCTGTGCCTCGCTTTAACCGAGTTAACTCTCAGTCAGACTTGCGTTTCCTCGGTGTGACCTGGTGGACTTTGCCGGTCACCTCGAGCTACTTTCCGCCGAGTTCCGTCAATCTCCTAAGACCTTTAACCAATTTTCCCACACCACTTTTGGAGCAGATTTTCACATGAGTTATTCTCACACATGGGCTTGGTGAATTTCTATCTATTGGGCCTTTGAAGACTAGACCTAATTTTGGAACAAGAAGAGCTATAAAAAGAAAGGTTTTCTACAACTTTAAAAAGGACGTATTCTTCTTGGAGTTTTGCAGAGAGCCGGAGCTAGGGTTTGCTTTCATTTAATATTTTCATCGTCTTTACTTTATTTTTATTGATTTGATAATGAACTCCATATTTATGAGTAACTAAAACTCTCTTTGATTAAGGGCGATTTCGAAGCCCGAAATATGAATCTATATTTGATATGAAATAACTTGTTCTTTTGCATTCATTAATGTTATTGATTGATTTCTACCATGCTAATATTGTCTATGGATTATTTGTTAAGGGTGTAAGTTCGAAATTGAATCATTAATTCTTAATCTATTTGCTAGTTTAGATTTTCTTCGATCTGTAATTGTCTAGAGAAGATGAACACAAGTAGCAATATGTGGGTATTGATGATGGGACTTTGTTAAGTACCCATATGTAGTAAATCAACACTAGTAGGTGATTCATGCTTTGAGTTCATCACTAGAGCAACCTTATCTCACGTAACTTAGAGCACTTGTTTAAGTCAAACCTAGTAAGCGTACCTCTAGGAAACTTGGCAAGTAGGAACCTAAGAGTCGAGCGCTTCCGTATCCGGTGAGCTAGGAGATAATAACGGAATAGTTGAGCGTACTAATTATTCTAGGGTTGTTAGTAACATGATAATGTGAAGAACATAGCTATCTATCAATTTGGTTTGTATTCCGTGGTCTAGAATGAACCTTTAATCAATTACATCTCATATTTGAATACATTTTACAATTTCTTTTAAAGATTTCTACAACAAAATCATCTTTGCTAAGAGTATTTGCATAACAACTTGAACTTCATACCTCCCTTGGGACGATCCTACTTACATTATACTACTTGCTAGTTAAAGAGAAGTAGAGAAATTTATTTTTGCGAGTTCGACACCTCGTCACCATCATCCCACGGAACTGAAGCAAGTTTTTATCTTCCCGGTTTACCGTCACCTTCCTGTAATTGAAGCAAGTTGTTATCTTCCCGGCCGTTGTCACCTTCCCACGGTACTAAAGTAGTTGTTATCTTCCGAAGCTTGATCGTCACCTTCTCAATGGCAACCGAGTCAAGTTGTTATCTTCCCGAAGTCCGTCACCTTCCCCCTTAATCGAAGCAAGTTGTTATCTTCCTTAATCCGCCGTTACCTTTCCACGGAACTGAAGCAAGTTATTATCTTCCCGAATCCAGTCGTCACCCTTCCCACGGAACCAAGCAAGTTGTTATCTTCCGAATCCAACGCTCACGGATCCTTTCCAAGCCGCACGATACCTGCGGCTCCCATTCCAAGCCGACCAAGCTCGACGGCTCATTCCAAGCCAATCCAACGCTATCGTTCCTTTTTCAAATCCGCACGATACCCGCGACTCCCATTCCAAACCGACCAACACCGACGGCCTCATTCCAAGCCAATCCAACGCTCACGGCTCCTTTCCAAGCCACACGATACCGCGGCTCCCATTCCAAGACGACCAATGCCGACGGATCTTTCCAAGCAAATCCAACGCTCACGGATCCTTCCCAAGCCGCACGATACCTACGGATCCCATTCCAAGCCGATCCAGTGCTAAACGGCTCCAAGTCTAAGCCACCACGGTGCAGATTTTACCTTCACACCAAATCTACACTAGTGACTCCGTTCGGCCCTAACCTACGGTATTCACGAACAGTAACTTACGTAAAGCCGCCAAATACGAGGATCACATATTCTCCTTACTTCCTTAAAAAGGTTAGACGAATCTTCCTAACCATCTTGCATGATTTACGTTTCGATTCTATCTTTGTCCGTCACCATCTTATGCTTACCTCGCAACAATGCCCCTTTTCCGAGCTGCGGGGGACTTAATGTTGATGGTGGTTTTTAGCTTAAGGCTAAAATCATAAAACCATACATCCGACATGACGTCACTACGACCACTAGCGCATTTATTGAATCAATCAAGCATGCCTCACGTAAGAATTACCAGTGGTACCTTTTTTTATATATACACGTGACTTGTTCCACGGCAGTAACCCTTAGTACTAACCGACATCACCTCTCGTATATGCCTAACCCCGATCCTCTCACCGTGCCAATGGCAAACCATGCCAGCCTAAGTCTCCGCGCCAAGGCATGCCAACCATGCCAGCCGCACCACCGTGCTAATGGCAAACCATGCCCCACGTCTCCGCGCCAAGGCATGCCAACCATGCCGCCCGCACCACCGTGCCAATGGAAAACCATGCCGCCCACGTCTCCTCGCGCCAAGGCATGCCAACCATGCCAACCGCACCACCGTGCCAATGGCAAACCATGCCACGCCTTCGCGCCAAGGCATGCCGACCATGCCAACCGCACCACCCGTGCCAATGGAAAACCATGCCACCACGTCTGCGCCAAGGCATGCCGACCATGCCAACCGCACCTCCGCGCTGATGCCAAAGCCATGCCGGTCCTAAACCATGTCGTTGTCTGCCAAACGAAGGGTTGCAACAATCAACGGCCACCCTTCCATATGAGATGCAGATCTGAGCCGTCCAAGTTCGCCACCAAGCGCATGGCAACTTGCGTCCCAAAGCCAAACATCACGGTGCCCAAAACTCTAATTTTGGCCGCGCCTACACTATGCCAAAGCCATGCCAGCCCTAAACCATGCCGCTACCGGATACCAAACGAAGGGTTGCAACAATCAACTACCACCCTTCCATCCGAGATGCAGATCTCACCGTCCAAGTTCTCCACTAAGCTGCATGGCAACAGCCCAATGCCAAAACTACGGTTTTACCAAACCCTAATTTTTGGCCGCGCCAAAGCGTGCACGAGTATGCCACCATGCCTCGGCTACTAACATCCCTCCTAAATTCTTCCCGAGTTTTACTTTAGGATGTTTTACCCCCGAACGAGCTCAAAACCTAAATATTGCCGCGTTGGGAGATAGGAAATTCTTTTCCGTACATAATGGAAGGGAGGACCATCAAAATCCGAGTCCGTACGAGAATTCTACAGTGATTATAGTAAAGGGCGCTAATTAGGATTTCAGCATACCAAACCCTAATTTAGACAAAACCCCAAGCGCTTCCCTACCATGCCGGCCTTCCCTTTACGGCTGCTAAAACGAAGGCGTGCGACAATCAACTATAGGATCAGAATATCGCGACATCAATACTTCGCGGGATCAATAAACAACAACATTGCGAGGGCGTCGCAGAAGAGTTATATAAATGACGCAATGAATGGAGCGGCCAAAACACGAGAAAGGTGTGAAGACCTAGCGAAGTTTAGGAGAGCTGCGAGATTGTATACTTGTACAATTGCGATATTTCGCAAGTCATTCCCGAAAATAAAGGACAGCTTAGCTGTCATCCATTGTATACTACCCTATATAAAGAGTCGAATGAGTCTGTTGGAGGGAGGATTCCTTTCAGAGTGTTAGTCAAGTTATTAGGAGAGAGAAAGTTTATGGTGATTGTAATTTCTTTAGCTCTTTTTTATTTTACCCTGTAAACATTCAAGGAAATAATCAATAAAAATCAGTGTTATTCATCTTCAAATGTCTTAGTTGTGTGGATTATTGTGAGGGGTGTAGTGTACGATTTCCTGCAACTACATATTGGCGCTAGAAAGGGCTATTTGAGTAAGGATTGACATCGTGATTTGAAAGAATTTGGAGTAGTAGAGAAGGAATTTGATATAATTTTCAACGGTTACCAAAATTAAGAAATGGTTAGAAGGAGAAATGCATCTGAGTAAACCAACAACTGTTAGGGAGAAGTAGGAGACTTACTTAGAGAAGAGAGAAATGAAATGGGAGAATCAAGAAGGAACATAAGGAATGATGAAGAAAATCAAATTCAATCACCAATTCAACCGGCAAGTGGATAGAACTGGATTATGATAGAGTAAGCGTGCATACTTGGAGATCGGACTGTGTGGACGTATGGGAAGAAGAGCAACAATTGGTAAACAATGGACAAGAGGGGAGAGACCGAGAAGAGATTGAGAGATAATTCATGGAAATGAAGAGATCGCAAAGCATTAGAGGCGTTGAGACAAACAATACATGAAGAAAGACAGTTAGAGGCAAGAGGAACGTGCAAATTTAACAAAGACAGAATCATGAATTGAGGATGAAAAATATGAGATTACAAAACAAGGTCGAGAAGCACTACAAGATCAAGCTCAAGATCGCTTAGAGAGGAAAGAAGGAGAAATTTACCTACAAGAAGCTATTGATGAAGGAAACCAAGGAGAAGCGCAAAATCCAAAGCAGTGGGAACATTGCGAGAGAGGAGAAATGATGGAAGATCGTTATATTCCACGTCCCGAGACTCTTCAAAATGGGCGTAATGATGAAAATCAAGGAAATAGGCAGTCGAGGCAAAATAATCGAGTTGATGAAGAAAATCAAGAAGAAGGAAGAAGAATATTGCATGGGAGAGAAGCACAGAGGAGGCAAAAAGAGATTGAGGATGAAATTGAAAGATATTATGTTGAAAAAGCACGTCTAGCTCGCGAGAGAGAAAGATTGAGAGTAGAAATAGAAGAACGAGAGTTAGAAGAGGAAATTCGCCAGAATAATCATGATAATCGAGAAAGAAGGCGAGAACAAAATCGCAACAATGATAATATTAATGAAGAATATGAAAGAGCACAAAGGAGAGCTGATAGGCACCAAAGAAGAGAAATCGATAGATATAATGGTGTGTGAATTCGCGAAAGAAATGAGGGAGAAGATCGCAGAGAAATACGGGAAGAAAATAATGAACAAGAAAGTCAAAGTAGACATGAACGCAGGCGAAGAGAAGCGGAACTAAAAAGACCAGTAGAGAAAAACGGGAGAGATATCTCATCTTATCATTCATTAATGCTATGTTCGCGACAAATCTATTGTATATTCAAATTTTTAGAGTCAAGAATACAATCACCATGACTGAGTTGCGAGAGCTTCAGGACGAGTATATTGCTCTAGAGGAAAAGCAAAACGAGATGGAATCATACCCGTCGCGAATACAAGTTCAGGAGCTGCGAATGCAAGTTTGTTACCCAAATTGATAAACACTTGTGGCGAGTACCTCGCAAAGGTCAACAAGGAATGAGGATACCTGATAATGGTCAAAGCCAAAATTGGTAGCTATGGGGAGTCGCGATCAGAAGAATTTGAAAGAGAAAGAAATTTCTACAACCGTGCGGAAATAATAAAATTCAAAGGCTTGATCAACCGCAAGAAACCTATGGAGGTCGAGGCATAATCCACAAGAGACTTATGGAGGCCGAGGCAGAATTATCATAGAGGACAATGAGGTCATAGAGTCGTATGGGAAGAAATCAAGATGCCACCACTAAACGCTAGTGTGTGGAGAAGATATGGGAAGCTATAATCCCGATGGAAAACATACCGCACCATGGAACATGGGAATGAACCACCTCCAGTGTGACAAGTCATGAATTTCACTCCTATCACCATTTTCATGGACACTTAACGAATGATTGTAGGAATATAAAAAGAATCATCCTCAAAATGATAGATCAAGGGAAGCTAAACCAATTCTTAAAATGTGAAGAGAAGACTCAACCATTACCAACACCTCTAGAAAATCACAGAGTAAATGCGACAAAAGGAAAGAGACATTTGTAGTAGAAGTTGGAACGAAGGCCAAAAACTTGTTCTCCCAACTCTATCGTACATTAAATGACAAGGACAATTGAAGATTTTCATGATAGTGTTCTCGGTGAGAGTTTTCGTAAGAGATGTTGACAATAGAGAAGTAATGAATATCACAAGTCATCGCCACCGAAAGAATGGCAAGCGCAGACATTATTTCTTTTACCACGTAAGAAGTAAGGTGGCGAGTTGCATGATGATCCATTAGTGGTGAGATTAGAAATTAATCCAAAACTCGTTGATGATGAAAGTGATGGTGCGTAAAATTCATGGGCAATAAATAGAATCTTAATTGATACCGGAAGCTCTGTAAACATCCTTTTTTACCACACCTACAAGACTATGGGGGCAAAGATGAAGATTTGATACCTTCAACATATAATATATATGGTTTTAATGGTACTGCTAATAAACCTAAAGGAGAAGTTTCGTGATGCGAATACCATTGAATGGATTATCAAATCAAATCTTGTTTTGCATAGTCGATGTGGAATCCCATTATAATGCATTAATTGGGCGACCTGGTTACATGAGATCTTGGGTGTAGCGTCAAATTACCACCGGTCATCAAATTTCCACATCGGTGGTGTTGGAGTTATAAAAGGGGATTGGGTTGAGGACAAAAGTGCTATGAAGTCGATGTGGAGTCTTGCGAGGAAAGGGCTGTTGTTCAAGAAGAATTGGAAAAGGAATATTAAAGAAGAACAAAGAAGAGAAAGGCTGATGGTGGACACTATAGAAGTGAGAGATGAAGATATATCACAAATCGGTTCTTGAAGACAATTGAAAATTGCGATGGTCTCATGCAAAAGGGAAGGAAATATTTGGAAACATGAATGAAGAAACAGAAAGCAAATGAGTAAGAGGTGTAAGAAATAAATAATTGATTTTAGAGTCATGTAAAAAAAAAAAAATGTGTCGTGGATGATCGAAGAAGGAGCGCGAAAAACTCGCGATATATGAATATAAAAAGTTTGTTAAATAATTACAACGAGATCTCAAAAAATGAAGCAAGACTATGTGATAATTTCACAAAGAAGATGAGAAGAAATAATCAAAAAGCAATGAATGATTACAAAAATTGATGAAATGAATGAGTGAGTGAATGGGACGAACCTTTGGCGTACACCTAGTTCGCGAATGATATTTCGTAAGAGGCAAACGTAAAACCTAAAGTGCGTCATATAAGGGGGTATCTCTTGACATGGCTCAGGGAAAAGGTTACACCGCCCCTGGAACCAGAGTCATGAAAATTTGGGGCCAATGAAAGCCTATCCGGGGGAGATACCTTGGATTTCCAACTATATATATAAGGTTATACCCTGGTTGGACGACCGAGGGTCTCTTCCAAGGAGTCAGTGTATGACCAAGGCGCCGAGGTACACGGTCTGAGTCAAGAGTGAGCATGGAACTTCCTTACCACTCTTGACAAGTCTTGGCACATGCCGCACTCGGCCCGAAGAAACTCCACTTAGGTGCGATCGTAACCATAAACCCTAGGTATAAGGGATAAGAGGCTGCGAAAAAACAAGCAGTTGTTGTTAGGACCGGATGGGAGGAGCTAGTCTTGTATGGCCGATGTACGCCTCCTTGAAGGGCAACCAGGAGATGATAAGGGCGGCACCCTTCATTGGGGGAGCCGGGAGTAAGTGTCAAAAGACGCAAATGTCATGAGGCTCTATTTTCTTAAGAAAATTTAGGCTTGTCATATTTGTGCGATGATCCGAAGAGGCAATAATACCAACGCGAGGGTAAGACGAGATCAATGGGTCTTTACATGCAAAGTGTAAAGACGTCCCTCACATTTCGTCGCAAGACGGCAATGTCATGGGGCTTCAAGTTCGCGAGAATTTTAGACCCGGGTCTATATTGTCGCAACAAAAGCATCCCCGCAGAGGCAATAATACTAAAGAAATGATAAGACAAGATCAATGGGTTGTTACATGAAAGTGTAACGACGTCCTGCGATTTTGTCGAAAGATGACAATGTCATGGGGCTTTATGTTCGCAAGAATATTTAGGCCTGTCATATTGACGCAATATGAGGGGTGGCAAAATAAGACCTTAACTAGGAAGGCAAAATAAGACCACACAAAAACAATGATAAGATAAGATCAATGGGTCATTACATGAAAATGTAAAGACGTCCCCGCGATCTTGTCGCAATGATGCATTTCAACATAAATGAAGATAAGATAACACAAGAAATTGAGTAAGCAAATAAGCTTTATGAATACGACTATATTTCTTCATTTATTTGTGGAGAATTAGCAATGTTAGCCATAAAATTAAGAAGTATCATTACTTAAAGATTATCGACTTAATTTCTCTCATGTGAAAATAAATAATGAGGCAAGTATGGGAATGATTAGAGTAAAAAACTTGTTATTTATTTTCATATGATAGATTTCTGAAGAGATTACAAAAATGAAAGGTTAGAAGGATAAATGTACAAGTATCACAAGAAGAAGAAAAAGGAAAACGGAACAATCTTTCAACTTATTCTTCTCCTTCATCAAATTCTTTATCGATTCCTCTTCTTCGCTTGCATCACTATCAGAGACATCGAGGAAGGCATATTTTCGGAATTTCATCGAGAAGACAAGGATATGAAGAAAGAGGAATGTTGTGATCATTGCAAACCTGCTTTCAATAGTTTGATTGCGAAAAACTGACAAGATCATTATTGAAATTCGCCACAAAGAGTTTGTAGTTGCTTCTTGACTTAGAATATTTGTCATTACGAAGAGAGAAGTCTTTTGCAAGTTGTGCTTTCTAGGACTCAAGTTCCTTGATTCTAGTTTGAAACCTCTTCTCGTATTCTCGCGAATAAATGACAATGAGTTAGCAACTTAATAGCAGATTTCATAAAAAGAGGCGGAAAAGTAATGAAGAAATGAAACAACCTTCTCCCGTCGAAATCATATCTTTAACCAAGGCAAGACGCTCAAGCATGAAGACCGACGCTAACACCTAAGTTATTTCTGGCATTATCTAGAACCTTCGCAGCCCAAGCGAATTCATCATCATTATTTATGACAAGAAGTGAACGAATTTGATTTTTCGCTCATTAAGTATGGCATTTTGGCTAAGAGATTCATCTCGTTCAATTTGGACTTCAAGAAGAGTTTTTTTGGAATTTCGCTAATGCTTGTGCACCTTGATTAGCAATGCGATCCTTATCATCTATAAGGCTGCTAATTTTCTTCCTTAGAATATTATTATTCTCCTGGGAGCTAAGATATAAACGTTTAAACTCGGTTGGCTAAACCTAAACTAGATCTATGTTCAATTTCTAAAAGATGAAATTTGGTTCAAGTTCATTTAATGAGAGAGAATTAATCTTGTTTGAAGAACTACTTAAAGATTCATTGAGATGAGCGAGAAGAGCATCATCATCCATAGGTTCGGGGAATGAATGGAGAAGGATGGCTTCATCGTAAAGATTATAAATGTCCATAAAAATGATAAGTCAGGCAAAGAAAAATAAATGACAAAGTAGAAATGAAGAAAAGAGAAGGGTGTTATACCATAAAGTTGCTGATTAGCACTTTGAAGAGTAGATATTTTGTCCTTCTGGGAAGAAGACTCAACTTCCAACTGTTGAATTTTATCATCCTTCTTGCGAGATGTCGCAACTTCAATTTCTAGTTCTTTGTTCTTCTCCTTAAGTTGAAGATTTTTCTTTTCAAGATTGTTGCGTCTTTTCTCGAGGTCTGAGGCAACAACAAAGGAAGCTCTCCCAGACTATAAAGGAAAGTAAAGAAATTGTTAAGATAAGATTTATAATCGAAATCACAAAGAAATAAAGAAATGTGAACATACCAAGGCACTAAGTGCATTTAAGAAACTGGGAGTCATTGTTCGAGAAACTCCACGAAAAGAATCATTATCCACTAGCAGGGGGCATCGCAGATATTTGCGAGAGCTTCGCAAGTAGCAGAAAACGATCATCTCCCATTCCTTGCATAGAATCAGAGAAAACACTAGACAATTGCGCCATAGCAGATTCGACTGAATGATTCTCCTTCGCAAAAGAAGTATCAACCTCATTATTATCTTCATCAGAGTCCTCGCTGGTTTGGGAATTAGAGTGAGAAGTGGGGTGGATTTTCCGTTTTTTAGAAGATGGAGCAGAAGATTTATCCTTGCGAAGAGTGATTTTATTATTGCCTTTAACTTTCGTAGCCTCAGAAATATCATTCTCTTCAACGCCAACCTTCGCACACGAATGAAGATAAGAAACAGAGGCAACAATATTGTTAAAAATAATAATAAGGAAAATATTTTTACTTCATCCGTGATTGAACGAAGTGTCGCCAAAGTACTCGCCTTTGGATTTCTTTTGTAGCTCCTTCTCAATTTAACAACTGAAACCCGGCAAGATTAGGTATATGAGGAAAACTGATTGTAAAATAAGAAAAAGTTAGGAAGTATACCTCTTTTGCTTTCTCGGGCCAATTAAATACCCAAGGATGGTAGCTTGCGAGATTCGCAGGGAGTACATGGGAACCTGAAATGTAAGGCCCACTCAAAAATAGCGGAAAGACAGACCATCTCTCATCTTTAGAGTAGCGAGGAAAATTTTTCTTGCCAGAATGCCAGTCAATATCTAGCATGAGAATCTTATCGTCGGAAACATTCTCTTTTCTTTTCAATCGGGCACCCCAGCGAGATTTATCATTCTTCATGTTTATTACTTGATAATTTTCAAAAAAGTTTTCTACAGTGTACTTTTCAGCGACTATCTTTAAGCTTGCAAAATTAGGATCTTTAACGCTATCAGGATATAGAGATCCTTTACCAGCGCCGCGATTGGCGAATTCAAGCATTAGACGGATGCAATCACAACTTAATTGATAAATAGCTCGCGAGAATTTCTCATGAGCAAGAATTTCATAGAACAAGGGAAGTTCGGGATCGTACAGAGGAATGGGAAGACCTGCGAGGATTTGACCTAGCGAGATTATGATTTTCTGATCATCACACTGATGATCAGTAAACAACTTTGCAGAAAGAATAAATGAAGATTCTTGATTGGGAATAGTAGTGTTGATGGTGGAATTTCATTTAAGGTTAAAACTGTAAAAGCCAGAAAACTATGCGCTGACATCTTGTAAAAGATAAAGCCATTAATAAGTGTTAGACACTCCCTCACTTAATTCACCAAGAATGGAGCATGTGGCAACAATCCCATTCTGTGAATACACGAAATTCATCCAGGTTGGAGCATGTAGCAACAATCCCATATACCGTGAATTTCTAGCATTATTAATTAATGCGCTAATCAGCCTTGTATTTCTGTACTCATTATCGGTGCGGCATGATGAGTGAGTGTTGCTCTTACGAGCAACACGAACCTCCAAGCATTATAATGAAACCATGTAAGAAATACCTCACAGTGACTCTCGGTGTATTATACTAGCCCGATTGAGCCCCTCCGGTGTGTTATACTAGCCCGATTGAGCATCCGGATGACCAGACGTCGGTCCGGATATGATCCACCGATCATCCAACTCCACAAGCATGATTGGATGACCCAGATCAATTCCATCACCCCCAAGCAGGTATGGAATATCCATTGCCGAACCAACGCGGACCCCGCATGGTCGGCCTCCCTCCAAGATTGGCCTAGCTTGCCAAAACGTCCAAACCATAGCAGTATGGGGCGGAAAACCCTAAAATTAGGGTTTGCGGAATATTACATGTGTCGCAAAACAGTCTCAACCATCCATCTTCACAGGTATAGATGGAGGGTGTAGATGTAGATTCAAAGGGCCCAGAGCATGTCAACACAATCACCGTGGGCCCGCCCACCAATCGGTCACGACCAACTATGGTTGGTCATCTCGATTCGTACGCCCGAATCAAGCATGACGCACGATCTTGAAACCCAAAATTAGGTTTTTGAGCATCACGAGCCTCCATCTTCTCCGGCACGAATGGAGGGTCCAAGATTAGATTAAGCAGGTCCGGTCATACCAGCATGACCACCGTGGACCCATCTATTCCCTCACCCGATCGGCCAAGGCATACCATGCCTGGTTATTCCAAAACGCGCGCCCAAACTAGCGTGGTCACACCTCCCAAACTGCAAACTGATATCGACCACTCAACTTCGCCAGACGATTTGGATGGCTTAGATAACGTTTTTGTGGGATGTTCAGGTATAGGCGTGAACACCAGCCTACCACCTTCACACCGGACCAATCGGACAAGACCGAGCAAGATTGGTCGTCTTGGAACGGGCGCCCGAAGTGAGCGTGGCGCGCGGCTCTTGCGGCACTAGTTTTCTCAGTCATAAATTGATCTCGACCACTCAACTTCACCGGATGAATTGAGTGGCCCAGAGCATACTTTCGTGAGGTAATGGGTATAGGCGCATACACCGCCATGTTGTCTACACACATGCACGGTCGGCCTTGTCAAAATTATATCCCATGCTTGGTTTCGACCAAGCTAAAGAGTGATGCTTTGCGCACCTCTTCAAAAACCCTAATTCATTAACGGTCATGATGAGTGTCTCAAAGATCATCTCGTCCGTCCAACTTCACCAGCTTGGTTATACAAACCCTCGGTCAGGAGTTAATTGGCAGGGTGAAGCGTCACCACCCATACCTTTACCACACCATGATGCAGTACTGTGATAAAATACACATGATACTTCACAAGTATCAACTTCCGAATAATGCGGTTATTCAATTCAAGATTACATGCTACCTTTCATGGATCCACGATCCACACATTCCAGACATCAATCATGTCACAAACTGGGGATACATACTTGGGTATTGGTCCGGCGGTTTACAACAGTGCAGCGTGCAACGCGCCATCACAAGAACGTGTTAGGAAGTTATGGACCAAGTTAGCGATGACATGTGAGAAGTTGGCAAGACCGATCGTGTAGCATCAACACACAACTCCACTACTCAGTCACTCCACTTCCTCCACTTCCCACGAGAGACGTGAATAAGGCTCAATGACTTGTATAAATAGGTTCTCCTCCCTATTTCCACCAAAAAAGGGGCAAGTCCAGACAAAAATACAGAAACCAAGTGTTAATACAAAACACCCGGAATCGGTAGCTTGCATCCTGTAAGCCGGATTCGCCTTTTCGTTACAAGTCATAAGCAAGCCAACACCTTCACAATCTCAACACCTTCTTCGCTTCCTCCTTAAGATCAACCCCATCTCCTTCACTTTGTGACCGAAATAAGTCCTGGAACGGCCATTTCTTGGTTTAGGCCGGACTTGCCTGATTGATTTCCGAATCTACAAGCACTCACATGCAGTGCATTTGTTTAGGGGTTTAGATTCATTCCTCATCCACACACCCCAAATTACCAAATTCGCAGGAATAGTTTTCACCCATAAACAATTGGCGACCACAAATGACGTTAATCTTTCGGTTGTAAAGTCAATTTCTTCGAAATCCGATTCAATTTCATCAATTTCAAAAAGGATAGATCTTAGAACCAATTCAATCAACAATTCATTTCAAGATGGTGGAACTCAGGTCTGGATCAGCAATCAATTCTGATGGAGCTAGTATGGATAACACCCCCGGTGTCGATGTACCTGTCAGTGGAGCTAATGTGGTCAATACATCTCGTGGGCTGTCACTTCTATTACAACGCTAAGTGAGCAGAGACATTCCGCAGGTGTAACGCCTCCCATCACGAGCCAGAAAGCCGCAAACCCGGCATCTCTTCAAGTGTAACACCTCCAGTAGTTACCGCAGCAACAACTTTCACTCCTTCATCAGACGAGGAGCCGGAGGCACAAGAGGAGGGACACCGTCTATTACCATTGCAGACTTGATGGAGAAACAGGAAGTTCTTGCTAAGGCTCAAACGGATATGGCCGCCTTTCGTAAAGAGGTACTCACTTTCCTTAAGACTTTGACCGAACGACTACCACAAGATTCACTAACCCTTGGAGTCGGAAAGAGATGCATTCAATACACCCGGAGGTTTTCCACTCAGACCCACATGAATGGTTAAAACTCGTGTTGCTCCCGAGCGCCAAAGGGAGAGGGACCAGCCTTCCAACTTCATTACACGTGAGGATCTGGAGCGACTTCTCCAAAATCGAGGAAAAGGGGACCGAACGAATGTACACCAACATCAGCCACCGTACCCTCAAGATGTACAACGAATTCCTCTTCCAAGAGGTTACACCTCTCAGTTCTCCCTCCTCTACGACGGCATTGGTAATGCTCGTTAACACGTCTCTCGATTTTTGGAATCCTTGGGAACATGAATACAATCATGTTCTGCATACCTGAAAGAATTCTCGAAATCACTTATGGGGAGGGCGTACACTGGTACAACAACATCGCGCCTAACAAAGATATCCAATTAGAGCGAGATGGTCAAGTGCTTTCTACGGAAAGTATTTCTTCGTGTCCGAACAAATCACCTTTCAGATCCGGGAAGAATTTTCCAAATGTGAACAACGAGCATCCTAACGACTTCGTCAAAAGGTTGAGTAACCCAAGTTACTGGATTGTCACGACCCAATGTCACCGAACGACAATTGGTGGAGTTGTGCATCAACTGGATGATACCCATATACCGCGCTTCGTTAGAGAATCAGGCTTTCAAACGTTCTTTGAACTCCATGAAGTCGCCAAACGTTCTCAAAGAACAACTCGCACCAAAGATTGCTAGAAAGAACCAGAGTTGTTCGAAGTGAAGATTCACGTGAAATTCGAGGGAGCAGGCGCCTCACGGACAAGCAATACAACACTGGTCCTTCTGTGAGTGTAGTGGGCGGAGGAGGAAAAAGGAAAGCTCCAGTGACGGATAAACAAACCAAGCGGACATCCTGCACACAAGACTTCGTCTCGAAAAGGAGCGGACAAAGCTCCCCGCACAAGACACCGAAGATACGGTGTTTTCCTTTTCCCATGAATGAAGTGATAGAACTCTTGGAAGCATGGATCCAAGACGATTCCGTCAAGTCGCCTCCTATCAAAGCGTCCTCCAACTGAGAAAGACATGGCAGATCCCAAATACTGTAACAGGTTGAAAAAAATACTCAGGGAAAAGATAGAGACATGAGAACTCCAGCTTGGAAACGAAGGTGTTCGTAGAGACCCTCTCCCTATCAGGAACTGCATGATTTCTGGGGACTCTGTTCGCAAGATCGCATAATCTATGATGGAGCACTTGTGTGAAATCTTGTACTTCTCAAAGGACAACGTCAAGACATATTTACTGTGCCCCTCAACCACGTTGTGTCAGGCGGCGTTTGTATCCGTTGATCCAGAACCCCGTCTTTCCCGAAGGACGTGAGCAAAGGAGACCGGGGACTCTTAATCGTCACTCGTTTTGAGAGACATTGAGTTCGATAGCGTTGCTGATTGATACGGCTTCCGAATTTAACATCATTAATGCCAAGACCTTGAGAGCGGCCAAGATTTCAAAGGTGAAGCTACCTCGTCACCAACTCGTGGTTAAAGATTCGTAAGGAGAACTCGTAGATGCATATGGATATATCGATCTTGAAGTCAAATTGGCGATGCCTCGACACAAACAAAGTTCTACATAGTCAAAGATCATCCCAACTACGACATGATTCTAGGACGCTCTTGGATGCATGACAACAAAGCAATACTAGAAATCTATCCTCTACCGGTTTCGACACCTGAAAGAATCTCCAACACGCCTTCCGGACTCGATGGCTGTCCCCACCGCACCAAAGAACTTTCCAACGTGACACGACTTCCTGGGAGAGAGCCTGTCAAAGATACATCGAAAGGTTCCGATCTCAAGTAAGTCTCATCGCGCAACTCCCTTCGCAACCTACCGCCCCTCATTCTCGACAAGTCCTGGGACTGGCTCCAACCAACAAACCAACCCGGCTAGAGATGTGAATGGGAAGCGGCCCTTTCAAACGTTTTATCAAGAGCGTAGAGGTCGTCTTGATCAAAGACGATAAGGCCAAGGTCCAAGTATCTACACGCCCAAACCCATTTGGAATAGGAGACCAAAGTGACTAAGACGACTACATTCAAGGTTGGGAGCATGACGGTGAAAATGATCACTCCACCCGACTCACCCACCGAAAGAGAAGAGGAACTTAGTACACAGTAGCGAGATGTTATCCCAGGCGGCTACCGCAAGCTCATCAACGCCGATAAACTAGAAGGCATAACAATTCACTCACAATGACTCAAACCCTACCGAACTTAAGACGCATGTGCTACCACTTTCAGCGTCCTCCACCCTTTAAAACGTCGTGCTATTTTTTCCAAGCGTGTTTCCTTTTACAATTTCATGTCATACTTGTAATTCCCTTAAAATGATTGCAATACTTGCATTCATAGTTAGGACTTTCAATTTTCAATTTTTAATTTTCAATTTAATTGAAGCATTATTTCCACCGAGAACCTCTACCCCTAAAAACAAAAAAGTCCCGAGTCACCCTAAATCAACCCATTAGAGCAAGGAAGGAAACCTTAGGCAAACATCTCATGAGAAGGAGGAAATGTTAACGTATGCACAAAAAGGAAAATGATATGAGCCATCTGCCCCAAAGAAGGACAGGAAGATCTTGCATCAGAACACAGTCCGTGGATATTTCATTATGGCATTATTTCTTTTATCACAAAGAGTTATGTGTAAAGGCGCACCTTGCGCCCGAGAAGGATCGATTCAGTCTTGACAAAGGGTTAAAAAAAAAAAAAAAAAAAAAAAAAAAACCTTTATTCAAACAATCAAATGGGAGAAAACCTTGAACTCGGCTGCCACCGAGTACAAGGAAGATGTTCAAATGTACGAGGAATATACTTGAAAGCGGAAAAAGAAGAAAAGAGGTTTAGTCGTCAAGAGGATCGACATCGCCCGCACCACTGCTTTGCTCGGGTTACGCCATCACACTGTTGATGATCCTCCTTCGAATCTACCTCAACTTCGCATGGGCATCTCCGCAAAGAAGACACTCCATCCCAACATCATCACGGGAGCCTTAAAGAGCGCATCAACATTAGGAGTCGTACTCAATTGCTTTCGATGTTCCAGTTCCTTCCGTGTCTGGAGTCAAGAATTATCACGCCGTCCCGGATCGGGTAATCACACTTATATTTATTCGCAGGATGTTTATGTTCAACTCTCCGCCTCTTTCAACCGCGCCGCATATCTCTCGCGCTTGCGCTACCGCACTTGCAATGCTTCATCGCGCTCCACCGCCTCCTCCATGTCAATCGCAGCTGAAAGCGCACGAATGCGTCCCCTTATCTACGCAGTGCAGGATAGACATCCCCGTATAGCACGACCGACTTCACGAAGTGGAGGATCAATCTTAGCCATTACTTCTTCATGCGCATGGGTTTCGGCTTGTCAACTTGAAGCTTCTTTCCGAGAAGCGACAAATGATTGTCCACCGCTTCCATGATGGCGCAAAGGAGAAGAGGTTATGAGCACACAAAAAAAAAAAAAAATAAAAAATCATCAATCAATCAATCGATCGCCAATCGGGAGATCGAGATAAGTGAAGAAGACTCGAGATATAGAATAAATGAGTGTGTAAGATGATTCTTTATAATCTCGCAAGTCGAAAGAATCCCGTGGAGAAAAAGAAGTCTTTACTTACCACCTATAAAGGCTACCAGTCGGGATAACAATCAACGATGCTTAAGATACACCCGAGGAAAGCTATGTGTGATGAAAGGAGTACACGACCCGAGGAAGGGACCAAGCTCGGATATACACAAGGGGAACCAAAGCGACTCACCGATCAAGTCCTACTTCCTTCACAACCCGATCAGACCAACCGGTTCCATGGCAACGCCCGACGATGTCGACCTATCCAGTAAATATACATTCACCTTAGCTTGGTCATTTCAATGTACAAAATTTGTCACCATCTCATGCCTACCCCACAATAGTGTAACCATTATGTGCTAGGCATGGGACTTAATGTTGATGGTGAAATTTCATTTAAGGTTAAAACTATAAAAGCCAGAAGACTATGCGCAGACAACTTGTAAAAGATAAAGCCATTAATAAGTGTTGGACACTCCCTCACTTAATTCACCAAGAATGGAGCATGTGGCAACAATCCCATTCTGTGAATACACGAAACTCATCGAGGTTGGAGCATGTAGCAACAATCCCATATACCTGTGGAATTTCTAGCATTATTAATTAATGCGCAATCAGCCTTGTATTTCCTGTACTCATTATCAATGCGGCATGACGACTGAGCGTTGCTCTGTAAACGAACCTCCAAGCATTATAATGAAACCATGTATGAAATACCTCTGTGTCGACTCTCTGTGTTATACTAGCCCGATTGAGCCCTTCTCGGTGTGTTATACTAGCCCGATTGAACATAGGATCGACCGAGATCATCCCGGATATGATCACAAATCATCCAACTCCACAAGCATGATTGGATGACCCAGATCAATTCTATCACCCCAAGCGGTATGGAATATCCACTACCGAACCAACGCGGACCCCGCATGGCCGGCCTCCCGTGATTGGCCTAGCTTGCCAAAACGTCCAAACCATAGAGGTATGGGGCGAAAAACCTAAAATTGGGTTTGTGGCATATTACATGTGTCGCAAAACAAAGTATCAACCATCCATCTTCGGGTATAGATGGAGGGTGTAGATGTAGATTCAAAGGGCCCAGAGCATGTCAACACAATCACCGTGGGCCCGCCACATACTTGACCAATGGTCACCCAACTATGGTTGGTCATCTCGATTCTACGCCCGAATCAAGCATGACGCACGGCCTTGAAACCCAAAATTAGGGTTTTGAGCATCACGAGTCCATCTTCTCCGCACGAATGGAGGGTCCAAGATTATATTAAGGTGTCCTCGGTCATACCAAAGATGACCACCGTGGACCCATCTATTCCCTCACCCGATCGGCCAAGGCATACCATGCCCGGTTATTCCAAAACGCGCCCAAACTAGCATGGTCACACCTCCCAAACCGCAAACCGATCTCGACCACTCAACTTCGCCTGAGGACGATTTGGATGGCTTAGATAACGCGTTTTTGTGGGATGTTGTGTATAGGCGTGAACATCAGCCTACCACCTTCACACGGATCAATTGGCCAAGACCGACCAAGATTGGTCGTCTTGGAATGGGCGCCCAAAGTGAGCGTGGCGCGCAGCTCTTGCGGCACTAGTTTTCTGTCATAAATTGATCTCGACCACTCATCTTCACCTGGGATGAATTTAGTGGCCCAGTGATCATACTTTCGTGAGGTAATGGGTATAGGCGCCTACACCGCCATGTTGTCTACACACATGCACTCGGCCTTGTCAAAATTATATCCCATGCTTGGTTTCGACCAAGCTAAAGAGTGATGCTTGCGCACCTCTTCAAAAACCCTAATTCATTAACTGGTCCTGAGATGAGTGTCTCAAAGATCATCTCGTCCGTCCAACTTCACCAACTTGGTTATACAACCTTGGTCGGAGTTAATTGGCCGCGTGAGGCGTCACCACCCATCACTTTACCACACCATGATGCAAGACTCGCATAAAATACACATGATACTTCACAAGTATCAACTTCCTAAATAACGCAGTGATTATTCAATTCAAAGATTACATGCTACCTTTCATGGATACACGATCCACACATTCCAGACATCAATCATGTCACAAATGGGATACATACCGGGGGTATTGGTCTGGCGGTTTACGTAGGCGTACGGGCAACGCGCCATGACAAGAACGTGTTAGGAAGTTATGGATGGTTAGCGATGACAAAGGAGAAGTGGGAAAGACCGATCGTGTAGCATCAACACACAACTCCACTACCCGTCCACCCACTTCCTCCACTTCCCACGAGACGTGAATAAGGCTCAATGACTTGTATAAACAGGTTCTCCTCCCTATTTCCACCAAAAAAGGGGCAAGTCCAGACAAAAATACAGAAACCAAGTGTTAATACAAAACACCGGAACTGGTAGCTTGCATCCTGTAAGCCGGTTCAGCTTTCTGTTACAAGTCATAAGCAAGCCAACGCCTTCACAATCTCAACACCTTCTTCGCTTCCCTCCCTAAGATCAACCCCATCTCCTTCACTTTGTGACCGAAACAAGTCTGTAACGGCCATTTCTTGGTTTAGGCCGGACTTGCACAGATTGATTTCCGAATCTACAAGCACTCACCGCGCAAAGGCATTTGTTTAGGGGTTTAGATTCATTCCTCATCCACACACCCCAAATTACCAAATTCGGCAGGAATAGTTTTCACCCATAAACAAGTAGATAAGGTGAAACCCTTATCTTGTAATTTATTTTGAGTTTCATCAAAAAGGGTTTCATATTTACGACCAGAAGGAGCCATTCTTAGAATATGGGAATGATTAGAGAACTGAAGATCAAGAGAAAAAAGAAAAAGAAGATTTGAAGTGTAAAAACGAAATTGCGGAGGAAGAGAGTTGAAGAAAAGTTCGGAGGGAAGGTAAAAAAGAAGAAGAGAAGTAGAGAAAACTATATATAGAGAGAAGAATTCTCGAGAAAACAAATGCATTTAATGCGAGATGGGACGTGAATGGTCAAGAAAAAAACAATTTTGAAAGAGACGTGTCAAAAAGAGTGGAAGAAGAAACATGTGTAATAAATTCCGTGAAAAAGTACGGATTGTAACAGTCAAGATGAACAAGCGGCATTTCAAAATATTGGTTCTCATGACATTCTTCTTCACGAGAGAAGACATGAGAAGAGGCAAGATGTAGGATCGAATATCGCGACATCAATACTTCGCGGGATCAATAAACAACAACATTGCGAGGGCGTCGCAGAAGAGTTATATAAATGACGCAATGAATGACGACAGCCAAAACACGAGAAAGGTGTGAAGACCTAGCGAAGTTTAGGAGAGCTGCGAGATTGTATACTTGTACAATTGCGATATTTCGCAAGTCATTCCCGGAAATAAAGGGAGGCCTTATTGTCATCCATTGTATACTACCTATATAAAGAGTCAATGAGTACATTGGAGGGAGGATTCCTTTCAGAGTGTTAGTCAAGTTATTAGGAGAGAGAAAGTTTGTGGTGATTGTAATTTCTTTAGCTCTTTTCTATTTTACCCTGTAAACATTCAAGGAAATAATCAATAAAAATCAGTGTTATTCATCTTCAAATGTCTTAGTTGTGTGGATTATTGTGAGGGGTGTAGTGTAGGATTTCCTGCAACTACATCAACGACCACCCTTCCATATTAGATGCAAATCTTAGCCGTCCAAGGTCGCCAGCCAACGCATGGTAACCTTTGGCCCAACGCCAAAACCCTAGTTTTGGCCACGCCCAAACCACGCCAAGGCATGCCGACCATGCCACATGTGCCAATGGCATGCCGTGCCATCCACCTTGCCGCGCCTAAGCCATACCATTCCGGCCTTCCCTTCACGGCTGCTAAAAAGAAGGTGTGCGGAAATCAACGACCACCCTTCCATCTTAGATGCAAATCTTAGCCGCGTCAAGGTCGCAAACCAACGCATGGTAACCTTTGGCCCAACGCCAAAACCCTAGTTTTGGCCACGCCAAACCGCGCCAAGGCATGCGACCATGCCACATGTGCCAATGGCATGCCGTGCGGCGCCACCTTGCCGCGCCTAAGCCATACCATGTCGGCCTTCCCTTCACATCAAACGAAGGTAAAGCAATCAACGACCACCCTTCCATCTTAGATGCAAATCTTAGCCGTCCAAGGTCGCCAGCCAACGCATGGTAACCTTTGGCCTAACACCAAAACCCTAGTTTTGGCCACTCCCAAACCGCGCCAAGGCATGCCGACCATGCCACATGCGCCAATGGCATACCGTGCCAGCCACCTTGCCGCGCCTAAGCCATACCATGCCGGCCTTCCCTTCACGGCTGCTAAAACGAAGGCGTGCGGCAATCAACTGCCGCCCTTCCATCTTAGATGCAAATCTTAGCCGTCCAAGGTCGCCAGCCAACGCATGTTAACCTTTGGCCCAACGCTAAAACCCTATTTTTGGCCACGCCCAAACGCGCCAAGGCATGCCGACCATGCCACTTGTGCCAATGGCATGTCGTGCCAGCCACCTTGCCGCGCCTAAACCATACCATGCCGTCCTTCCCTTCACGGCTGCGAAAACGAAGGCGTGCGGCAATCAACGACCACCCTTCCATCTTAGATGCAAATCTTAGCCGTCCAAGGTCGCCAGCCAATGCATGGTAACCTTTTGACCAACGCCAAAACCCTAGTTTTGGCCTCGCCCAAACCGCGCCAAGGCATGCCGACCATGCCATATGTGCCAATGGCATGCCGTGGCAGCCACCTTGCCACACCTAAGCCATACTGTTTATGGGTGAAAACTATTTCTGCCGGTTTTGGTAATTTGGGGTGTGTGGATGAGAAATGAGTCTAAACCTTAAACAAATGCACTACGCGGTGAGTGCTTGTAGATTTGATAGATCAATCTGTGCAAGTCCGGCCTAACCAAGAAATGGCCGTTCCAGACTTGTTTCGGTCACAAAGTGAAGGAGATGGGGTTGATCTTAGGGAGAGGGAAGGGAAGAAGGTGTTGAGAATGTGAAGGTGTTGGCTATGAATGACTTGTATCGTAAAGTTGGACCTGGCTTTGTGGTGTAAGCTATCGTTCTCGTGTTTGAAAACGATTGTATCAACACTTGCCCTCGTTGTCTGGACTTGCTCTTCTATCTCCTGTCCCTTGAAAAATAGGGAGGAGAACCTATTTATACAAGTCATTTAAGCCTTATTCACGTCTCTCGTGGGAAGTAGAGGAACTGGAGTGATGGAGTAGTGGAGTTGTGTGTTGGTGTTACACGACCAATCTTGCCCACTTCTCCTGTCATCTCTAACCGTCCATGACTTCCTAACACGTTCTTGTGATGGCGCGTTGCACGCCGCACGTCGTAAACCGCTGCCAGACCAATACCCCAGTATATATCCCGATTTTGTGACATGATTGTTTGTTCTGGAATGTATGGATCATGGGACCCACAAAAGGTAGCATGTAATGCTAAATTGAATAACTGTGTTATTCTGTGAAGTTGATACTTGTGAAGTATCATGTGTATTTTATGCAAAGTGCACGCATCATGGTGTGGTAAAGTGACGGGTGGTGATCACCATGACGCCTCTCACCGACCAATTAACTCTGACGAGTGGTTGTATAACCAATCCGATGAAGTTGACGGACGAGATCATCTTTGAGACACTCATCTCGCGATCGTTGATGGAATCGGGGTTTTTGAAGAGGTGCGCAGCATCACTCTTGGCCTTAGTCGAAACCAAGCATGGGAAGGGTTTTGGAAAGGACCCAGCCAGGGCATGCGTGTAGACAACATACCGGGTGTACACGTTCGTACCTCTCTTTCCCATAAAGGTGCGATCTAGGCCACTCGATTTGACCAAGCAAAGAGGGGTGGTTGAGATCAATTTTGCAACAAAAAATCTGGTGTCAGAAAGCCGCACATCGTGCCAACCGGTGCGCGCTTCAAGGCGACCAAGCATGGTCGGTCTTGCCCAATCCATCCGACGTGTAGGTGGTAGGCTGGTATTCACGTCTATACCTGATTGTCCCATAAAAACGTGATCTAAGCCACTCAAATCGTCCGGTGAAGTTGAGTGGTCGAGATCAGTTTGAAATTTGGGAAGTGTGACCACGCAAGTTTGGACGCGCGTTTTGGGATAGCCAGGCATGATATGCCTTGGCCGATCAGGAGAGGGGATAAGACGGGCCCACGGGGTGGTCATGTAGGTATGACCAGGACCTCGCTTAATATAATCTGGGACCCTCCATTCTTGCAGGGAGAAGATGGATGCTCGTGATGCTCAAAACCCTAATTTTGGGTTTCACGGCCGTGCGTCATGCTCGTTCGGGCGCATTTAATTGGGATGACCAACCATGGTTGGTCCCGACCGAAGTGGTCGTATGTAGGCGGGCCCACGGTGATTGTGTTGACATGCTCTTGGCCTTTTGAATCTACATTCACGCCCTCCATCTATACTGCCGAAGATGGATGGTTGAGACTGTTTTGAGACACATGTAATATGCCGCAAACCCTAATTTAGGTTTTCCGTCCATACGCCTCTGGTTTTGACGTTTTGGCAAGCTATGCCAATATTTTGGGGAGGCCGACCATGCGGGTCCACGTTGGTCTGGCAAATGAATATTCCATACCCGCTTGGGGGTTATGGAATTGATCTGGCCATCCAATCACGCCTGGTGAGGTTGGATGAACGAGATCATATCCGCATCGATACGGACGATGGGATGCTCAATCAAGATAGTATAACACACCGAGAGTTCTCAATCGGGCTAGTATAACACACCGAGAGTTGCAACCTTTACGGGTATTTCGTACATGCTTTCATTATAATGCTTGGAGGTTCGTGGCTGCCCGCCGAGAGCAACACTCGGTCGCCATGCCGCATCGACCGATAATGAGTGTGAAATACAAGGTCGCTCACGCATTAATTAATAATGCTATAAATTGTAGGGTATATGGGATTGTTGCTACATGCTCCAACCTGGATGAATTTCATGTATTCCTGCGAATGGGATTGTTGCCACATGCTCCATTCTAGGTGAATTAGTAAAGTGAAGGAGTATCCAACACTTATTAATGGCTTTATCTTTTACAAGATGTTAGCGCATAATTTTACAGTTTTTTACAATTTTAACCTTAAATGAAAATCCACCATCAACATTAAGTCCCCTTCCTAGCACGTAATGGTTACACCATTGTGGGGTAGACATGAGATGGTGACAGCTTAAAGATAAAGCTTATGAGACAAAGTTAGATGTTGGGGAGAGACGGGGTCATCTCGTCCTTGGAGCATGTCACGTTCAAGAGGCGTCTAGGCGAGTGTTCTCCTAGCATGATATACGTCTTGCCTCGGCTTCGATGGATCAAGTTACGCCTGTTTCGATTCGTGGCTACCGCACCGCTGATCGAACGTGGGCTTGATGTGCCTATTTTGGTTAATCGTGGATCCGCTGCGCCGCTTGATCGGACGTGGGACCCGATGTAAGCATGCTTGATTCGAACATGGGCAGATGTGCATGCTTCGATCAAACACGGGACCACCGTGTACATGTTTCAAACGTCGGCCATGTCCTACGCCTTCTTTGACCGTACGGTTGATGTAATTGCTCGAGTGTCATCTTGCTACTTCGACCAAACACCGAACCAGCTAGCTTGACTAAACACCGGACTTGATGCTTTGACAAAATACCGGCCTTGCCGTTTGCTTTGCTCGAACGTGGGACCCGATGTGAGCAAGCTTGCTTTTTAAAAAATGAACCTTGTGTGTTTCAAATATAAATGTGGGTCCCGAGAAAGCGTTAAGCAGCTTCCCGGAGCAGGCCCGGGAGAGCGTTCAAGTGTTGGAGTCAAACGCTTCTTCCGGGAGAGAGCTTTGATTGGGGACGGCCAGTCTCGTCGACTAACTGGGCCGGGACTGCTGGACCCGCCATGTGCCGATCGAACTTCGACCCCGTGTTTCGATCGAAAACCGCCCCGCCGCGTGCGCCTATTTTATTCGAATACCATCCTTGTGACTTTGATCAATACAAGACTTGAAACTTGAGCAATACGGACTTGTGACTTGATCACACCGGACTTGTGACTTGATCAACACCGACTTGAAACTTGAGCACACCGGGACTGGAAACTTGAGCAATAGGACTTGTGACTTGATCAATACCGGACTTGTGACTTGATCAACACCGGACTTGAAACTTGAGCAATAGGACTTGTGACTTGATACCAGCCTTGTGTACTCCAACGTGAATGTGTGTTCTGCCGTGTGTGACTACACATCTCACGCGTTTTTATACAACAATCGACCCATGTCTTTTATTGTAGAATGAAGAAAATAACTCCTGTTGAGATGTCTTCTGGGATAATGCCGGTTCCAAGTCGCGGAGGTGTTGGTTTTCAAAGATATGCCGAACATTGATGATGAGTTGTTCACCGCGCCCTTTCAACTATATGAAAATATTCGTTCCACAAGATAAACCTTCTCCTATCGACTTCAAGGTTTTTCATGCTCCGATGGGATCTCATGAAGGATGGATGAGACGTATGTTGAGCAATGAGTACATCAAAGATAACTTGACCAGAGCGCAGATTATTGATGCAGCTTGAGTGTTGAAACGGCTCGAGAGGATGTTAAAGTGGTTTCTGGTGCGAACGTTGATGTGGGGTCCTAGAGAGAGTGTTGAAGGATTCCGAGGCGAACGTGGTCCCTGAGAGAGAGTTGAGGCGCTCTTGAATAGACCATTGAAGTAGCTTCGCTAGAGGGAGCGTTGAAGTGTTTCCCTCTTCCGATTCGATTTACCCTTGCGATTCCATGCTTCTTGACTGACCATCTCTCTCATGTTGAAGAATTCCTTGACTGACGCGGTGAAGGAACTTCATGCCGAGCCTCAGTCCCCAAAGCGTGGTTTACATGGTTTGTTCGTAGTGGTTGTTATCGAGCCGAGATATGGAATATCTTGGACATTGTTTCATCATTGTGGAGTCGTGTATGTGGTACTTTGGAGTTGGAGTTGACGAGACGCGAAGGATGTTGTATCTCGGTGGTTTTCTTCTTGTCGCTTCTGGGGAACTACTTACGTAAGGTCAAGGTTGTTTCTTTGTTAGTGAGATATATGCCCCTACAAACATTATGAGGCTCTTCATTACCGGTAGGCCTGTTTCTTTCTATCGGGCATATGTTGTTGTAGATGAGCATTCAACAGCTCAGAGGAGATGACCAAAAGCGCGGATTCTCCAACATAGCATGATAGACATGTACCACTGTCCGATAAAGTGACTCGCTCGTGATCTTGTTCGACCACCGTCCGATAGGAGTGACCCGCCTGCATCTTGATCGATATGACGCGTGGACATCGTTATCTTCTTGAGGCCGCCTTGAGGTATCGGCTCGGTGAAAGATTGCCGTTCAGAGCGTTGATACGTTGCAAAAATATTCTTTAAATCAAATGGCAAGATGGTATAATAAAAATTTCCGAGAGGAGTTCGAAAGCTTTCTTACTTGCATCATGCTCGTACATCCTTATCTCGGTTGTAGCCGCTACATCCATCCATGGAGGACAACATGCCGTGTCCGCAAGGTGAATCTACTAACATGTCGATGTTAAGTAAAGGAGGATCGTTTTTGAGCAAAGACCTGTTCAAGTCTACGAAGTCTATGCAAGACCTGATCCGAACTACAACCGTTTTAACCGACTTGGATCCGTGTATGACATGTAGATGATGGGTGACCAATTTTCATCTAAATCCGGCATTTCTTCATATCTCCAAGCGAATATGTCCTGGTACTCTTTGAGAAGTTCCACGAGCTTCGTGCGTTTATCCGTACACAAGGTTGAGCTGATGGAGATAGGCCTAGGAGATTCCTCAACGATTTCAATCTCATCAGTTGTGGAGTTGGTGCCATCTTGCAGCTGTTGTGGAGCATCTAGCACTTGTTCTTGTGGTTCGTTGCTGTTGTAGCATTCTATTGGGTGGAGAGACTGGGTAGCAGTCTCCCCTGCTAATTGATAATAGAAGTGTTTGATACCGCTTTCCTTTCTCGGGTCACGACTTCGCCATAAAATTTCTGTTCCCTCTTCGTGTGAACGTGGGTCGTGGCTTCTGGGGATGGCAGATGGAGAAGAATGCTTCACGCAAAAGATGCATCGTGGGTTTTAGCCATCAATGATGCAAGTCGGTCTTCTTCCGAATTGACGCCCACGTGGGGGAGGGGGACGCAACGAACTTGTCCGATTCTTCCCGCGGAGCTTCTCCCGTATGTGCTTTGGTTTGGTTTTACCTGAAGTCCGTCATTGTGGTAGGCTTCCGTCTGACCTTGCCTCCGGGGAGAACCTGGATGTCCCGAGAGTCTTGAGAGTAATCACATTCGAAGACGCTCATGTGTAGATAAAGGCGTCTTGAACTCGAATCCTTGATGCGTGCGGTGACATGGGCACCTGGCCGTGACCTTCCTCCGGTTGATTTCAGCAAAACGTCTCCGCGCGCCGATTCTTCGAGAGGTGTGAAAGTTTGCATAAACTTTCCACTAGAGAAACCGCTTCCGATCCACCGGCCTGCGGTTATAGTGTGAAACTATTGACTTGAGGAGGATCGTTGTGAGGATCATCCCGTGTAGGAGTCTCCATGACAGTCCGCTCATATCGATGTCGCGCTTTGATCAGAGTCCATGGAGGTCCGCGCCGCTGAAGTACCTTCTCCCGTCACGTTGAATGCGTTCCTTTTTGCTCCAGTGGGATGTCGTGGCTCTTGTGGCATCGATCGATTAATGTCTTAAGAAAATTGAGTACCTCTTTCCGAGTTCGGCCATATCCGTTTTGAGTCTTAGCAAGAACTTCCCCGCTTCTCCAACAAGTCTGCAATGGTAATGAGGGATGGTCCTCCTCTCGTCCCTCCGGCTCCTCTTCCTGATGAAGGAGTGGAAGTTGTTGCTCTACCAGAGGTGTTACACTAGATGAGATGTCGGGATTTACGGCTGCTCGGTGAGTGATGGAGGTGTTACACTTATTTGGAACATCTCCCTCTACGCTGGCACCGGTGGTAGAAGTGACGGCCCATAAGATGTATTGACCACCGTAGCTCCACCGACAGGTACATCGGCCACGGGAGTGTTATCCACACTATCTGATTGCTGATGCTTTACCATCTTGAAATGGATTGATGATTGGAATTGGTCTAAGATCTACCCTTTTGAAATTGATAAAATTGAAATTTTGAAGAAATTGACTTTACAATCGAGAGATTGACCTCCACCGTGGTCGCCAATTGTTTAAGGGTGACTGGTTTTGGTAATTTGTGGTGTGTGGATGAGAAATGAGTCTAAACCTTAAACAAATGCACTGCGCGGTGAGTTCTTGTAGATTCGAGAGATCAATCTGTGCAAGTACGGCCTAAACCAAGAAATGGCCGTTTGGGGATTTGTTTCGGTCACAAAATGAAGGAGATGGGGTTGATCTTAGGGAGGGAAGCGACGAAGGTGTTGAGAATGTGACGGGTGTTGGCTATGAATGACTTGTATCGTAAAAGTCGGACCTGCTTGCAGGTGTAAGCTATCTCCGATTCCGTGTTTGAATACGATTGTATCAACACTTGCCTTTATTGTCTGGACTTGTTCTTCTTTCTCTTGTCCCTTGAAAAATAGGGAGGAGAAACTATTTATACAAGTCATTTGAGCCTTATTCACGTCTCTCTTGGGAAGTGGAGGAAGTGGAGTGATGGAGTAGTGGAGTTGTATGTTGGTGTTACACGACCAGTCTTGCCCACTTCCCGTCATCTCTAACCGTCCATGACTTCCTAACACTTGTGATGGCGCGTTGACGCTCGCACGCCGTAAACCGCCCAATACCCCATTATGTATCCTCTCCTTTGTGACATGATTGATAACCGGAATGTGGATCGTGGGACCCACAAAAGGTAGCATGTAATGCTAAATTGAATAACTTGTGTTATTCGGGGAAGTTGATACTTGTGAAGTATCATGTATTTTATGTACCGCATCATGGTGTGGTAAAGTGGACGGTGGTGATCACCATGACGCCTCACCGACCAATTAACTCCCGACCAGGTTGTATAACCAATCCGGTGAAGTTGGACGGACGAGATCATCTTTGAGACACTCATCTGCGATCGTTGATGGAATCGGGTTTGAAGAGGTGCGCAGGCATCACTCTTCAGCTTGGTCGAAACCAAGCATGGGAAGGGTTTTGGAAAGGACTGACCGGGCATGCGTGTAGACAACATACCGGTGTACACGTTCGTACCTCTCTTTCCCATAAAGGTGCGATCTAGGCCACTCGATTTGACCGGCAAAGAGGGGTGGTTGAGATCAATTTTGCAACAAAAATCTGGTGCCGCAGAAGCCGCACATCGTGCCAACTTCGGGCGCGCGCTTCAAGGCGACCAAGCATGGTCGGTCTTGCCCAATCCATCCGACGTGTAGGTGGTAGGCTGGTATTCACGTCTATACCTGATTGTCCCATAAAAACGATCTAAGCCACTCAAATCGTCGTGAAGTTGAGTGGTCGAGATCGGTTTGAAATTTGGGAAGTGTGACCACGCAAGTTTGACGCAGCGTTTTGGACAGCAGGGCATGATATGCCTTGGCCGATCAGGTGAGGGGATAGACGGGCCCACGGTGGTCATGTAGGTATGACCGACCGTTTAATATAACTGGGACCCTCCATTCTGCAGGAGAAGATGGATGCTCGTGATGCTCAAAACCCTAATTTTGGTTTCACGGCTGCAAGGTTTCATGCCTGTTCGGCGCCTGGTGGGATGACCAACCATGGTTGGTCCCGACCGATTGGTATGTAGGCGGGCCCACTTGGGTGTGTTGACATGCTCTTGGCCTTTTGAATCTACATCTACGCCCTCCATCTATACCCAAGATGGATGGTTGAGACCGTTTTTGACACATGTAATATGCCGCAAACCCTAATTTAGGGTTTTAGTCCATACGCTCCTCGGGTTTTGACGTTTTGGCAAGCTATGCCAATATTTTGGGAGGCCACCATGCGGGGTCCACGTTGGTTGGCAAGGAATATTCCATACCGCAGGGGTTATGGAATTGATCCTGGGGCCATCCAATCACGCCGGTGAGGTTGGATGAACGAGATCATATCCAACGGAACGGACAATCCGGATGCTCAATCAAAGATAGTATAACACACGAGAGTTCTCAATCGGGCTAGTATAACACACCGAGAGTTGCAACCTACGGGTATTTCGTACATGCTTTCATTATAATGCTTGAGGTTCGTGTTTTCGCCGAGAGCAACACTCGATCGTCATGCCGCACCGATAACGAGGCAGTGAAATACAAGGCTGCTCACGCATTAATTAATAATGCTATAAATTCGTAGGGGGTATATGGGATTGTTGCTACATGCTCCAACTGGATGAATTTCATGTATTCTGAATGGGATTGTTGCCACATGCTCCATTCTAGGTGAATTAGTAAAGTGAAGGAGTATCCAACACTTATTAATGGCTTTATCTTTTACAAGATGTTAGCGCATAATTTTCTCGGCTTTTACAATTTTAACCTTAAATGAAAATCCACCATCAACATTAAGTCCCCTTCCTAGACGAATGGTTACACCATTGTGGTAGACATGAGATATTGTGACATTAAAGATAAAGCTTATGAGACAAAGTTAGATGTTACCAGGAGAGGCGGGTCATCTGCCCTCGAGCATGTCACGTTCAAGAGCGTCTGGCGAGTGTTCTCCTAGCATGATATACGTCTTGCCCGCTTCGACGGATTCGCTGTGTTACGCTTGCTGTCAGGCTACTCTTTGCACCCGCTTGATCGAACGTGGGGCTTGATGTGCCTATTTTGGTTAATCGTGGATCTCGCGGGCCCGCATTGATGGACGTGGACCCGATAAGCATGCTTGATTGAACATGGAGATGTGCATGCTTTGATCAAACACGGACCACTGTACATGTTTCAAACGTCGGCCATGTCCTACGCCTTCTTTGACCGAGACGGTTGATGATGTAATTGCTCGAGTGTCATCTTGCTACTTCGACCAAACACCGAACGGCTAGCTTGACTAAACAGGACTTGATGCTTTGACCAAATACCGGCCTTGCTGTTTGCTTTGCTCGAACGTGGGACCCGATGTGAGCAAGCTTGCTTTTTTTTAAAAATGAACCTTGTGTGCTCAAAATATAAATGCGGGTCCCGAAAGCGTTGAAGCGGCCTACGGAGCAGGCCCGGAGAGCGTTCAAGTGTTGGAGCTGAAACGCTTTCCGGAGAGAGAGCTTTGATTGGGGATGGTTGTATGCGCTTCGACTAATCGGGCTGGGACTCAAGTGGGACCCGCGTGCTGCCGACTGAACGTCGACCTCAGTGTTCCGACCAAAAGCCCGCTGCGTGCGCCTGTTTTATTCGAATACCATCCTTGTGACTTTGATCAATACAAGACTTGAAACTTGAGCAACAGGACTTGTGACTTGATCAATACCGGACTGTGACTTGATCAACAGGACTTGAAACTTGGAGCAATACCGGACTTGAAACTTGAGCAATACCGGACTTGTGACTTGATCAATACTAGGACTTAGTGACTTGATCAACACCGACTTGAAACTTGAGCACACGGACTTGTGACTTGATACCACCTTGTGTACTCCAACGTGAATGTGTGTTCTGTCGTGTGTGACTACACATCTCACGCGTTTTTATACAAGTAATCGACCCATGTCTTTTATTGTAGAATGAAGAAAATAACTCCCGTTGAGATGTCTTCTGGGGATAATGCGGTTCCAAGTCGGAGGTGTTGATGACTTCAAAGATATGCCGAACATTGATGATGAGTTGTTCACCGCGCCCTTTCAACTATATGAAAATATTCGTTCCACAAGATAAACCTTCTCCTATCGACTTCAAGGTTTTTCATGTTCGATGGGATCTCATGAAGGATGGATGAGACGATGTTGAGAATGAGTACATCAAAGATAACTTGACCGCAGTATGCAGATTATTGATGCGGCTTTGTGTTGAAACGGCTCGAGAGGATGTTAAAGTGGTTTCGGTGCGAACGTTGATGTGGGTCCTAGAGAGAGTGTTGAAGAAGGATCTAAGGTTTAACGTGGGTCCCGGAGAGAGAGTTGAGGCGGCTCTTGAATAGACCATTGAAGTAGCTTCTGCTAGAGGGGGAGTTGAAGTGTTTCCTCTTCGCCCGATTTACCCTTGCGAATTCCATGCTTCTTGGTGACCATCTCTCTCATGTTCAAGAATTCCTTGACTGACGGTGAAGGAACTTCATGCGTCGAGCCTGATCCCAAGCGTGGTTTACATGGTTTGTTCGTAGTGGTTGTTGTCGAGCCGATATGGAATATCTTGGACATTGTTTCATCATTGTGGAGTCGTGTATGTGGTAATCGGAGTTGGAGTGACGACGCGAAGGATGTTGTATCTCAGTGGTTTTCTTCTTGCCGGCTGTGAACTCCGCTTACGTAAGGTCAAGCGTTGTTTGCTCATTCAAGCATGGTGAGATATATGCCCCTACAAACATTATGAGGCTCTTCATCACACGGGAGGGCCTGCTTTCTTTATCAGGCATATGTTGTTGTAGATGAGCATTCAACAGCCCGTGAGGATGACCAAAAGCGCGATTCTCCAACATAGCATGATAGACATGTACCACCTCGTCCGATAAAGTGACTCGCCCGGGATCTTGTTCGACCACCGTCTCGATAGAGTGACTCGCCTGATCTTGATCGATATGACGCGTGGACATCGTTATCTTCTTGAGGTCGCTCCTTGAGGTATCGGCCCAGGTGAAAGATTGCCGTTATAGAGCGTTGATACGTTGCACCGGTATTCTTTAAATCAAATGGCAGTATGGTATAATAAAAATTTCCGAGAGGAGTTCGAAAAGCTTTCTTACTTGCATCATGCTCGTACATCCTTATCTGGTTGTAGCCGCTACATCCATCCATGGAGGACAACATGCCGTGTCCACTACAGTTGAATCTACTAACATGTCGATGTTAAGTAAAGGAGGATCGTTTTTGGAGCAAAGACTGCTCAAGTCTCCGAAGTCTATGCAAAGACTGATCCGAACTAACCGTTAACCGACTTGGATCCAGTGTATGACATGTAGATGATGGGTGACCAATTTTCATCTAAACGCATTTCTTCATTATCTCCAAGCGAATATGTCCCGGTACTCTTTGAGAAGTTCCACGAGCTTCGTGCGTTTATCCGTACACAAGGTTGAGCCGATGGAGATAGGCCTAGGAGATTCCTCAACGATTTCAATCTCACCGTTGTGGAGTTGGTGCCATCTTGCACTGTCAGGAGCATCTAGCACTTGTTCTTGTGGTTCGTTGCTTGTTGTAGCATTCTATTGGGTGGAGACGGGTACTTGATCTCGCTAATTGATAATAGAAGTGCTCGTGATACCGTTTTCCTTTCCGGTCACGACTCGCCATAAAATTTCCCTGCTCCTCTTCGTGTGAACGTGGGGTGGTGGCTTCATGGGAGAAGAATGTCGTCAAGAAAGATGCATCGTGGGTTTTAGCCATCAATGATGCAAGTCGGTCTTCTTCCCGAATTGACGCCCCACGTGGGGAGGGGGACGAACGAACTTGTCCGATTCTTCCCGCGAGCTTCTCCTCAGTATGTCTTGGTTTGGTTTACCTCAAGTCCGTCATCGTGGTAGGCTTAAAACGACCTTGCACCGGGAGAACCTGGATGTCCCGAGAGTCTGAGAGTAATCACATTCGAAGACGCTCATGTAGATAGATAAAGGCAGTCTTGAACTCGAATCCTTGATGCGTGCGGTGACATGTAGGGCACGGCCGTGACCTTCCTCTCGGTTGATTTCAAGAAACGTCTCGCGCCGATTCTTCGAGAGGTGTGAAAGTTTGCGTAAACTTTCCACTAGAGAAACCGCTTCCCGATCCACCGGCCTCTCGGTTCATAGTGAAACTATTGACTTGAGGAGGATCACAGAGGATCATCCCAGTGTAGGGGAGTCTCCATGACAGTCCGCTCATATCCGATGTCGCTTGATCAGGTCCATGGAGGTCCGCGCCGCTGAAGTACCTTCTCCGCACGTTGAATGCGTTCTTTTTGCTCCAGGGATGTCGTGGCTCTTGTGGCAATCGATCGATTAATGTCTTAAGAAAATTGAGTACCTCTTTTCTCGAGTTGCGGCCATATCCGTTTGAGTCTTAGTAAGAACTTCCCGCTTCTCCATCAAGTCCGCAATGGTAATGAGGGATGGTCCTCCCTCTCGTCCCTCCGCCTCCTCTTCCCCGATGAAGGAGTGGAAGTTGTTGCTCTTACCGAGGTGTTACACTAGATGAGATGTCTGGATTACTACCTGCTCTCCGGCTCTCGGTGATGGGAGGTGTTACACTTCCATCGGAACATCTCCTCTACGCACCGGGTGGTAGAAGTGACGGTTCCATAAGATGTATTGACCACCGTAGCTCCACCGACAGTACATCGACACCGGAGTGTTATCCACACTATCTCCATCGAATTGATTGTCGATCCGGTTCTACCATCTTGAAATGGATTGATGATTGAATTGGTCCTAAGATCTACCCTTTTTGAAATTGATAAAATCAATCGCAGACCAAGAAATTGACTTTACAACCGAGAGATCGACCTCCATCGTGGTCGCCAATTGTTTAAGGGTGAAAACTATTTCATTGGGTTTTGGTAATTTGGGGTGTGTGGATGAGAAATGAGTCTAAACCTTAAACAAATGCACTGCGCAAGTGAGTTCTTGTAGATTCGAGAGATCAAATGCGTAAGTACGGCCTAAACCAAGAAATGGCCGTTCCAGACTTGTTTTCACAAAATGAAGGAGATGGGGTTGATCTTAGGGAGGAAGCGAAAGAAGGTGTTGAGAATGTGACGGTGTTGGCTACAGAATGACTTGTAGACGGTAAAGCCGGACTGGCTTTGTGGTGTAAGTTTATCGCTCCCCGTGTTTGAATACGATTGTATCAACACTTGCCTTTATTGTCCTGGACTTGTTCTTCTTTCTTGTCCTTTTGAAAATAGGGAGGAGAAACTATTTATACAAGTCATTTGAGCCTTATTCACGTCTCTCTCTTGGGAAGTGGAGGAAGGGAGTGATGGAGTAGTGGAGTTGTATGTTGGTGTTACACGACCTCGCCTTGCCCACTTCTCCGTCATCTCTAACCGTCCATGACTTCCTAACACGTTCTTGATGGCGTTGCACGCCGCACGCCGTAAACCGCCTGCACTAATACCCCCCAAGATGTATCCTCCAGCTTGGACATGATTGATGTCCTGAATGTGTGGATCGTGGGGACCCACAAAAGGTAGCATGTATCGCTAAATTGAATAATCATATCTAGTTTTTTGATACTTGTGAAGTATCATGTGTATTTTATGCAAATACTCCATCATGGTGTGGTAAAGTGACGGGTGGTGATCACCATGACGCTCTTCACCAATTAATTAACTCGACTGTGGTTGTATAACCAAGCCTGAAGTTGGACGGACGAGATGATCTGAGACACTCATCTAATGCTCGATGGAATCGTGGTTTTGAAGAGGTGCGCAGCATCACTTTCCGCCTTGGTCGAAACCAAGCATGGGAAGGTTTTGAAAGGATCGACGGCATGCGTGTGAAAGATGTGGCAGGCTTAACGTCTCGACTCCGGGTCCCATAAAGGCGCGATCTAGGCCACGATTTGGACCGGCAAAGAGGGGTGGGTGAGATCGATTTTGCAACAGAATCTGGTGACGCAGTGGCCGCACATCGTGCCAACTTCGGCGCGCGCTTCAAGGCGACCAAGCTTGGCCTGGTCTTGCCCAACTGGTCCGGCTGTAGGTGGTAGGTCTGGTATTCACGTCTATAGCCCGACCGTCCCATGAAAACGTGATCTAAGACACTCAAATCGTCCGGGGTGAAGTTGAGTGGTCGAGACTGCTTGTAATTGGAAGTGTGACCACGCAAGTTTGGACGCGTTTTGGGATAGCATGATATGCCTTGTCCGATCGGGGTGAGGGGATAGGACGGGCGCACGTGGTCATGCGGTATGACCGACCTCTTAACACCAATCTGGGACCCTCCATTCTTGCAGGAGAAGATGGATGCTCGTGATGCTCAAAACCCTAATTTTGGGTTTCACTACTGCAAGGTCATGCTCTCTCGTTCGGCGCACGAATTGGGATGACCAACCATGGTTGGTCCCGACCGATTGGTCGATGTATGGGCCCACGGTGATTGTGTTGACATGCTCTCCGGGGCCTTTGAATCTACATTTACGCCTCCATCTATACTCGCGAAGATGGATGGTTTGAGACCGTTTTGCGACATGTAATATGCCGCAAACCCTAATTTAGGTTTTCCGTCCATACGCTCTCCGGTTTGGACGTTTTGGCAAGCTATGCCAATATTTTGGGAGGCCGACCATGCGGGGTCCGTTGGTCTGGAGCAGCACGGTATCAAAGAGGTTAGCTTTCCAAAACACGCTAGCTTCCCAAAACACGCTAGATTCCCAAAACGCGCTAGCTTCCCAAAACCGCGCCAACATGCCGCTGCGCGTACCAAAAATCCATTCCATCCATGTCGCCATTACACAAGCGCGACTATGCCACCTCGGTCCAGGCAACATCCCTTCGAATTCTTCCCGAGTTTTTGTTGAGCTGTTTTCACCTCCCAAACGAGCTCAAAACCTAAATATCCCCGCGAAAGGAGATAGGAAATTCTTTTTCGGTCGAATGGAGGGGTAGACCGTCAAAATCCGAGTCCGTACGAGAATTCTACAACGATTCTAGTAAAGGGCGTTAATTAGGGTTTCAAAGATGCCAAACCCTAATTTAGACAAAGTTGCCGGGCTACAAACGAAGGTAGCCACGATCAACGCTTCCTTTCTCCCGAGATGCAAATCTCATCCGTCCAAGTTCGCCACCCAACGCGTGGCCACGTCCCAATGCCAAAACTATACGGTTTATACCAAACCCTAAATTTTGGCGCGCCTAAAACATGCACGAGCATGCTAAAAAGGCACTTGGTCATGCTGGCCGCTTTAAACGAAGGGTTGCAATAATCAACGGCTGCCCTTCCATCTCGAGATGCAAATCTCGGCCACACAAGTTCGCCACCTAACGCATGGCAACTTGCGGCCCAAAAGCCAAACATCACGGTTTGTACTAAACCCTAATTTTGGCGCGCCTAACACATGCCAAAGCCATGCACGACAGTTGTCAAAACGAAGGGTTGCAACAATCAACGGCTACCATTCCTCTCAAGATGCAAAATCTCGTAGTCGAGGGTCACCACCGAGTCAGCAAGTCTCCCAAGCTCAACTTTCCAAGCAACAACAACATGCTACACGTTTTCCACGAAAACACTCGAGACATCAACACATTTCACAAACTGGGGGATGCTCATTAGGGTATTGGTTTGGCTGGTTTATTTACGGCCAGCGTACACTACGCCGATTACGAAAGTGTCATAAGAATGAGTCGGTTAGTAAATACAAGGAATAATGGTGAAACGCTTCTTTCATTATGGAACATCAAATTCAAAGTTACCCATTTATCACCTCCTTCCACTTTACTCACTGTTTCCATTTCTACGAGACCAGAGTACGTTATGTTACGACTTGTATAAATATGTCTTACCTATTTCCACCAAACAACAAGTTTTGGGTCGGGAGTATACAACACTTTCGAAATCACTTTGCTAGCTTTCCCATCTCATTAGCTTTCACTTTACGATACAAGTCAAACAACTACTCTTCCAAAATCAACTATTGCGGGTCTCAACCTCTCTTCGCTTCCCTCCTAAAACCAACCATTCTCCTTCACTTTGTGACCGAAGCAAGTCCTGGAATGACCATTTCTTGGTTTAGGTAGGATTTTACAGCATTGATCTCTCGAATCTAAAGTACTCCCTTGCAGTACATTGTTTAGGGTTTAGACTCGTTTCTCACCCACTCACGCGAAATTACCGAAATCAGCAGAAACCGTTTTTACCCTCAAACACCAGTTCAACCTACTCCAGACGAGTGGGAGGTGGGTGTTCAATTCCCTCTTAAAACATTCATATTTTTCTTTTAAAAGCTTTAAAAATTCGGCGAAAATTTTAAAACTTCCTGAAAGATGCGCTTCACATGACCGTTTTGGAACGAAAAATTGAAATTTAAAGCGGCGTGAGGCGACGCTTCATAAAAGATGCACGCTTCGGAGCGGAATCTTTGAAATTTAAAGCGAGTTGTACGCTCCCAAAGCGTGAAGCGTAGGCTTTTAAAAACCATGCAGCACCACGAGGTCTTTGACATTGACCACCGTCACCAACCCAGGGTCTCGCTTGCTCTTTTATCCTTTCCTTTCTTTTATTATTATTATCCTTTCTTTCGCAAGTTTAAAGGCTCTTTCTCAGCCTCTCTCTTTTCAGAAGAGAGGGCATTAAATAACTTACTCTCTCACTTAATAATAGCAGTAGTCTTCTTCATCTGACAACACACAAGTCTCTCTCTTTCTCTTTTGCTTTCCTTCTTCTTTCTTCCTCTTCTTCTCTGGATACTGCTTGTGTTTTTCTCATAAATAGTGGCCAGCTTGCTCAGCTAAGCATCGACTCACTTCATATAAATAACACTGTAAATGTTTTCAGCCATCAAACTGTGAAACAGGGAGCTCTAAACCCTAATTAACCCTTGGATAGTTAAGATCAAATGGGTTATTGGTTGATAATGAAGAAACATAATAGAGAAGATATCGAAGAAGAAGGTGTTGGGAGAAATTATAAATCGAAGTTGTTGTTTCTAAAGATCCAGAAGAGCAAAAAGAAGAAAAGGAAGAAGAAACAAAAGGGTTTATTGTGTACTCATCTTCGGTACTTGCGGAATCGGAAAATGATATATGCTCTTTTCCCTGAATCAGGTAACTGTTGAAGTAAGCTTTCATTTTCATTTACTTGATTAGTATTACAATTATAGATTGGTGGTTGTAATTATAAATTATTTAAATTTAATCGCAGAAACTCGTAGATGCAAGTAAAGAGTGTACCCATTTAAATAACGAGCTGCAAAAATACAAGGGAAATATGCGTGTGCACTGTAGAGTGCGACCTGCTTTAAAGGAAACAGAAAGGTGTGAAATATTATTGTGTACTCATCTTTGGTACGGGCGGAATCGGAAAATGATACATGCTCTTTTCCCTAATGGAGAAATCAGGTAACTGTTGAATTAAGCTTTCGTTTTCATTTACTTGATTAGTATTAAAATTAAACTTGATTGGTGGTTGTAATTATAAATTTATTTGAATTTTAATCGCAGAACCATATGGGTTCTAACGTCGACTGCTACGAGGATTTTAGAGCACCCGCTTTTCTGGGATGTTTCAAAATCTTTGGATGGGAGACAAAAGACATGGCAAGATAGATACGGTTGTTTAATTTCAGGTTTTATGGATGTTCAATATCAGAACAAAATTTCTCCAAAAAGCTAAAATCAAAACATCCAAATTAAGACAATGCTGGTATGGATTATTCTAATATGTGTGTTTGATTTGTGAAATCAGTATCTAAGATTTGTTTCATTTTAGTGGAAAGTATTCTTCTTAAACCAAACGCCGTTGGTTGCTTAATTTCATTGTTTGTAATTAATAAGCATCCATTCTTTTCACCTGATTAGGAGTCTCACCGCATTCATCTGTCGACACAAGAGATTGAAAACCTCGAGCTTAGACGAAACGCCACTAACAAGACTTTGTGAGGATGAAAGGGCGATTCTTGAAAGAGAGTTTTGTTGAAAGATTCCTGGTATTGCACTGAATGACAAGATCGTTGTTTTGTTTACTAGGATTTGTTCTGGTACTTTACATTCGTATCTAATTAATTCTGACATGTGTATTCTTAAGGTACTTTCCAACCGCATTATCAAGACTAGAAGCCACCAAAAAATCAAGCACACAATTGTTAGTAAAAGATTTCCTCAACGCAAAGCTGAAATGCTATGTACATACATATGTTTGGCTTTACAGTCACTTTTCATTCCATATTGCTAGTACATGAATTTTTTATATAAATTTTGCTGTTGAGTACCATTAATCACTGTGCGTGGTGGAATTTTTTGTAGGCTCAAAGAATGGAGGGAACCTGCCAACTGAAAGTAATGTATACACTGAAACCCATGCAAATAAAGACTGTACAAAAGCTTTGCACCTGATTTCTGAAGGCTACATAGTAAGTAATATTGGTTTGAAAATATCAGTAGTAAAGTTGATTTCCTTTCAGAAGAGATCAGGTTCTTTCATTTACATAGGCACAAATGAGGGAACAAGGTTGGATTTAGAACTTCTCTTCTTAGTCTGAACCATTAGCTATATGTAAATCAGACCTACTTATTATAAGTTAAGAATATATTTCATTATGTTTTGCTTCATGTTGTTAGAACTGTATCTTGTGTTTTGCGTTTCTGAATCTTTTGTGCATGACCTTTTGATTGAAGGAGGTTATATAAATGTTAGAAATGCTTCTCTCATATGTGTGCTATCTCCGAGTTCCTGCATAATGGTGAATTAAACAGTTAGTAGATGCTTGAAGCCTGAGACTTTGTTTCTGATTTGATGTACTATCTTTGAACTGTACATGAATCAGTTTCCTTTCTTGTGGTGCAAATTGATTCTATATTGCTTTTATATATTTGTTTTAGAAATCCTGCATCAAAAACCTGTTACCATAATTAGTTGATGGTAGAAGCCCTGCTGAGTTCCCATGCTCAGTTAGGCTGGTTCTTCTTCAAATACTTGACCACTTGTGTCTATGTCTTCAACTTTTGTTGTGTGATGATACCCAGAGTATCTCTGTTTCGGTTCTTATCAGTTCGATGTAGTTTGAACTGGTGTTATATATTGTAGTTGTTAGTCAATTCTGGGTAGCTATTAAACATCCTCTTAGCATATGACTCAAATTTATTGTAGTATTTAGGTGTATATGTTCCACACACTAGATGTAGACAAATAGGTTGTCCAGGCCATAACCATTGGAAAGTTTTGTATTTTCGTTCTTATATGCATTTTTTGGTCCATCTCTGTGTTTGCCTCTGTCTACAATCTTATAAAGTTGCTGGTAAACTCGACTGTATTCGAAATAATGTATTATAACGCTACTCCATTTATTTCAATTGCAGCTCTGATTGTGGGATTTGTGGGATATTCCTTGTGAATTTCATCCACTTTTTGACTAGGAAGATTCATTGGTCAACTTTTTGACTAGGAAGATTCCAAGGCAGTGGTCAAATATCCTGAAAATGGATATTTATCTTGGAGTGTTTGTTTGCTGTGAAAGTATTCAGCTCCAAGAAGATCCTTGCTGGGTTTTTGCCCTCTTTGCTGCAGAAGAAAAATCCCTCCAAGCCGGCACAGCGCATTGCAGTGCTTACAAAAGGCAAGCCACTTTTTTTGTTGTTGGTGAAATGTTTGTAAACTTTCTGTTGTGAAAACAAATGAACAAGACAGGCTGCGTAATATGGGCGAGTCTGTAGTGCTTGTTAGCCCTTGTCAGTGGGTTTTCATGTATACAATGTTTTGAATTTACAGTTGCTTTGAGTAGCTTACTTCGTAGTGGGAACGGTCTCATGAAATTTTGTTTGTAATGCTTCAGAAAAATAAATAAATGAAATTTTGTTTATTTAGGCTTGTGGGTATCAGAATGTGCATTTTACCCATTAATCACCACTTCGAGGGTAAATGACAAGTGCACCGGAAAATTTCTTTAACAGTGTCAATGAGTCTGTTCTGCTCTTATTTTGGTACACGCCTACACGGTAATTAGAAAACAACACTACATGTGTATAAGACCACAGAAAATTGTGGGCAAACGCAAATCCCAATTAGACATAATATTATTAAGATTGAATTTGACTGTTCATGATATACTTTCACATGAACAAACCAGTGTGGTAAAGATGCTAACTCAAAATCCAGTATGCTCCATCTAAAGATGGGCACGCGCACATATGATTGAGTTCCATCTGATCTGAGTGATGATGCTTCATCCTAGCCTGCTTGTGCAACATTTTTTTTGTCCTCCTAATAATAATTATTGAAATGACAAGTACCCAAGAGAAAACCGATGGATGTTTAGCCAAATCACCCAGCAGACACAAGAGTGTAGCAGCAGCACAACGAGGTCTACCAGTCTATGACATTGACAAGCCCACGGTGTTGCTTGCTTCATTGTCCTTTCTTTCGCTGGTTTTGCAGCTTTCAAGGTTCTCTCTTTCTATTGCTTTAATAATAGCAGTTACAGTATGTTATGTGTCTAGCACTCTAGCTAGCAACACAATAGTCTCTCTTTCACTTTTCTCTTTCTTCTTCTCTGGGCTGTGGGCAGCTCAGCTGAACCCTAAATTAACAGTGTAAATGGATAGGGAAGAAGAAGGTGTTGGAAACGATTTGTTGAGTGGTAAATCAAATTTGTTGTTTCTAAAACTTCAGAAGACCAAAAAAGAAGAAAAAGGAAGAAGAAACAAAATGGTTTATTATGTATTCATTTTGGTATGGCCGGAATCGGAAAATGATACATGCTCTTTGCCCTAATCGACAAATCAGGTAACTGTTAATTTTAAGTTTTCATTTTCATTTACTTGATTATAGCAATTTCATTTTCATCACAATTGTAAATTGATTGTAATTATAACCTATTTTACCGCAGAACGACATGGGTTCCAACGTCTGGTGCTCAGGTTGTTCTAGAACACCCATTATTCTGGGATGTTATATCTCTGAACGGGACAATATAAAGATAAGGTATGTGATTATGAATGCATATCCCATAATGGTGAAGTAATCTATCATTCGTCAGAAGCTAGTTCACAAATTATTCGTGAGAAAAGTCCTGGTTTAGTGGTCTCTTGTTTACCCTTGTTTCCAGATGCTGCACGTTCCTTGCTTGATGGTTTTATGTTTTTCTGTATTGCTTCACGGTATGCTTTGCTTAGAAGACTGTCCACGTTTTATGTTATATAGTTTGACGCAGTTAGTCGATGCTTGAAGCCTGAGGTTTTGTTTCCTATTTGATGTACTATTTTTGAATCAGTTTCCTTTTCTGTGGTGCAAATTGATTCTATGTTGCTTTTAATCATCATCCATTTTTTTTTAACTTGATTAGGAGTACTTGTCACATTCAACTAATGGAGCAAGTAATCTAAAACCTCAAGCTTAAACGAAAAGTCACTGGAAAGACACTGAGAATGAGTCACAACTCTCAAATGTGAGGATGGAAGGGCGATTCTTGAAAGAGAGTTTTGTTGAAAGATTCCTGGTATTGCACTAAAGAACAAGTTTATTGTTCTGTTTATTAGGATTTGTTGTGGTACCTTACATTCATATCTAATTAATTCCAACATGTGTATTCTTAAGGTACTTTCCGATCGCATTATCAGGACTAGAAGCCACCAAAAAGCCAAGCACACAATTGGTAGTAAAAGATCCCCTCAACGCAAAGCTGAAATGGTGCGTACATACATATATGTTTGGCTTTACAGTCACTTTTTGTTCCTGCAAATTGAAAGCTCTTCAAGTTTATTTCTTGGTCTTGGATTTGGCTGTTTATGGTTGAAACATTACTCATATTCATCTGTGTAAAACTTTACAAAACCTTGTCAAGAATGGGAATGCCATATGCTAGTAGACATTTGATAGTGCTAAACCATATTTTTTGGTCTTCAAAATTTGTAAGAAAATATTGGACATGAAAATTTTCAGATAAGTTTTGCTGTTGAATACTATTAATCACTGTGCATGATGGAATTCTTTATAGGCTCAAAGAACGGAGGGTACCCACCAACTGAAAGTGATGCATACATTGAAACCCCTGCAAATAAAGACTGTAGAAAAGCTTTGCACGGGTCCAATTTCTGACATGGCACAAATGAGGGAACAAGTAATTTGAATTGAAACTAAAGAAATAATATTTAAGAAGACCTACTTATTATTAGTTAATAAATAGTTAAAGTCCTTTCTGTCTATTGAACTGGGTCCTTTAACTTTCAAAAAATCTTGATACATATGACGCAAATGAGGGAACAAGGTTGGATTTAGAACTTCTCTTCTTAGTTTGAATTGAAACTTAAAGAACCATGAGCATAATGAGTTGGATGTGGGATTGAAATTGTTTAGTGTCTCATGCTAAACTATTACCCTTGTTTCCAGATGGTACATGTTTTTTGCTTGATGGTTTTATATATTTCTGCTTACTTCATTGTATGCCTTGCTTAGTGAACTGTCTACATTTTACGTTATAGTACGCCACAGTTAGTAGATGCTTGAAGCCTGAGATTTTGTTTCTGATCTGATATACTATTTTTGGAGTTTACATGAATTAGTTTCCTTTTCTGTGATGCAAATTGATTTTATGTTTTTGTTTTAGAAATCCTGCATCAAAAACCTGTTACCATAATCAGAGATGTTAGAACCCCTGCTGAGTTTCTATGGTCAGTTACCCTGGTTCTTCCTCAAATACTTGACCACTTGTTTCAACTGGTGTTATATACTGTGGTTGTCAGTCAATTCTAGGTAGCTATTAAACATCCTATTGGCATATGATTCGAACTTATTGTATTATTTAGGTGTATATGTTCCAGACACTAGATTATACAAATAGGTTGTCCAGTCCATCAGTATTGGAAAGTTTTGTGTTTTCATTCTTATCTACATATTTTGGTCCATCTGTCTTTGTGGCTGTCTATTATAATCTTCTGAAGTTGCTGGCGAATTCAATTGTTTTCGAAATCATGTATTCTAACGCATGCCCATTTATTTCAATTGGAGCTCTAATTGTGGGATGTTGTAGTGAAGTTCATCCACCTTTTGACTAGGAAGATTCTAAGGCATCTGCTTAATATCATGAAAGTGGATGGTTGTTGAAGGGACTTTGAGGTGGAGGTATTCAAAAACAGTATTCCTGAGTGATTTTCCACGTCTGTTTTTCCATTTTCTGCCTGTAAGATGGATGAAATAAAGCTTCAAACAGGATATTATTAAGTTCTGCCCTCTTTGATGCAGAAGGAAAAGCTCTCCATGCAGTCGCAGCATTGCAGTGGTTACTAAAGTCAGAAACATTGTTTTTGTTGTTTGTCAAATGATTGTAAAATTCCGGTTTGTGAAACAATTGAACCCATTAATGGGTGGGTGTGTCTTGCTGGTGTACAAAATCTAACTAGCGGTATAGTCTTATAGTTGCTTATTAGGTCTCGTCTGTCAGTTTTCATGTATACAACAATATCTATATTATGAGTTTGCAGTTGCTTTGAGTAGTACTTACTTTACTTTGTATTTGAAATGGTGTCATGAAACACAAAGCATGCTTGGATGGGCACGCACACATATAATTGAGTTAAGGCAGTGATATCTTCTTTTGCAGGGAGATGCTTTATCCAACTTGCTTTCTATGCAGCATTTGTCCTCATGTTATTGTTTTGATATCACAATGCATCTCAAAAAGCTGTTCCATGGTACATTTTCCAACCATAAGCATCATCCTCACCTGCCCCTAGACACTAAAGTTGGTCCAATGAGCTAAACCAGCAATGGGTGGTTTGCCTTGTATGTGGAAAATGTCTTCAGAAGAAGGTGCCCTTATCCACTGGGTAGGTACATGGTAAATATAAGCGTGAGATCCCTATAAAAAGAAAGGAAAGTGTCAATTGGGAGACGTAATTTTTTCAGCCATCAAATGATTTCAAATCGGGAACCGGAAGACCCTAAACCAAACCCTACATCTAACAAGGAACTGATTAGTAGATAGATGAGATCAAATGAGTCATTGGTTGATGATGATGAAACGTAAAGAAGATATGGAAGAAGAAGAAGAGCAAGGTGTTGGGAAAATTATAAATCAAAGTTGTTGTTTCTAAAGATCCAGAAGATTATAAAGAAGAAAAAAAGGAAGAAGAAACAAACAGATGGTTTATTGTGTACTCATTTTGGTATTTGCGGATTCGGAAAACTTAACGTGCTCTTTTTTTGCAACAAATCTGGTAACTATTGATTTAAGTTTTCATTTACATTTACTTATTAATTTTATGTATTTAATTTAAAAATTGGTTGTAACTATGAGTTGTTTTATCGCAGAACGATATTGGGTCCAATGTTGAATGCTATGAGTACTTCAGACATTTATATCCCGGTATTGTGATGCATCTGTACACTTGCCTGGAATTGCAGTACTGGGATTTTGAATCATCGATGAATCATTTCACGCCCACATTAGGCCTTATGTCTGCTCAGTTTATCATGGTGGTGCTAATTAGATATGCATGAATCTGAAGTTTGAAGGTGAGTCCCTCTCAACATATGACATCCCACAATCACATCTGCTATTTATGTGATGTATTTCTTATGCACCAAATGACAAGTTTATTGCTTCGTTTATTTCAGCATTTGTTGTGGTAATAGCTGTATCACAGAGAAGTGGACACCCTCTGCAAAACACGGTTAAAAATTTATCCATCATTAATGGCAGGAACAAGAACAAGCTCATCTGGTCAAATTGAGGTATAATTTTCATAACTAGGTTCAAGAAAAGCTAGGTCAAGACCATGTTTGATTCCTTCTTTGATGTCGTCACTACCACTAGCTTTGGAATTGGGTTAAAACGAGGTGTTTGTGGTAGTGTTGTGAAAACCTGTTATGTTTGCCCTGTAATTTCTGCTTTACATTAATTTCTACATGTGTACTCTTAAGGTACTTTCCAATCGCAATATCAGGAGTAGAGGCCACCAGAAAGCAAAACACTCAGTAGTTAAGAAAAACTTCCTTCGCTGAGAAGCTGAAAAGGTACTGCATACATATCCTGGGTTTGTCTGTTTGAACTATTTGTCTGTGTAAAACATTAGAAAACCTTGTTAGGAATGTGAATACCATATGCTAGTAGACATTTGATAGTTTTACTACACCATGTTTTTTGTTCCGAATTTCAAAAGAATATATATTCTATATGAGGAGAACTAGTAAATGAAATAATTACGTTTTCCTGTTCGGTTACAATGAAGAGGAACAAAACTGTGACATTAACCATTACAGGACAAAACTAATGTACAACTCTCTTCTTAGTTTGAATTGAAACCCTAAGAAGAATGAGCTATACGCATGAATCAAACCTACTTATTATTAGTAGAAAACGATTTCATTATAGTTATGCCGTTTGAACTATAGGATGTGTCTGGCATTTGGGAAACTTTTGCATACGGTACTTAGATCGAGGTCATATAAATGTTAGGAATTGCGTATCTGATATGTGTGTTGTTCATGAGTTCCTGCGTATTGGTAAATTTAAGTATCACTGGATGCTTACAAGGCATAATGAGTTGGATGGGGAAAATCCTATAAGTTGAAATGGTTAGAGGTCTCTTGCAGAACCCTTGTTTCCATATGGACACGTTCCTTACTTGATGGTTTTAAATATTTCTTTGTTACTTCATTGTATGCTTTGGCTTTGTTTAGTGGACTGTCTGCATTTTACCTTATACTGTAGTATGCTAATTGCAATTTGTCGATGCGTGAAGTCTGGATATTGTTTCTGATTTAAAGTGCTATTTTTTGGAGTTTACATGAACTAGTTTCCTTTTTCTGTGGTGTGATTTTATTCTATGTTGTTTTTATACATTTGGAGTTCACCTGTTACCATAACTAGTTGATGTTAACTTTGAACCTGAGTTCTCTATGGTAAGTTAGGCTGGTTCTTCCTCAAATACTTGACCACTTGTTTTCAATGTCTTCAGCTTTTTTGTTACTGATACCCAAATAATCTCTGTTTTGGTTCTTATCATTTGATGGGATTCCAACTGGTGGTATATACTAGTTGTAAGTCAACTATAGGTAACTATTAGTTTTTCTGAAACATCCTCTCGGCATAGGACTCGGGAATTTATTGTAGTATTTGACTGTATAAGTTACACACACTAGATTAGACAAACAGATTGTGTAGGCCATCTGGTGTATATACTGTAGTTGTCATTTTGGAAAGTCTCGAGTTTTCATTCTTATTGTTTACATATTTTAGTCCATCTCCGTGTTTGTGGCCGTTTATAATCTTACATAGTTGCTCTCCATTTATTTCAGCTCTGATTGTGGCATCCGCCTTGAATCAGGATGATTCCAATGATTATGAAATTCCAGTCCGTGTTGTGAAACAATGGAACAAGGAAAGCTTTGGAAGATGGGTTTGTCAGTCTTGCTCGTTGTTCAAATTCTGACTTGTGGCATGGTCAGTCCATAGTGGGTTATTAGGCCTTGCGAGTCTATTATCATATGTCTAAGGTATGAAATTACAGTTGTTAATGAGTGGCTTACTTTGAATTAGGAATTCAGGGCTGTTATGAAATTTTGTTTAATTTAAGCTTAGTGCTCAGAATTTGTACCTCATATAGTATTAGTTGTGAAATGAACAAGTTTAGTGAACATCGATCTTGCTAGCAGAAGGAATTTTTAGTAGAAGATTTTTTTGACCAAAATAACTTGTTTTCTGACATCACACCTATCAGTTGACCGTGAGCTTACTAGTTCAAAATGCTCTAGGATTGTTTAAATGCATTTTTTTCCTTTGAACTATCCAAAGCAAAAAAAAAAAATGTATCAATGTGAGACGTTTTAGAATGCCAACTTCTCCGAATCGTTGCTGCTTATATATTCCACTACTTTTTCAGGTCAGCAAAAAAATTTAATGATTAAGAGTCCACGATTGAGAAGATTAGTCAGGCTCCAAAATTTAATTAATATTTTCCATTGCTTAGTTAATCAGTCTATAGAAATGGCAACAGCAGCAGTGACTCCCACATAAAAAACTCATAATTCCAGTCCAGTGGGATAAAAAATAATTGCATTGAAGAGAAAATAAGAAATCTTTTCGTTCAAACGGGGATATCGGAACAGCATCTCCTCCATCTGAGATGAGTTCTGGGTGTGATATATATTCTTTTCCATGGGTGACTGATGATGATGCTTTTAATGCAACATTTGTCCTCATGCTATTGTTGTTGTTCCATGGTACAATTATGAGAACAATCTATCGAAATGTACCAAGAGATGACTAGCCATCCAATAGACACAAGAGTGCACCACGAGGTCCATGGACATGACATTGACCAGCTTTCAAGGCTCTTTACACTCTCTCTCTCCCTTTCTCTTTCGGAACAGAGACATTAAATAATGACTCGAATTTATTGCAG
>JAJJWW010012565.1:0-32577 GCA_023531295.1 Papaver armeniacum
TATGTTCCCCCAAGCGACGAGGGCGATGTCATGGTCTCCTCAAGAAAGCTTCTGAGATTTCCTCTTTCTTGCAAGTTGCAACCCAAGCTCTTAGAATCGATAATTAACACACCAAGATTCTCCGTTTTGTAGTTAACATATTTTGATCCATATGACCTTGAGGAACTAGTATTCTCGCCACAAGCTGACCAACTTCCACCGAAAATGTCATTTTTCGAGGTGGCTGAGGTAGTGGGATAGGCTTGGGCGAACCGCGGCCAAAACCCTTGTTGAAGTTCCGGTTGTTATCGTGCGTTGATATTCAGTTAAACTTGTCCGGGTAGTCCGAGTGTTCTTAGATAGGCGCGTGTTGTTTGGCAATATTAGTGCGTGCCTACTCCCTTCTTTTTATTTTCAATGGGCAGTGTTTGGTGTTTCTTTTGGGGATGGATTATGTTGGAATCCCTTGTAATGGAGGTAAGATCCATATGCTTCGCCCCTCCTTTCCTTTGTTTTCCAAGGTAGTAAAACACGCTCCCCCTTTTCGATGGCCGTCGGATCTTGGAGCAACCACGCCTTTTGTAAATCCGTGGATGATCGGATGCACGGGCAACCTGTCGCCGCCTTGTATACGTGGTCGATCGGATGAGCATATCAACCCGTCGCTTTTGTATATTCGTGGCCGATCGGATGATCATATCAACCCGTCACCTTTTTATATATGTGGCCAACCCGTCGCATTTTTGTATATACATGGCGATTGGATGAGTATATCAACCCGTCACCTTTTCGTATATCGCTGACCCATCTTGGGGCCTTTTGTAACTCGTCGGCCCGGCCAAGGTGTCTATGCATCTCGTAGCTTTTGTTAAATTGTCGTCAACTGTGCGCCTTACCGTCCCGAGACCTTTGTAGATTTGTCGGTCAATCAAAAGCGCCCTTGGGCGACTTGAGACCTTTAGTCATCAATCGGGCGCCTTTGGCTGGACTCGAGATCTTTGCCCCGGTCAATCGGGCGCCTTTGGGCGGCTCGAGACCTCTCTTATTTGTCGGTCAATCAATCGCCCTTGGCTGACTTGAGACCTTTAGTCATCAATCGGGCGCCTTTGGCTGACTCCGAGACCTTTTGCGACCAACTGTGCTCATTTGGTGACCTTATCCAGACCTCTTGTAGATTTGTCAGTCAATCAAGCGCCCTTGGCGTCTTGAGACCTTTTGTCACGATCAATCGGGCGCCTTTGGATGATTCCGAGACCTTTTGCCCGATCAATCGGCGCCTTTGGCTGACCTGAGACCTCTTGTAGATTTGTCAGTCAATCAGGCGCCCTTGGCTGACCTGAGACCTTTTGTAAATTTTAAATTTTTGTTCAAGCGACCTCTATGGACCCTTGCTAGCATGGTGCCCGAAGCACGTTACTAGAATTTTCTTATTGTGTAGACGATCATGATATTCAAAAAGAATGATATTGATGCTTTGTGAAGTCCTACTCATGCGACTAGGTGACATGCATATTTTATGAAGTGCAAATATTCATACGCGTGAAACAAAACATTTGTGAGGGCATCATGAAAGCAATTATCATAAAGGCGCGTAGTAGCATTTGTGAAGAAAGTGATAGACTACACATGCGACTAGATTACATACATATTTTGTAAAGAGAAAATATCCACATTCTAGTGGGCTTTAATTTAGAAACTTCATGCTTTTAGTTGACTAGAATGTATGAGATGGATGCATAAATTCATAACTGATTGGTTGGTGTTTTTTTTTTTAACGTGCGTGTACATAAAACGCAAAGATGCAAATGTTATAAAGCAACATGTGAAGTCTATGAATTACTCAAGATGAACTATCAACATAAACAACAGGCAGATCATTAGATGATTTATATGCGCGTCTCATGGATTACCTGTGCTCATGGCATTCTTTTCAATTAGTCGTGATCATAGCCTATCCGTAATCATGGAATTAACCATCGTATTATCACAATTCAGTTGCAAAAATTCAAGATAAGATCACATGGATGAAGCGAGATTTTGAAAGCTTTATGCATACTTAGCTAAATTAGTAAGGTGGCAATTTAGATATGCAGCTAAACGGCATATGAATTGAAGAAGGTATAGAAGTATTCCAGAGTGAGATAAAACATTTTTACTAATTTTATAGTCTTCTATTATGCTTGGTAAGCTAATGGATCCGAGGAGTATATGATGAATACTAGTTAAACCTAACGGATTGATGCAGGGGCATATTATGACCCTTTAGAGTGTTTTCCTATTTAGGACGTTTGCTAGTTTATCTCTTAGAAAGGGCATTTTTGTCCGTTAGTCTTAGGGGTTTTCTCTGTTTAGGTTTTCTTTACTAGTATAAATAGGTTATTAGCCCTTCTCTTAGAGGCGGACTTTATTATTGATTTTAAGAAAATAATCGTTTGATTATCAATGAGTAATTTGGCTCACAGCCCTAGACTCAATTTATCAACGTCTTGTTGATTTTCTATCGTTCTATTCTTCAAGTTTTCCGTTCATTGTTAGTTTATGCCCTATGTTGCTAGCCTAACTTCATCAATTGGCGCCAGAACGAAAAACCACAAACCCTAGCTAGCTATAATGGCGGGGAAGGAGTTAGAGGTGGTGGTGGAAGAGGTACTCAAACTTATCAGCGAGAACTTAACGAGATTAGAGTTATAGTTGACAACATGTTGCCACGGTTGGAAAGGCTGGAGCAACGAGAGACGTGCGAGAGCCCTTATGGAGATCTGGAAGGCTTACGTGAAGCCTTTAGATTCATAGGAAGGAGTTTCTAAAGTATATCAACATGAAGACGCGGTAGTGGATGAAAATCTTTTCATAGACCGTTATTCGTGAGGAAACACCATTCTCAATGATTGAGAGTGAAGACGAACTCGTTGTTCGTGAGGAAACACCGTTCTCAATATGCTAGAGTGAAGAAGATAGAGTTGTTGTGATTAGGACTTACCACCAGGTCTACGATAGTTACCCGGAAGTTGAAGACAAAGTTTTGCCGCCTATGGTATTGATATGGAAGACGGCCACGAGAAGTTGATGAAGAACAAGGTATGCTTACTTACCCTGGTATCGAATTCTTTTATCAAGGAACACACAAGCATCTTAGGTAATCCCAAACCTATTTCGTTATGTTTGTGAAAAATCTAGCTCTGTATATAGTAGACAATCTTAATGCCATAGGTGATTCTTATAAGTACAAGGAAAAGTTTAAATGTAGAGAAAATTACAGGTAAGGTCTGTAACAATTTTTCTCAACAAAGGGAGGAATGTTATGATGGAAGAGTTGCCAAACATATTACGTTGTCGTATGGTAATACGTGGATATAATTATAAAATGTTTAATTCTACATAACTTCGACAGGAATACTATGGATACGAGAATTATCAAGAATGCATGTAAGAAATACGATGTAAACAAATTCATTTACGCATCTTAAATCTTATTGCTTACACTCAGTTGCGTGTCAAATTACACGGTGGTTTTGGTGGGTATCAAGATCGACATACGTTCTTTTACCATATCTTAGGTGATTCCAAAAAACCACTTTTCCATGGTGTTCCTAATGTTGGGTTCTATGTTGACATGTATCAACCTAAACTTGACGAGTAAGTGCTTTCTTTAATCGCGATTTTGAGACACTTTGCACTATTGGGAAATGTTAGCTTGCGCGCATGCACTATTGTGTACAACTCTAGTCGTGAAAGTGCTTATTTTGGCTTTATCTTCAAGTGATTGTGCACAATCACCGCTAGTCAGCTAAGTAGTCAGTATTCAACAATCCTTGCGAAAGTCAGCTTGTGTCGAATTTTGGTTTATATTGGAAATTGCATAGAACAAGAAGAAGGGAAGGAAAGTGGAGATATGTTTGTCGTCATTTTCTGTAGGCTGATTGACTTCAGAGACATGAACATGGCGGTCTTTGTAAAGGACGGGTTTTACATCGACACTGGAGAACTGCAAGCCTCTCGACCTCATTCTTAGGACTGTTAAAGAATCTAATAGAGCATGAAGTTTCAACAAGTTGCAGCCAGTACTATACAAGTTTGGACTCTTTGAAGAGTGTGAATCCAACGTTCGTAACTTGGGTTTGGAGACTAGGTTGTGCGATAATCGGTCAAGACATGATCAAGGAGGGAGAGATTATGTATCCTGTTACATTAGATGTTGGCGTTAAAGTTGTACCTAATGAGACTAGATTTCGTTGGTTCTAGAGATATAACATCAAGGTATATGAGACTTCTAGAAGACAATGATGGTGCTGAGATGTTGTGATAATGTCAGCAATGGTCGTGGAGAAATTCTAATCCATATCCATTGTTACAAATATCGAAGGTCGATAATTTTAAAATAAAGAAAGCAAAGAAATATCGGGCAACGAAGTCATTATTTGGAGAAGCATCTTGGCATCAAAAAGACATGTACTCTTTCGAATTGTGAGCCTAAATCCTTCTTTATTCGTGTTTTTGAGAAACTAGTTTCTCGGACAAGGTTGGAGTTCGCATGACATGTTGATAAATTTGCCGACTGGCAAAGATCAAAGCTAATACTTGACCTTATGCCACAAAGCAAGAGCATATCTCAACAACTTTTTGTTTGCAAAACAATGGTTCGGTTAGCGTTTTATTATGCTAAAGAGTTTAGTCGCCTTTTTGTCCGAAGGTTTTTACCGAGCCCTAACGATGGAGGTTGTTCAAGAACAATTAGATGCGAAAGAACCATTAGTGATTGGCAAAGATATCAAGCCAGGTCAGGTTCTCGTTTTTCATGACAACATTAGTAAAACTAGCGGGATGTATGCAATGGCGAGAAAATGCTAATCAATGGCATAAAGGATTACAAGCAAAGCCACGCAGAAGAAATTCATTTCTTGCTTATGGTGGGATAACAAGTAGCTCGGACCAGAGATTACTATGTGCTGTGCTATCAAGGAAAATCAAAACAGAAGATGGAGATGACGGATCTCACACTAGCAAGGGTGAGTCAACCCAACATTGTGAGTATCTCATCAAGAAGGTAATAGATACCGATGGCAAAATCAAGACTTACTGGTTGGAGTTATAACTTCATTGAAGCATTCTAAAATCGAATTAGAGGCCATGTTCTTGATTCACTCCATGGGGTGAGCTGATGATCTTGACCCAAGAGACATTGTCGAAAGATTATTAACGTATCTCATCCCAACAATGGATCAATACACAAGAAACTTGTGTGAACTCTGTTGTACTTTCGCGGAAAGCATCCATTATGTTTGTTACAAACAATGATGATCTACGATCTTAACGCAGTTAGCGAAGGTTTGAGAATATCTTGACTAACTTGTTGTGTTGTGAATGGTGGTGGTGGATAAATTCTATATTTTGGAGATTATAGTTACTGGCTTAAGGTTCTCGGGTTTGGATCCCTAAGGAATTCGTTGCGAGATATTAGTCTTAAGGTAATAGATGTGAAAGGAACGAATCGTGACTAGCGTAAGTCACAAGCTTAGCTGACTGTCTATTTTGAATGAAACAGCCTACAAGGACAACAGCATTATATTGATACATGGGAGAAGTCACCACGGTGGAGATCAAGTTATGGTGTTCGTTTCGATCGTGGGAAAGCGATGAGGATTACATATGGTTTTCTTCCACAAGTGGGCGATTTTGTGTCACTTTCTTTGGGAAACTCATATCATTAATGAGTGGAAGAGGCTTACGCCTACGGTAATTTAAGAGTATGTATCGGAAGTAAGAGCTACCGGTTGTAAGACTAATGGGAATTATACAAGAGCAAAGAGATGCTTGTCGATGGCACGAGGGTTTACAAGGAAAACCAAGGAGGAATTTGTTACTTGCTTGTCGTGATTCTTGGCCAGTCCGTATAAGAGGTTAGTTTGTGCCGACTATCAAGACGCGATGGACGGAATCAATGCTTATTGACATACCTAAGTCGAGAATCGAAATGAAGATTTGGGTTTCGTGTTTGATCGTGGGAAAGTAGCGCGGATATCCTACGACAAAGACAACATTTGCTCGTGCGTTTCGGGATTTCTAAAGCTTTGGGTTTTTGTTTTCGGTGTGGGAAGGCCAAGTGACAACAAAGATATGCGAGTTCTTGAAGCTTCTCATCGGAGCCGAGAATTTTTCAAATCAGGGTGGTTGGATGCGGGGCATATTATGACCCTTTAGAGTGTTTTCCTATTTAGGACGTTTGCTAGTTTATCTCTTAAGAAAGGGCATTTTTGTCCGTTAGTCTTAGGGTTTTCTCTGTTTAGGTTTTCTTTACTAGTATAAATAGGTTATTAGCCCTTCTCTTAGAGGCAGACTTTATTATTGATTTTAAGAAAATAATCGAGTGCATCTATGTGCACCCCCGCTTAACCAGGGGTGCACGTTCCTCCCTTTGTCATTGGATATGCCGTAACTCTAGTTAATAGGTTTATTTACACTTTTAAATACTTAAACATAGAAAGAGAAAAAACAAAAAATAGAGCCTGAAATCATGCTTTCTCTCTCCTTTTTAATTCTTTTCCCTGTGAAAACTCCATTAAAAGAAAAAAAAAAAAAGAGGAGACGATGGTATTATTTCCGAACCGCAGTTTTGAGAAACCATTTTGAGAAATTGTAACAAGTCGAAGCTCTGATATTCATTTGTCCATTTTTCATCCAGTTTATCACCAGTCGATAATCTATGTTTCATCGAGTTGTATTGATTATCACCAGTCGATAATCTATTCGTATGATTAATTATCACTCTGATTTGAGAAGAAACAAAGGGTGAAGATTGAAAATGGAAACTATAATACTAAATGTACCTAGAGAGAATGCAAAGCCATGACTGACCATAGTTCGTCAAATCTCCTATAAGTCCCCGCATAATCTCAAGAAATACCAATAACAAACACAATCAATTCAGTGCTACCATTTTTGTTTTCTTCTTGTATTAAACATTCATGAACCTTCTTTTTCATTTTCATTTTTTTTTTGATAATATACAATCACGATCAAAAAAAAAAAAAAATAATAAACAATCATCATCAATGGAAGATGACTTCTCAAAACCACATCCTCTCTTTTCTTATGTTTGATGTTGGACTTTTTTTCTTTTTTCTTTTACAAAAATCTAATGGAAGATTTATAATCAACTCTAGTAGTATCTATATCCAAAGATCCAAAGATGAAAATGAAAACATGATTTACAATTTCCTTCGTCTTTAGTAATCATACCTTAAAGACGGGACCAAAGAAGTGACATCTGTTTACTTAAGCATGATCTACTGATGGAAATGATCAGAAACTCCAAATGTGTTTTATGCATTTGACCTTCAAGTGATAAGATTTTAGTAAATCAACAGATGTGATCAATTAATTTCTTGTCTTCGGTAATCAAGGGAATAAAAGGATGATACAATTCAGTTGGTTTATGTTGATTGCAAATCTAAGAAGAATACTAGGTCCGTTGTAATACCAATTCCAGTTAGTCTTTTCTTATGGGCAAAATTTAAGATGCAGGTAGAGAGAGGAGAGAAGTTGAGAACAATTTCCAACATTTAGACTAAAAAATCTATAAACAAGATGATAAACCAGAGTTTAGGTACAACCAATAAAGCAGGGAGGAATGTGCACCCCTAGTTAAGCGGGGGTGCACATAGATGCACTCAAAATAATCGTTTGATTATCAATGAGTAATTTGGCTGCTAGCCCTAGACTCAATTTATCAACGTCTTGTTGATTTTCTATCGTTCTATTCTTCAAGTTTTCTGTCTATTGTTAGTTTATGCCCTATGTTGCTAGCCTAACTTCATCACGGATTAGGATGAACATGTATGATTCAAGTAATGGCATGAGTCAAAAACAATTATTCAAGAGATCAAAGATAGAAAGATTAATCTCATCCTTTTAAGTGTGTTATCCATGGTCCTGTGAGCATGAGGAAGTGAGGGAAGAGTGACGCTGATGCATTCAAATGACGCTGGTGAGTTTTACATTGGCCGCCGACTCCTAGTTTTTGTTTTGGATACTGATGCATCTGTAGATACGCGGCTCTCTGAGTTCAAGGTGCTCTTCCTCGAGTGACCCTCAGTTCTGGCAACCCTTGGTAGCTACCCATGTCAACATTAGCTGCCTAAAAATATGTAAGATAATCATGACTTCATGGGCACAAAATGAAGTGATATATATATATATATATATATATATATATATATATGTATACCTTGGGAAGATATTGATTCACAGGGAGTATATCATAGAAATGTTTCTAGAGTTGTGCAATTGTTAAATAAGCTCGGATGAAATTCTGTCAGGCTCAACTGCAACTTTACGATATAATATGAAAGGAAAGTGTAATAACGAGAAATGAGGACTTAGCCTTGTGGGAGTATGCAGGTATTTGAGCAAAGACAATGAAAACTCATCCGAATCGAGCAGGTGATGCTCCCCCTCCTCCCTTTTTTTTTTTGGAGCAGGTGCTTATACTTTGATGTTGGTCTTCTCCTCTTAGAGCCGGACTGGTGGTACTGTAGGTATGAGAAGTTCTGATGGTGTCGTCGTCACTTGAGCTGGCGGAGATGCGAGACGCGGGCATTGTAATCCATGGTAGAGCTAGTGGCGGCAGAAACGTACATCGAGGTTCTGCTGGTGAAGCTGCTGCTCCCCTGCTCCTATCATTGCTTCATTTCGGATATTTCCTGTCGTCTGGTTAGGCTTTATTATTCCTGCAATCGCTCCTTGGACCCAGTGCCGCGTATCAAGGAAATTGAGATTTTCTTTAGTCTGCGCCACTCAACAGCTTCTAATCTGATCAGATACAAACCTAGTGATTCCCCTTCATCGTCTCAGCTGTATTATCACCCATCTCATTAACTGCAATCGCTTAGTCCATCTGATACATGAATATCAGTAGCATCCTTTACTGAACCGCAAACCCTGAGAGGCTGCTCAAACCAGATTTCTTTAGTTGTTGCAACTCAAAGATTGAGTACCATATTATCTCGTTTCAACTAAGAACTAAAGAGACTTCCAACTGAAGCTGAATATAAGTCGTTGAAACACAGACAGGAGGGCAACTCAAGTGAAAGATCGAAAGTAAATCAAATTAAAAGAGTGAATTAAAGGGTAACGAAAATCGACATGTAGCGGCAGTGAATCATAAGTTTGTTTTTAAATTGTTCTTAAGAATCGAGATCGACCAGATTTCAGATATAAGCCCTAAGTTTCTCTCTTATTTTCTTTTTTTTTTTGAAAATTTGCATTGAAGTGAAGATAAGGACAAGATAAACACAAATCCGACTCTCGATCATAAATCAGATGAAGAAATTGTTTAGAAATCAAAGTCCTCATGGTCTTAATTGAAGAATTGACCAATTGATAAATAGATTCGAATTAAAGGATCAAGGGAAGACTATACTTATCTTCTTAGTTGTTTTGTTGCTTAGATGCCAGCGCGAGTTGTGTTGAGAAAGCGGAGAAGAGATTCTCTAGATGAAAGCGCTGATGTGGTGAAGTGGAGCTGATGGAGCCAAACAGTGATGACGCGGTGGTACTAAGTTTGATGAGGTCAACAGTGCATCATTACGAGGGCGGGTGTTACTATTTTTGTTGTTGTTGTGGGACAGAGGGAGTTGAAACACGGAACCTGTTTGAGACGCGGCTATGGCAGACGCGAAGATGAAATAATTTTGTCACGGAGAGTTGGGGTTGGACGTGCCTGAAAAGAAATTAGACGATAAAAGAAATGAAATGTTAATAGGAATTGGATGGCTAGGCTAGACACGAGCCTCCGGGTGTGGTCGCCAAATGTTGAGGGGTGAATTTTGGTTCTACAAGTCCTAGCCACAACACACCTAATTCCCAAGAGGAGAGAAGGAGAAAATATCCCCTCAATTGTACTACATGCCCCTTTATATAGACTTCTCAAAAGCCCCTCATTTTATGATATCATGCCACATGTCCTAAAACTCCTTAATTACTACTAATGCCACTCCTTCTCTAATATAACCTCCTTCTTTCATATTAATTCCTCCTTGTCCTTTCCAGAACATGGATACTTTCTTAGACTTGGGCTTTAGCTTTAGTCCCCATGTTTCATGTGGGGTTTGCCTCCCTTTGGGGCGCACTAGTAGGCTAAGGGGAATATTTTTCATGTATCAACAAAGGTATTCCCTATTTCAAAGGATATGTCCGTGTTTTCCACCGAACCATTTTCCGATATAGATAAGGGAAAGAAATTCTTAACTCAATACCAGTAGAATCAATGAACTCTCTAAAAGGACCTTTAGTCAGTTCCAAAGCACCATCACATTGAAAATATTTCAGCTTTACATCAAACAGATTTTCAACAAGAGACTTGAATAGTAAAGTAATCGAGACTATCGGTTTACTTTTCGTAGGATATATCCAATCAAATTGGTACAATCATCAACAAATAAGATGTAGTATTTGAAACCTAGATGAGATTGTATAGGTGCAGGACCCCAAATATCACAGTGGAGTAATAAAAAAGGAGAACTAGAAATAGAACTGTAGATGGTAGATTTTCGACAAGGGCTAAAATCGTAAAACCATAATTGTATATGCTCCTGATCCAGCAATCAGATGAGTATTGAGACTCATGTCTCTCATCGAAGCATGAAAGCTCATGCCACAAGAATCTCTGACTGAGAATACTGTCTCTCAGAGTATATGTAGATGTGTAGTCTCTCAACTGAGACAACGGCATATCTCAAGAATACGGAGTAATTTCGGTAATTACTTATATATAGAATCGAAAGATTAGACGGCTCCCTGAGACGACCTTTCCTGCTAGTATAGAGCAATAACGTCTTCAGGATGTAACAATGTTTTCCCTGACTATATAAAAGAAATATGACGCTTCAACAAGCTCATATCGCTCAATTCCTGAATAATTAATGCTCCTAGACGATCGTACTAGTGTAGAGCCATTAATTAATTATTTCTAAATCACTAGATTCATTAACTGAATCCCTGGAAAATATTCTATATTGTTCATAATATTTCGTTACTTCAATTCATGGTTCTTCCCAGCAGAATTACATGGGTTAGTAATAATATTCAACGTACGGGCATCCGAGCTGAGTAAGCCCAGACCAAAATGGTGCAAGTGTACTCAACAATAATGCACTAACTAGCACAACGAATTTTAACGAACGAGCATTCCAAAACACGAAGGAACGATGAACCTATGCAAAATAGGAAGAAAAATGATAATAATAAAATATTAGCTAAGGAGCTAGGGACGGACCCACTGGCCGGCCGGTCGTGCGTGGTGATCCCCACGCCAATTCTATATTTTATCATATTTTACTATTTTTCCTTGATCTCATGAAAATTCCCTCATTTGAACAAAATTCCTTCGTTTCAAGGAAACTCCTCAGTTTCATGGTGTTTCCTTCACATCAAGAAAATAATAAAAATTAGGAAAGGTGTCGCGGAACCGAGCTCACTAGCCGGCCGGTCATGCCCTAGTTGTGGTCGGTCCCACACCTTGCATTCCTTATTATTTTATTATTATTATTTCCTTGATCCCATGAAATTCCTTGATTTCATGATATTTCCTTCACATTAAGGAAAAGAGATAAAATTAGGGAAGACTCGTGGGACCAGGCCCTAGCAGGCCGACCATGCCCAAGACGGTCCCACATGCCCTTATTTATTATTATTAATATTATTTGTTTCCTTCATCTCATGGAAACTCCTTCACTTCAAGGAAACCTCCTTAGTTTCAACAAACTCCTTGATTTCATGATATTTCCTTAAAATCGTGAAAATAATATAAAATTAGGAAAAGTGCCATGGGACCGGACTTATTGGCCGTCCGGCCATGCCTTGGCCATAGCCGGTCCTACACTTCATGATTCCTTCATTTTATTATTATTTAGTCCTTCATCTTATGAAGTTTCCTCAGTTTGAGCAAAAACCTTGATTTCTTCATATTTTCTCAAATGATTGCTCAAACGCACGCCAGAAAATATCAAAATTCTCATGACTTAGGCACGAGCATTTTGGAGACACGAGCATATTACCTTGACCGACCAAGGTTGGCTCTTTGGCTTGCAAGAGGCCGGTCCCACATACTTTCACCATTTGACCTAATTTGTTCATATTAGGTTCAAACCCTTCCAAATAATTTGGAACTTCATAAAACGATCATCATACGGTCCCGTGATCAACCGGGGCCGGTTTCATGACCCCTTGGTCGGTCCCTCGTCTCTTCATAATTAGGTTTTATCACCTAACGCTCAGACGAGCATTATTTTCATAAATGATTAAACCAGCATTTAATCATCCTCTCATCAATTGGTCTTCAAGAGACTTTGGTATTTGCTCACTCGAGCATCTGGGCGTTACATGGTTGATCCATCATCCCATGTAGCCGGTCTCCCCTTCACTCCGTGGTTGATTTTCAATAAATCATCAATTGATCAGCAAATGATCAAAATTAGGGTTTTCGAGTCCAAGGTTCATAATTCCAGATTCAAACGCTAATAATTTTACGTTGATCCCATGATCAACATTTTATTAATTATACTCGGTTCAATTGAAGCGTATTTTAATTTAATATTTTATTTGGTCATGCTACCAATAATTCATCAAACGAGCAATATTTGCTCAAACCAAGGAATATTGATTCAACTATCAATATTCAACAATCCATCGAATGAGCAATATTTATTCACCTTAACTATCAACATTTACTTGAGAATTATACCTCTGCCTCAACAGAAACGTTCAATTCATGAGTCTTAGAACATTTTCAAATCATGTTCGACTTAGCAATACAAGGACTCATTGTCCCATGAAGTCAAAGAATCGACTAACTAAATACACGTCGCCCACGAACTCCATAATCACGAGACATCAATCTTGTCACATGAGGGGGATATTAACTAGGGTTTTGGTCTGGCGGTCTACGACACGTGTGTTCATACACACAATGAGAATGTGAGCAAGTCGTGCAATTAGTTGGAGGAGTTAGCAAAGCAGTGGATGGAAAAATAACCAAGTCTCCGCACGATGAGCAAACGGTTTTAACACGATTTCCACTTCCCCACTCTTTGACTCCAACAACTTTCACACTTCATGGGATCAAGGTGTTTACAATTCTAGCAATATAAATAAGTCTCTGCTAATCATGATTGAAAACAAGACAATCTTTCACAAACAGAGACAACAAGAGATTAACAACTCAACGTATGAGCAATTACTCTCAACGGAGTAAATTCAATCAATCGAGCTTATCTTATTTATTCACGCGAGAATACACAATACACCTACAATCTTCGATCACCATTGATCTCACACATTTCTCACTTCCCTCCTACGGATCGACCCATCCTCTCTTGGACCGAATTGACTCGGGAACGGCCATTGTCTTGGTTTAGGCCGGAGTCCCACAAAGATTGATCTCTCGAATTCAAAGCACTCCTTTTTGCAAAGGTGCATCCGTGTGAGGTTTGTGATTCTCTCGGTTCAAAGAGTTTTCCTCCGCACGGTCGTCTCCCCAACCTCAGTAAAACCAGAACTGCTTTGCCCCATCTACAAGAACCATTAGTCTTGAATGGTAAACACTTATTTTTACCTAACTGACAAGAACCACAAACTGAATTAACTACTTTACTAGATAACTTGATATCAGTACTATTAGCAAGCTTTTGTAAGATCTTCGAGTTGGATGACCCAATCTTGAATGCCAAATATTTGAAGATGCCACAACAGCAGAGAATGCAGCATTTGAAGAAGTAGAGCATGACATGATTGGATATAAACCATTTTGAACCTTTCCTCTAGCCAGTATAAGGTTGCTCTTCAGACACTTTATTTCATATCCCCATGGATAAAAAATGAAAGCACAATTATTATCCATTGTAAATTGAGCCACATAAAGTAAATTATGTTGAAGATGAGGAACATATAACACTTTATGTAGTTCAAAGTTATTCTCAGAAGTAGATAGACTAGAAGAACCTGTGAGAGAAATTGGTAAAAGCTTACCATCTCCCACCATCACCTTTTTTGTGCCAGTATAAGTAGAGGAATTTCCCAATAGAGAAGAGTCATTTGTCATGTGACTGGAAGCACCAGAGTCAGGTATCCATATAGGACCAAAAGAGATGTGTTCCCAATATCCACCAGCTTCAAATATATGAGAAGCAACTTGATAATTATAATCAAATTCATTTGAGAACCATGGAGTATTATCACTGTTGCTCCCTGCATTCAAGTCCAAACCAAGAAAAGCTTTCTGTAAAGGAGGTCCACTATTCCTTGAAGGAGTGTACCTAAATCTGCACCTATTAGCAAGATGACCATCTTTTCTACAAATCTGACAAGGAGTTTCATCCACAACAGGTTTTTGAGCATGATTTAACTCTGGTTTCTTGAAACTGGATTGTAGAGAATGAGAATTAGGTGTTGAATTGAAATGGTGAGGATTGTAAGACATTGAAGAACCATAAGGAGGTAATTGTTGAGGATTTGGTTTTCTAAAAGGGAAATTGTGATGAGGATTGTGCTTCTTAACATAGAAAGCTGAGTTAGTTGGATCTTTAGTCAGAGAAGAATAAGACTCAAATTCTTACTCTTTTAGAAACTGCTCATGACTAATCAATCTAGATCTCAACTTTGAAAAAGGAAGAGGAGGTTCCCTATTTTGCACATTTACCCCAAAATGAATATAGTATTTTCCCAAACCTTTTAGTGCATACATAACCGGATCTGCATCTGGAACTGGTTCTCCAATCTCAGCAAGAGAATCTACAATAGACTTGAGTTGATGTAGGAATTCACTGATCGTAGAAGAGCCTTTCTTGATTGAGTGAAGTTGAGATCGAAGCATAGATTTTCTAGCAAAAAATTGTTCACTGAATAATTTGGCTAAATGTTCCCACTTCTCCCTTGCTGAAGCTTTACCAAGTAACTCAGAAGATAAAGATTTGTCAACAGTGGCATTGATGCAGGATCCAACAAACTTGTCAATTTGAAACTATCCTAGATAGCGTGGATTTGGAATATGTGTGTTGTTTATCAAGATTGTAGGTAACTCTGGAGGTATAGATCCATCAACAAATCCAAAAATATTGGTACAGATTAAGATATAAGGCATTTGATCTTTCCACACAAGAAAATTTGATGCATCTAATTTTGCAGAAACAAAGTTCGAAATGTTTTGAAAAGGAATTGTAAATCTACTCTGAAAGGTAAAAGGATTATAAAACGAGTTGAAGGTTGAGGTAGAGAAGAGAAAAGAAAAGGTGGAAGTTGTTGTTGATGTTGGTGGTGTTGTTGGTGTTGGTGGCCGTGTTATTGATGTCGTAGTTGTGGTGCCGAAGCATGATGAGGGTAAATGATAGGTGTATGTTGTAGGTGAGATTGAGGAGAAGATACAGATGTTTGTTATGGTGGTGGTGATGGTGATGAATGAGTTAATGGCGGTGGTGGTGGTGGTTGAGATGAAGAAGGTTGAGATTATAAAGGATTAGATGTTAATGGTGGAAATAATGGTGAAGGATTAGATCAGAGATTGTGTTGAACATCGGAAGTAGATGTAGAAGTGACCTGATTTTGAGTAGTTCTCACCATTGTTGAAGAAGGTAGTTGCAGGTTTAATAGTGAAGGTTGAAATTAGGGTAAAAAACAGGTAGGATCAGAACATAGAAGTAAAAATCCCCTTTTTGGTGTCTGATACCATGTGGAAATGGTGTTTGATATTGATAAACGTTCTTGTACAACTGATTAGAGTCGTGTCTTTATATATACAATGACATTACAATTACATAACAGAAAAAAGCAAATTACAGGAAGTGAAACCGACTGAACTGTAATACAGCTGTAACAGATGACGTAGTGAATGACGTCAAAGGATGTTCTTGGTCCAATGTAACAGATCCAGACGAGTAATAAATGCTAACAAGATTAATTTCATAGATCATGTTCTTGGTGGAACATGAAAGCGTAAAGAATAATTTAAATAAGTGGTATGAAAATCTAAGGAACCATAAGCAAATGGGAACTAAATTTTCTTTATCTTTTTGTTGCTTTCTTTCCGGTTTCCATTAATAAGGCCATCTTTCTTCATCTGTTTCGTTTCTTTTTTGTGCAACTCTTCTATGTCTAAAGACTCTAACTTACTCTGTGCGGTGATTATTTTATTTTCCCTTCGCAACTTGCAAAAATTTCATATTTTCCTTTCTTGTATAGGACTTAATCAACCTATAGATCAATAAGTATATAGTTTAATCAAGCGTGATTGCCTTCATCTTGATTGGGAACCAAAGGATAGTTTGATTTTCTTTTTTATTTTTCCTAAATAAATGACGACTTATAAATCTTTATTTGATTATCGTTTGGATATTAGGTTATGCGTAATGACTGATTACAAAACTTCCTTGGCATATTTTTTATTTCCACCCTATTTGACCTACAGTCAACTTTATCTGACCCAAAATCAGTTTTCCCCAAGTAATATTAGCTTTCCCTATGCAACTGTTTTTTTGGTTGTTTTCAATGTTAACTTTATCTAGTGCATGACAAAGTTATGCAATTTGTTTTTTTGGTTGTTTTCAATGTTAACAAAAATTATTGCACAATGTTATGCAAGCTGTTTTCTCGGATGTATAAAAGTTATGCACATCGATTTTATCGGATGTATAATAAGTTATGCATCGATTTTATCGAATGCTTAATGATTATGCATCCATTTTTATACCGCATAACAAGTTATACATCCAATTTGCGACTACACATGCAAGAACATAAACACCTTAAAACAAGATATAAAAAAATAAAAAATAAAAAACATGTAAAAAACTTGTATTTGCAGAGGAATAAAATGCCAACCGCCTCCCTGCCGAGTTAGATAGATGATTGAAATGTTGAAGCATTTAAGAGTGATGATTCCCAATACTAATAACGACTAACTCAGGTATAAATGTATAAAATAAAATGGAAATTCCTCGAAATACAAAAAGAGTTCCAAACAGAAAATCCGTGGTTAGATTCTCAGGTTGATGGAGTGTTAGAGGTAAGAGGAATATGCAACAAGTGAAGAAAATTGTTGATATCACGAGCTTGCGACCTATACTATCTACAATGGTGCATTTGCAAAATGTAAAACCCAGAAAGTCGGAATAAAAATCTAAGACCAAATAGTCAAAAATTAAGAAAAAGTTTAAATTTAGTGACTATAAAGTACTGGAAACCTGTCATTTCATGCTTAAATAAGGAAAACCCACTACACCAAAACAACCTTTTTGTGACGTTTATAAACTTGCGCATAATTTGTGCAACTGTAATAAAAGTTGGAAAAATGGCGTTATGATTGGAGTGAAACACAATTTTATCCGTTGCACAAATTATATTGAGCAACCCTTATAAACGTTGCACAATTGTTGGTGCAACGGTTTATTTTTCTTATTTGTGCAACGACATTTTAATTTGTGCAACGGTTATTATTAATAGAATAACACTTTTGTGGGTCCCATTTTGAATTTCTGTCAACGTTTTATTTGTTTAGTTGCTGTTATATCCGTTGCTCATTTCAGGTAATTTGCGCAACGGAAATGTTTCCTACGTTTATATCGTTTGCAAAATAATTTTTCGTGTCAAAAAAAGTTGTCGTGGTGTAATTCCTAAGAAGTTTTGCACCCGAATATAAATTGATTCGCAATGTATATACCATCCTAAATGAACTAGAATACCCAATTTATCATTCGGAAGGATTCTCAATATCATTAAAAGATCAAGAAAAATTGTTGGTTATCACAATTGTTCAAGAACAATTCATGTATTTCAACATGTAATACTTATCAGAATTGAGCAAGCTGAGTGTAGTTTGAGGAAGTTAATGAACTACAAAAATCATTCGCTTTTACAGGTGATTCAATGCTAAAAGCTACTCTTTAAAGAGATCATGGAAAAAGCTTAGCATACCCTCCTTTGAGATCCGCATGACTCGATTGATCTTAAATCTCGGTTCGATAGATACCTAGTTCCTCCGTGCCTTCAATCGATCGGTTATTACTTTAGTGCTGCTGAAACTTCCAGAAGCTAGGGATGAACTAAGTTTGTTTAATACCTGACCTATTAGTAAACATCATACACGAAAAACATCATAAAAATAGTGACGAAGAAGATGGGTGATGTTCCATGAAAATCAGACAATCACATTGATATAAACAACTATTGCTTACCATGAGGTATGCACCATCATCAAGCCAGTGATTCACTTTGAGAGCTCAAGTTCCACTGGTTTCAATAGCTAGATGTGATTCTTCACCGACAAAATTCTGTTATGATAACAGTCTCTCAGTTGTAATATTTTTACTATGTTTGAAATTATTATGAAGTAATAAGCAGCAAAAAAAAATATATATGTCAAATGAGTTCGCTGCAAGCTAGAAACTTGGTAGAATCTTACTTCTTCAAGCAAAATCAAATAGCGGACATTAAAGCAATAAGCCGATTAAGGTCAAATCCTCTGCCAGTATAATCCACAACAACAGATCTGAAACAAAACATCTATGAGGAAACAACCCGACAAATTGCAGGTCAGACATATACATAATACGAGCAATTATTACCTATCAAAATCATTATGTACTCATTCAAGTTAAGTTTATATATTGTTCCAATTTCATTACGTACTAGATAATTTTTTTTTTAAGTATCTTTTGTGTTTTAGTTAGTATTAGTAGTCATATTTTTTTAAGGTATTATATTGTGTGCTTGATCATTACTTACCATGCATAATACCAACAACAACAACAACAACAACAACAACAAAGGCTAATATCTAGTAGTAGTGGACAAAAAAACAAAGTTATTTTCTCGCAAAAAATGATGTTTTGGACGACAAAACACCATGGCCTTTTTTGTGAAAACGTTGGATTCTTACCTCAAATATATCCATTGAAATCCGAACAAATCCTAAATGTATTTTGTAGTTTTGTGACTTTGTTTGAATGGGATATATTGTATTATTATCAAGTCCTTCATTTCACGAATGGCATATAGTTTGCTAATCTTACTGTGTTTTCCAGACCGAATGATCAATCATCATGATCTAGTTTCATTAGTAAAATTGATCGACTGAGTAGAAGTAATAGGAGTAATAGTAATCAGATGACACATGACTTACTGGGAGATATTGAGGCCCATGGAGTAAGAGGTTTTGCGTCGCAGGTGCAAGATATCTCCATATGACCTTACCGGCACCCTGAAATTTAACTTGTTACCACGCCTTCAAAAAAGTATAAAATCTTAATTGTCTTCCCAAAATCCGACCATTTAAACTTACGAATAATTCTCCATAATTGCCTTGAAACTGAGCAATCTAGAAACAGATGTTTAACCCCTTTTTCTGACCTGCAAATATTTTAAAGAGACTAAAATGATCAATATGACTAACACCTGAATTCTGCAGGTTATGTTTAGGGGCACATAGTCAGCCCTAATACATGTGACATAAAGCTTGTGACATAAAGGAAACTACCTTTTGTTTTCTAAATCTTTTGTCAGCACATCGCCTCGGAAAACCACCATATCACCTAGGCAGTGATTATGAGGGAGAATGAATAGAACCTGCAATATTCTGCCTTGGAGTCGAATGCGCTGTTATTGAACTACACAATGGAAACCTCATTCCATAGAGGCAGATATGCAGGCCCAAAGACCATTTGCATTCGAGCACAAAATGACAATTTTGTTGTGCCATTGATTACTGCTATTTACCTCTTCTCCACTATCAGTAGTGCTGTTGTTTAGTGGTGGTTCTTCGTATTATCTGGCATTATAGTTACTTAAGTCAGCCATAACATCTCTCTCACCCAGTGCCTTTGCAAAAAGAAGAAAACAGAGAGATGATTAAACAAAGGGAATACTTAATGCCTGAAAGGGTTATGCTTAAAATTGAATGATAAGTGTGTTGAAGATTAAACCAAGATATAGTTGATGGAAGAAACTAGTAGAAGTTGATGCTGTTATGTGGAAGTAACTAGGTGGAGTTAATGCTGTCTGATGAAGTAACTAGTGGAAGCAGCCAGCAGGAGTTGATGCGATTTATGGAAGCAACCAATTTTAGTTGACACGAGTTGTTGTGAACGTGTCATAGACTTGAGAAACAAGTTTGCCAGTATTAGAGTTTGTTTACGTATAGTATTTATGTATAGAGTTTAGAATATTCTAGAAGTGTATTTGATTTAGAGTTTGATATGTTAGGAAAGTGTCTTTGCTTGAGAGTCCAGAAACTTATTTTTTGCTGTTTTTAACTCTTGATTTCCAAAACGGTTTTCAACTTAATATTCCTAATTAATTATATTAATTTTTGGTAATTATAATGTTGCCGTTTTATGATTGTTATGGAGGATTTCTAGTGGGAACTTATTGCGAAATTGATTTTCATTAAAACCGTATTGATTTCTTTTGAGTTATAAAAGAAAAGTTTATGGAGAAGATGATAGATCACGGTTTTACATCTATTTCGAGTTCTGAGCAAGTGTTAGGGAGAGTATTTGTTAGTTCGATTCCTCATAGTGCAGATAAATCGAATAAGAGAGCTATCAGCTGTTTTATCCCATAGGGTTTTCGACAAAAGTTGACTGCTAGCACAATCAAGAGGCAGAGTTGCGAAACACCTTAAAGATAGCGACGTAGTCCGTTACTTAGCTGTTTGAGATTCATTATTGTGTAATTTTTTTTTTGTGTGCATTGTTTCCAACAATTTCCGATAAGTAATGAAGTCTGGGTGAATTTTTGAGTATAGACTTCCAAAACTGTAATTTACAAGAGCTTGGTTGTTGCCTGTTTATTTGAGACTTTTAGAATCAACTAGATACCTTATTTCTCCTGGTTATGATTTTTATGTTAAAGTAGAGTCTCTCGGATTTCTAACGAGACCAAGTTTGCTAAATTCCGTTTTATGATGAATTTTGCACGAATTTTGGATTGCAGAATACCAAAACTGAATTTTCTGAAGAACTGCACATCTGTTCCGTTTTGTTGAGATGTTTAAACATAGATATGGAGCTCATTAACCATGTTTATCATTTTTATGTTAAAGTGGGATTTCTTAGCTTTCTAATGGTACTAAATTCACTGAATTTCATTGTGTAATGAATTTTAGACGAATTTTTGAATGTAGACTGCCGAAACTGCAATTTCTGAGAAACGTGATTTCTGTCCTATTTTTATGAAACCCTTTGACACAGATATGAAACTCATTGATTTTATCCATCATTTTTATCTGAAAGCTTATGGTTTCTTCTTCAAAATGAGCCAGGAAACACTCATTTTCGTTGTGTAACGAAATCTACACAATTCTTTGAAAACAGGCTCTGTAATATGACATTTCCGAAAAATTGTATTGTTGTTTTATACTTACGTCTTTAGTTCTTTGAGATATTGAATGTATTCTTTTGTTGGTAATTTTACATGAATAGATGCCTTCTATATTTTCTAAAATGATAATATTTGTTGAGTTTGTCTTGCATCATACCTGTGGATATTTATGAGTTTAAATGGTTTAGAACAGATTTTGCCGCATAAATTCATTAATTTGATGTATTTTTCGATTCATAGTTCGCCCCGGATATATGGTTTTAATACTCACCCTGTATTTATGATTTTGTTTTTATGCGAGAAAAGCTAAGGTAAGTTGCTTTCATGGTTTATGAATATTTGTTGATGATTTGTTCGATACTCGTATTTAACGATGTTTGCGAACTATTTGTAATTGCGTTGAGCATCCTCTTGGTTACGAACCCTACTGCTGAGATTGTCGGGCCCATAAGGGGCAATCCATATTAATGGTGACCTGCGGAAGATCGTCCGGGACGATAGGGTAGTTTTCTGATAAACTTCGACAATTGGTTATTCGGACCCTCACAGTAGATTATTGCGAACTCAATGGTTTTAGATGATTTCGATTGTGTATTGGCTAAAGGCTTTTGATACTTCGATTTGGATGTGCTCAACAACTTAACGCATTGTTTATGCTTTATTTGATAACTTATCATTATCGTATTTGGGAATTTTTGTACTCATGTTATCATTATTTAACTCTCTCTTTGGTCCGTGGCTCACCTTTTTTGTTTTGTTTTGTTTTCCCACAGAGGTTGAGGTTGGATTGGAGCGATAAGCTTGCTTAAGCTTGGTGCATTGAGCTTTGGGGTCAAAGTGAGTACATCACTTTGTGTTCATGTATATATTCATGTGTATACTGGGTTGGCTTATGAAAAGATTCTATCTTTTTATACAGTTATAATTTCATTCTATTTGATTTGTAAAAAGAGTTACTTTCTCTTCTTGAAGTTGTTGTTTGTAAAAAAGTGTTATAATTAGTAAGTGTGGGTCATGTTTAAGCGGTTTCATGTCTCATATCTTGTATTCCATACTTTTTGGTTAAGCTGGTTTATGTAAATGAAACTTCTTTTTTGTTATGTTTAATAATAGCATGACTTTTACTCTTGTTTACAAACTGGTTTTCAATTCGTGCATCTCAAATGGCGGCTCGGAGAATTTGGAACTTGTCAGTTGTGGAACTCCTTTGGCCCAGTAGGCGAAAATTTTTCGGGCCGTCACAATAATACTTGGGAACTTACTGAACTTCCACAAGGACAGAAAGCAATATGTGTTAAGTGGGTTTACAAAATAAAATACAAATCGAGATGTGAAGTAGAGATTGAAGGTTGCAAAGGATATAGACAAAAACAAGGAATAGATTACTCGAAGTGTTTGCACCGTTGCAAGATTAGATACAGTACGTATGATCATTGCCTTAGCTGCTGTTGATGGTGGATTTTCATTTAAGGTTAAAATTGTAAAAACCAGAAAATAATGCGCTGACATCTTGTAAAAGATAAAGCCATTAATAAGTGTTGGATACTCCCTCACTTAATTCACCAAGAATGGAGCATGTGGCAACAATCCCATTCTATGAATACACGAAATTCATCGAGGTTGGAGCATGTAGCAACAATCCCATATACCCTGTGAATTTCTAGCATTATTAATTAATGCGCAATCGGCCTTGTATTTCTTTTGTACTCATTATCGGTGCGGCATGACAGCGGAGTGTTACTCTTACAGAGCAACATGAACCTCAAGCATTATAATGAAACCATGTATGAAATACCGTACGGGTGACTCTCGGTGTGTTATACTAGCCCGATTGAGCCCCTCTCGGTGTGTTATACTAGCCCGATGAGCCTCTCGGTGTGTTATACTAGCCGATTGAGCATCAGGCAGAAGTATCGGTCGGATATGATCGCGATCATCAACTCCACAAGCATGATTGGATGACCCGGATCAATTCCATCACCCCCAGCGAGGTATGGAATACCCCTTGCCCGACCCCGCATGGTCGGCCATTGGCCTAGCTTGCCAAAAAACGTTCATACCAAGCGGTATGGATGGAAAACCCTAAATTAGGGTTTGCGGCATATTACATGTGTCGCAAAACAGTCTCAACCATCCATCTTCGCAGGTATAGATGGAGGGTGTAGATGTAAACTCAAAGGTCCCAGAGCATGTCAACACAATCACCTAGGGCCCGCCTACACACTTGACCAACCGGTCAAGACCAACCATGATTGGTCGTAACAAATTCGTGCGCCCAAACAAGGGGTGACGCACGGCTTTGAAATCTAGAATTAGGGTTTTGAGCATCACGGCGTCCATCTTCTCCGGCACGAATGGAGGGTCCAAGATTAGATTAAGCAGGTCCGGTCATACCAGCATGAACACCGTGGACCCATCTATTCCCTCACCCGATCGGACAAGGCATATCATGCCTGGTTAATCCAAAACGTACGCCCAAACTAGCGAGGTCACACCTCCCAAACCCTGGCCCGATCTTGACCGCTCAACTTTGCCGGACGATTTGGATGGCTCGAGATCACGTTTTTATGGGATATTCGGTATGGCGTGAACACCAGCCTACCACCTTCACACCAAGCCAATCGGCCAAGACCAGGCCAAGATTGGTCGTCTTGGAACGTGTGCTGAAGTGGGCGTGACGTGCGGCTCTTGCGATCTTTGGTTTTTGTCACAAATCGATCTCGACCACTCAACTTCACTTAGGATGAATTGAGTGACCAAGATCATACTTTCGTGAGGTAATGGGGTATAGGCACCTACACCATCATGCGCCGTCTACACGCATGTATGGTCGGACTGCCAAGTTGTATCCCATGCTTGGTTTCGACCAAGGCGAAGAGTGATGCCTGCGCACCTCTTCAAAACCCTAATTTCATTAACGGTCGCGAGATGAGTGTCTCAAAGATCATCTCATCCGTCCAACTTCACCGGCTTGGTTATACAACCACAGTCGGGAGTTAGTTGGTCGGTGAGGCGTCATTACCCATCACTTTACCACACCATGATGCGTGTACCACATAAAATACACACGATACTTCACAAGTATCAACTTCCGAATAACGCAGTTATTCAAATTAGCATTACATGCTACCTATCGTGGATCCACGATCCACACGTTCAGGACATCAATCATGTCACAAGCGGGGGATACATATTGGGGTATTGGTGCGGCGGTTTTACAGCGTGCAGTGTGCAACGCGCCATCACAAGAACGTGTCAGGAAGTCATGGACGGTTAGAGATGAACAGGAGAAGTGGGCAAGACTGGTCGTGTGGCACCGACGCACAACTCCACTACTCCATCACTCCACTTCCTCCACTTCCCATGAGAGACGTGAATAAGGCTCAATGACTTGTATAAATAGGTTCTCCGCCCTATTTCAAAAACAGAAAGGAGAGAAACAACACAAGTCGAGACAAGATAGCAAACAAGTGTTAATACAAAACGTATTCAAACACCCAGAGCCTGCTTGCATCAATCGTAAGCCTGCTCACCTTTCTGTTACAAGTCATAAGCAAGCCAACACCTTCACAATCTCAACACCTTCTTCGCTTCCCTCCCTAAGATCAACCCCATCTCCTTCACTTTGTGATAGAAACAAGTATGGAATGGCCATTTCTTGGTTTAGGCCGGACTTGCACGAGTTGATTTCCGAATCTACAAGCACTCACCGCGTGAGTGCATTTGTTTAGGGTTTAGATTCATTCCTCATCCACACACCCCAAATTACCAAATTCAACAGGAGTAGTTTTCACCCATAAACAATTGGCGACCACAGTGGGAGGTTGATCTCTCGGTTGCACAAAATTGAATTCTCAATTTTCGGTTTCCATCTCGCAATGTATCCAGAAACCACAGGTGGTTCAGATATCATGGGAAGTATAGTTAGAATCTTTGGAGGATGTCTTGGCAAATCAAGCGGTATCACCGGAAGGCGGAGCGAAACATTCCGCCTTTTGAATGATATAACGTCACAATTACAAGAAGGGTCGGCGTGCATCTACTCGGGCGGTGCAAGAAATCTTTGAATCCTTAGCCGAGAGTCACAACTTTACCGGTGGAGAGGCAAAAAGCGCGTAACCGCGGGAGACTCGGGAAAGATGAACAACATGGTCCAGTCAACAATGAAGAACCGAGGCAACTCCACGAGAGGAAAGGACTTGTCGGAGTACTAAAACGTCTACCGGATAAAGAAAGGGAGCCTGCAGCCTATGGAGCCATGTTAGAAGATTTATATCTCAAAACTCTTGTTGAAGCAGGGAAATTGTCCAATCCGCATCGGACTTTCATTCAAGCGAAGAAATGCTTGAGGAAGGAGAGATCGATCGGGGAAATACGTGAATACGGAGGATGGGAGCGTTGATTCGATCACTCAGCGGTGATATTACGACACCTTCCACATCCCTTTACCCAAGCAAGCGATCCGCGGATATGATGGCACTCGCAAATCTTCCAACTTCGTCTCGGGACGTGCTCCACATCAAAGCCACGTAGAGACATCCACGCCCACTAACGCGGGAAAAGATGGACTCGAAGTACCTACACTTTCCGTTCCCCGATGGAAAAGATTTTGGAGTTCTTTGGAGATGTGGGTACGAAATAGAGGTGGAACTACCTCTGTATGGCGTCCACCAACCGATCAAGAAATAATGGACCGAGTACTGTCATTTCCATAGGTTCCTTCACCACCCCACCGGTGAATGCAGCGCTTTGAAGCGCATTGTTCGGGAGAAACTTGGTTCGGAGGATAGCTCTCATTCTCTAAAAATTAATGCGGACGACTTCCTTGGAGAGGCTACTTCGGTTTGATACAAATGAGGCTTCAAAAACAAGTAAGTTCTATTCGGCAATTTTACAAGAAAGATAGTTTTGGAATTCAGGGACTTAGCACTTAGCATCCGCATGTTTGCTTCCCTTCCCTCCCTTTTACGCGACATTTGCAATTTCATATGACATGTGCAATCATTCATGACCAAGATAAAAATTCCATTTAAAATAACCTCTTTCGGGAAAGTTATTCACAAAACTATCTCAAAATAAACCAATTCAATTACCTATTAATTCAAAACCGAGAAGTCAAGTTTGAAAAGAAATCCTCATTATCACTCAAAAAAGAAAAAAGAAGAGACAAGTATATGGCACGAATCCTTGAGGAAAGTCCTTGAAGCAACTCGTCCTTACGGGCAAGAAAGCGACTTTCATCCTTTGAAGTACAACTTGCTTCGGCTTGACTCCTCGGACAACTTTTCAACCTCTTCTTCTGGCGAGTAACACATTTGCGAAGGGGCTTCACCTTGTAATTTGGGCTCTGAATCTCGGAGAACCTTTTGAGGAACCAAGGAGCATTGAAGTAAATACTGCACAAACACATCTCGATGGCACTTCCCGAGTCTTGATCATCTCCTCGAAAGCCCATTCGACCAGTCGCGACGCTCATCCCATGGATAGAAAATAAAGCCTCTGAACACGGTTGACCAATGCAAGACGACTTTTGAGCTTCGTAGTGGTAGCAATGTGGCCAGTGTTTCTCCCATATTGTCGTGTACAACTCCTTGAACCGAACCAGCTGCAGAATCCTCCAACCAACACATGACTGGATAAGGAACAATGAATGGAGGATCAAACAAAGCTCAGTGTGCTACCAATACTTCGCGATCAGGAACCTTTTCAATTATAGGAGACCTTTCGAAGGAGTCACCACGACAACTTTATTGGCGAAACACTGCTCGAGAACGTTCTTGAGGAGCAACTTCAACTATAGCAAAATGTTGCCTCTCTTATATTCCTTAAGACATCTACTTCACTCACGGGTGCTAATTTCCATCACGACCCCATCAACAAGATCACTCGGGGAGGCGGCTTGTCCAGCCAGAGCTTGCATCATCTCTGTCATGGTCGGAAAAAGGAGCGGTTTCTCCGGACTCCTCGGCATGAAGGTCGGTATCTCCGGACTTCTCGGCATGAAGGTGGTACCTCCGGACTTCTCGGCATGAAGGTCGATGCGCGAGACTTCTCGGCATGAAGATCGGTACCGCCGGACTTCTCGGCGCATGAAGGCCAACATTACCGGCCTTCTCGTTACGAATGCGCGCCAACCTTGTGAAGACATTCTCTTTCGGAATCCCCGATTTCAAGCAAGAATCACTATTAGAAAGATTCACTCTGGAGAAATAAAGGAACCAACGGGAAGAGATTTAAATACCTGCATATTGGAGGAATTGAGGATCACCGAACCACATGCTGCCTTTTGGATCTCTCTCCTGGCAGGGGCTGCAATCCTCGGCTACGGTCCGTTTGGCTGGAGAGTGGTGGCTTCAATAGGAAATGTTTTTCAAAACCTCGGAAGATGGTTCACCACGGGAACTGTCGCAACACTCTCAGAGAATTCTGGAAAATCATGAGTTGCCCCCTCCAAAATTCCTTGTACTTATCGGTTACCCCTTTGGGTTTCTCCCAATAGGCCGAAGGAAGGCTCACCCATTCTAAAAACATGTCGGCATTAAGAATATTTGGGAGGAATTCTTTCGGAACCCACGGTGGACGGATAAATGGGACACCACTGATCAAACCCCATTTGACGAGCCGCCACTGTCAATATTATACGGAGTCATGGTAAATTCTTCGTTGAATAAAAGACGGGACATATCTGGGATGCGGTGTGCGGGTAAACAATTTCCCCAAATCTCATAGTCTTAACATCGGTGCGCAACACGGCATCGGGACCATCGAAGCAATAGCAAAAGTCTTTGGGTTGAACAATGGAAGGTGGACGGCCCCCATGGACGGAAATCAACGGAAGACACATTGTCAAATATGTCCACGAGTTTGCGCATTGCAGGATGCCTCCTATTCCAGCGGAGTATTCTCGAGCCACCATACAAGTTCTTGAGCAAATTTGCGGGAGTAGGAGCATAGCTTTTGAAGTGTTCCCATAAGAAATGAAGAAAAGCGAAGTGAACGTGCGATTCCACCTTCTTGTACCCGTTAGAAACATGCATGTCCATCGCTAAGGCGTCCGGATGAAGTACAACGATCCAAGGAACAAGGCACCCGGGGAAGAACTTTACCTTTTCCCGGCTTTATAGCGATCTTAACGAGGTCACCTCTAATGGTCTTCTTTCAGGAACCGTCGTCGAATATATCTCTGGATAGCCATAAAGACAGAGAACGCAATCCTGTTGAGCTCATTTTCCAACTCTTGATCCGGCTTTGGAGTGCGAGGGAGACCACTCAGGCACCCACCGGGTGTAAAAGCATCTCGTATCTTTTTTTCTCCTCCTTGTCAGTGTCGAATCCAGCCACCTTTTGAAGTATAGCATCATAGTTACGTTGCTCCGTATCAGAGAGATCGTAAGAAAGACTTCCCGAGCAACGGCGGGTTCATTAATGCAGCTACACTCTCCGAGTAATAGTCATCTCTCCCCATCTAGATATGGTTGTATGAGTAGAAATGCGCCAGAAATGAAGGTAATCAAACCATGAGCGTCTTTCTTAATTTCAAAGCGTGAGATGCCATGACCGCATTGAGGATTTGCGCTTTGGTCAAATTATCTTTAATGTCCTTATTACTCAACATGCGTCTCATCCATCCTTCATAAGAACCCAGTGGGGTATGGCAAATCTTGAAGTCAATAGGGAAGGCGGATATTCGTTTCTCAGGAGACAAAATCTCATCACAAGTCTTTGAAGAAGAAAATGGATCAACATCCATATTTTACGAATCGGAAAGCGGGACTATCTTATGAGAAGGATGGCTTCTAATGTTTGGAAAAGCGAGGTGAACAACTCATCATCGATGTTCGGCGTATCTTTGAAGCCATCAACACTTCTGGCTTGGCACCGACATTATCTCGAAGACATCTCAACGGGAGTTCTTTTCTTCATTCCACAATGAAAATAGGAGTTAGAACTTGTATGAAAAACGCATGGGGCATGTAGTCGCATGACAAGACACAACCACGTTGAAATACACAAAAGGCTGGGGATTGGGTCCAAGCACTAGTATCACTTCAAGTTTGGTATTGGTTTCAAGTGGGGTACAAGTTTCGATCTGAGTATTGGTTTCAAGTCCGGTACAAGTTTCAAGTCTAGTATTGGTTTCAAGTCCGGTACAAGTTTCAAGTCGGTACAAGTTTCAAGTCGGTATTGGTTTCAAATCGAGTCAAGCATATGTGGGTGGGACCCACGCACAAGGTGGGACTACATTCACGGGCACGTATTACAACACAGTTTTCTCATGATCGTGGGAATTATGTTTACAAAATCCAAGCCAAAGTCTCTTCCCAAGCTACAATCTAAGAAGCTAGTTTTTGTATGCAACAATGGAAGAAGAAGCAAAAAGCAGCGTATTCACGGAAAAACTAAACCATCCTATCTATAAAAGATTTTACCTAAGAAATTAGGGTTTTTCTAAAAAAAAAAAAAAAAAAAAAAAAAAAGTGAAACTTACCTTGGGCGGACGGGCGGCAACAAATCTCGGCGACAATTCCGCCACAACAACGGCGCGCGTCGGCGTCGGTAGTCACGGGCGGGAGATGCTCAACAAAAAAAAAAAATCGTGAAGAAAAGAAAAAGGGGTTGGTCTCTTTTATAGACAAAAAATTAGAAGAATCCCAATGGAACAAGGATTCCTCTTTTATTTGGTTTCCTCTTTTGATTCAAATACCTAAGGAAGGAAGCAGGGAGGCTTAGGATCGCACGCATGGAGGATTGCCACGGCCGAGAATCCCTCAGGGTGGACTTCCTTTATCTTGTCTTTTACGTTTGTATATGTCACCATCTCATGCCTACCCCCTGATAGTGTAACCATTATGTGCTAGGCGGGGACTTAATGTTGATGGTGGATTTTCATTTAAGGTTAAAATTGTAAAAACCGAGAAAATAATGCGCGACATCTTGTAAAAGATAAAGCCATTAATAAGTGTTGGATACTCCTCACTTAATTCACCAAGAATGGAGCATGTGGCAACAATCCCATTATGAATACACGAAATTCATCGAGGTTGGAGCATGTAGCAACAATCCCATATACCACTGTGAATTTCTAGCATTATTAATTAATGTCTGCAATCGGCCTTGTATTTCTGTACTCATTATCGGTGCGGCATGACGGCTGAGTGTTACTCTTACGAGCAACACGAACCTCAAGCATTATAATGAAACCATGAACGAAATACCGTACGGCGACTCTTGGTGTCATTATACTAGCGAGGCCCTCTCGGTGTGTTATACTAGCCCGATTGAGCCCCTCTCGGTGTGTTATACTAGCCCGATTGAGCATCAGGTGGCCGTATCGGTCGGATATGATCGTGATCATCCAACTCCACAAGCATGATTGGATGACCCCAGATCAATTCCATCACCCCCAGCGGTATGGAATACCCCCTGCCGACCCCGCATGGTCGGACATTGGCCTAACTTGCCAAAAAGACGTTCATACCAAGCGGTATGGACGGAAAACCCTAAATTAGGGTTTGCGGCATATTACATGTGTCGCAAAGCAGTCTCAACCATCCATCTTCGCGGGTATAGATGGAGGGTGTAGATGTAAACTCAAAGCGCCCGAGCATGTCAACACAATCACCGAGGGCCGCCTGCACACATGACCAGCCGGTCAAGACCAACCATGCTTGGTCATAACAAATTCGTGCGCCCAAACAAGGGGGTGACGCACGGCTTTGAAATCTAGAATTAGGGTTTTGAGCATCACGAGCGTCCATCTTCTCGGCACGAATGGAGGGTCAAGATTAGATTAGCGGAGTCCGGTCATACCGGCATGACCACCGTGGACCCATCTATTCCCTCACCCAATCGGCCAAGGCATATCATGCCTGGTTAATCAAAACGCACGCCCAAACTAGCGTGGTCACACCTCCCAAACCTGGCCGATCTTGACCGCTCAACCGCAGGACGATTTGGATGGCTCGGATCACGTTTTTATGGGATATTCGGGTATAGGCGTGAACACCAGCCTACCACCTTCACACCAGGCCAATCGGCCAAGACCGGCCAAGATTGGTCGTCTTGGGCGTGTGCTGAAGTGGGCGTGACGTGCGGCTCTTGCGGCCTTTGGTTTTGTCATGAAATCGATCTCGACCACTCAGCTTCACCGGATGATTGGTGACCCGGATCATACTTTCGTGAGGTAATGGGGTATAGGCGCCTACACCATCATGCCGTCTACACGCATGTATGGTCGGCACAGCCAAAGTTGTATCCCATGCTTGGTTTGACCAAGATGAAGTGATGCCTACGCACCTCTTCAAAACCCTAATTTCATTAACGGTCGCGGATGAGTGTCTCAAAGATCATCTCATCCGTCCAACTTCACCGACTTGGTTATACAACCACAAGTCGGGAGTTAGTTGGTCGGTGGGCGTCATTACCCATCACTTTACCACACCATGATGCGGTACACATAAAATACACACGATACTTCACAAGTATCAACTACGAATACGCGGTTATTCAAATTAGCATTACATGCTACCTATCGTGGATCCACGATCGACACGTTCGAGACATCAATCATGTCACAAACTTGGGGATACATATTGGGGTATTGGTCGGCGGTTTACGGCGTGCTGACGCGCCATCACAGAAACGTGTTAGGAAGTCATGGACGGTTAGAGATGAACAAGAGAAGTGGGCAAGGCTGTGGTCGTGTGGCACCGCGCACAACTCCACTACTCCATCCTCCACTTCCTCCACTTCCCACAGAGAGGTGAATAAGGATCAATGACTTGTATAAATAGGTTCTCGCCTATTTCAAAAACGAAAGAGAGAAACAAACAAGTCGAGACAAGACAGAAAACAAGTGTTAATACAAAACGTATTCCAACACCCGAGCCTGCTTGCATCAATCGTAAGCCTGCTCATCTTTCATTTACAAGTCATTCATAGCCAACACCTTCACAATCTCAACACCTTCTTCGCTTCCCTCCCTAAGATCAACCCCATCTCCTTAACTTTGTGACCGAAACAAATGCAGGAACGGCCATTTCTTGGTTTAGGTCGGACTTGCACAGATTGACTTCGAATCTACAAGCACTCACCCATGCGATGATGCATTTGTTTAGGGTTTAGATTCATTCCTCATCCACACCCCAAATTGCAAATTCAACGGGGAATAGTTTTCACCCATAAGCAGTGCTCAAAAACGGTGAAAGATTTTTGAGATGGATGTGAAGAGTGCAT
>JAJJWW010012566.1:0-40368 GCA_023531295.1 Papaver armeniacum
GATTTCCTGCAACTACATATAACTTATTAAGTGCAGTCTGTTTGGTTGGAGGAGGGTACTTTAATTTGATTTTTGGCCTCTTAAAGCAAAAACGGAGGCACCTCATTAATAAGATTCATGACTTTCAGTCTTTGATTTATATGTTCTCGAATTTCTTTACAATACAGTCGCATTTCATCGATAACTTATTAAGTGCAGTCTATTTGGTTGGAGGAGGGTACTTTAATTTGATTTTTGGCCTCTTAAAGCAAAAACGGAGGCACCTCATTAATAAGATTCATGACTTTCAGTCTTGCTTTATAATGTTCTCCCATTTCAGTATGTCCATAACATCTCCACTCTTTTACTTGGCAGAACAATCTCAATATCAGCCAATTTCTATGCGAAAAATCTTCTTGACAGGCCAGCCAGCCAACTAAACAACCCAGGCGGTCTGTGTAGAACTATCCTTTTCTATGCAAGTTTGAAAATTTACACAATTGAATTTTGGTTTTCAAATTGTCCCTGTCCTGAAACCAATGGTGGTGCAGTGAAGAAATTCATCTATCAAGTGGTAATGTTATTCAGTAATGTTACAGTTAAGAAACCAACTTTAAAATTGTCACAATTATATAAACTATCAAGTGGTAATGTTATTCAGTAAAAAATAGCGGCAAACAAAATAGACCACCTAGGTCCTCATTGATGCAAGGAACCAAGGACCAACTAATAATTTTTTGCTTATTATTGTACTATAGAGGTCTGTTGTCACACCTTAAAAGAACAAGTACTCCTGTTATCTACTTCTTGATTCTCCGAGCCTCATACAAGTAACTCAGAACCACCACAGCTGCAGCAACTGCGACTCCAACAGCACTTTGTGCCAACACAACAGTGGTCTTGGCCTCTAACTTGGAAGCCGAGGAACTTGGTGAAAACCCAAGCTCAGACAGTTTCTTGTGTGCCATTGCGTAGTCTTTGAAAAATGTATCCTCGTCCTGTCAGAGAAACTGAATCAGAACAGTTTCCATTTTACAGTAGATACAAACCATACTGCATAAGTTGGAAACAGCAGAAATTCTAATAACCAAAACTGTTGGCAAGGGCCAATTCTAAAATTATTACCTGTGCATACAGTTCAACGTAACGACGAAATGCTGGATCATCCAATAGAGCATTATCTGTAGGAAGCTTCAATAACCCCTCAGTTTCTCCTTTCAGCAGCTCCCTGACATAAAATTTGGAAGTAAGACCTTTGTCTCCTAGTTTAGGCAAAGAGAATGGAAGATACGGGGAAGTATGAAATAATCAAATTTAAGTTAGTGTCTTACACGAAGTAGGAATTGTCAAACTTCAGAGGCTCACTAGTCCAAGCACCAGCAAAGCCTGATCTCTCTGGATGTGCCCTTCCCTACAAAAAGCAAACGAAAAACTCTTTAAGTACATGTGCATCACTTTAGACCGAGTAAACACTTCTCCAAAGTCTTTAGAGCAATACCAATGTGTGGGCTCCAGATAATGCCACAATTTCCTTGTCAGATAAACCCATCCGATAAAAGATGTCTCTCAAATGCCGCCCACCTGTTACAGAAGAAAACTTCAGGTTATACGATCATCGCTATCTAGATAGTGCAGTTTAAAAAGGTATGGTTGGACTATGTACATGGCGTCAACAGATACACGGTGAACTATTTCTTGATTTCGGGGATAAAATCATCAAACACCTCTCTTGAATCAGTAGTTATGTGCACCAGATGGAGATATCTTTCGTTCACTACTATCGTCAAGAATACGAAATTGAGCATTCTATAATTGTACGAGTATTTCCTTAAAACTTTCAGCTTACATGCACACAGTTATGATATTAATTCGCCTATACTAATTCACCAATCATGATCATGAGAAGATCTACGGTCTTCTGAATATCATATTAGAGCAAATAACTCCAATGAGTAAGGTTTTCAGTAGATGAGCAGAAAATCACATAAGTAGAAGATAAAAATCTGACGAGTAAGTGATAAAGGGAGAATTACCCTGTTTTGCATCTGGGAGTCGACCTTCTCTAGGGGAAACCAACGAGTCCTGATAGAAAGCAACGATAGTCAGGTATAGAAACAGATACAGCTGTGAGCTCACCAATGCGATTTTAACGCACCTTTCTACCCGGAACAAACTCAACAGTTGGCCCACCAGTGATCTCTACTGCAACGACCCCAGCAAGCTGACAACCGACGAAAGAGTGAGTGATCAGTGATGTATGAATAAACCAATGTTGTTTGACAAAGTTAATTTCTAGAGTGAGACTACTGCTGGATATGCTAAAAGTATTGGTTAATGTAATTCCAAGGAAGTGATAAAAGAAATAAACATCTAGCATTAGATGGAGAACTGAAGACACACAGTCTAACTTATACTGTTCTACCACAATTCATACCCCTATAACGATATCAAGAGATAAATGTTGGGAGGTACTAAATGGACTAATGGAGAGTAAGATGTCTTGCCTTTAATAACGGAAATCCACTAGATCATATTATAAACCAAAAGAAACATATGATGTACATACATATTCAAAAGTAAACACTTGTTTCTATAAAGTACTCTCAGCATTTCTCAAATTAGACGCACAACTCGAAAATCATAAACAGTGAAGCTTTCACTCTAGAAATTCACCTGGTAAAGATCTGCGTACGTAATCCTTGGATGTTTTTTCTTCACTTCCTCTACAACCAAAAATTATAGCGAGAAAGAATAAAAAGAGATCCGGAGTTAAGATGATACTGGTAACAGGCTCTACCATACTAATTCACAAATCATACAGTAAACTACTTAGCAATAGAATCTATATTTTTTTATCTTTTTTTTGGTAGAATAGAATCAGTAAGAAAATAAACGCACCACAAAAATCTATGGCAATTTTTAAGCCACTATTGGCACCATGTTTCAACTCCTCTTCGTTCCTAATTGAACCATTAGCACCGCCCGTCTTTGATTTAACATCATAAGTTCCGGCATCATGCCACCTACAATCATAGAGAGAAGAAATCAAGAAAAACACATCAAATGATTAGATTTATACAAACACAACAAGTTCTAAACGAAGGATGAATATAACATGAAATCTGTTGCCACAGTCTTCGGATATGGAAAATGAACAGGTTCAGAATTAGGGATAAATACCAAATCAGGAAACAAAATAAAAAAGTCAAAATAGAAAAATGAGCTGAAACAATTAAAAAGTAAATAGAAATGAATGAAATTGGACTTACGCAAGACGGAGCATGATTGGAGCACAGTTTTTGGAAGAAATGAGAGCACGGAGATCACGACGAGCCTTCTCGATTTCCTTGAGGTAATTCGCATCAACTGCTATAGCTGCCATTTTTCAGTTTTTGAGAAAGAAAGAAGAGCTCTCGAAACCCTTCCTCGACGATACAGTCAAAGAAGATGAAAAAGGGAAGGAGGAGGAGTGACTGACTATCAAACAACACAAAACCCAATCCCAAAGTTGTTAGATTTTGCAGGAGTGGGACCGACTGTTACATTAAATAAGATTGGGGTTGGGATGTGTGCTAGGTAGGCGCTACCCAATCCTATCCTCCTCCTCCTCCTCCTTTAGCTGCTGACTAGTAAAATATTTTTTTGTTTTTGTTCTTGTTTGTATCTATGAACCAAAAAATACGGTACAAGTCTACGACTGCTTGTTGCGCCGAAAAGAGGTTTTTTTTTTTTTTTTTTTTTTTTAAGGGGAGGAACTCGAGATAAATTTTTTTAAAAAACATATTTCATTTGGAAAGAAAGATGCAACAGAGTGTTTCAAGGAAAACATAGAACAACAAACCAATTAGCATTAGACATTCAGAGGCATGTAACAATTTGGAACAGGAATGGGACTATTAGAATACCAGGGCAGAATCTGGCCAAACATCATACAAAAGAATGGAAATTATGAGGAAAACATATACACAAAATTAACTTGGATGCAACTTGGTTATTTATTAACAATCCATCGGGCTTTACTTTAATTCTTAGAAATGAAACAAGTGAATTTGAACAAGGAAGAGCAGGACCATCATGAACATCAAATCCGGAAGAAGCGGAAGCAATAGGTTTATTACAGGCAGCAAAATGGGCTAAGGAGCTTCATCTTTCAAATTTCAGCATTGAAGGTGACTACAAGAATCTTTTTGACTACCTCAATGGAATTCAATCTTCCATCTCTTAGAAAAATCAAGCAATCATGGAAGAAGTTAAATTGGAAGTTAGGGACTGTCCAAATTTTCTAGGTTTTTCCTTAGTTCCTAGAACGACAAATAGTGTAGCAGGTATTTTGGCAAAAGAAGCAAAACTCTTTCATTGTACTTTAAATTGGGATCTTATTCCTCCATCTTGTATTGTTAATGCTTTAGAAGTAGATAAATCTAATGCAGGGAAGACTCTCATCACTTCCACATTAGATGGCTCTACTCATTGTGTAAGAGCAGTTCCTATGGACTCAACAAACTTGTAGTTTGTTCATTTTGCTCCCACTATGGACTCAGCAAACATGAAAACAGATGGGCAAACCAACAAATTTGAGGGTTTGTTGAGTGAGGCAGTAGAACAAATGCGCGCTTGATGAAACATCGTGCAGTTGAACCAAACACGCCGGCGTGTGCCCCAGAAACGCTAGCGTGTGATCCAATACCGCTCGTTTTTCCTTCACACGCCAACGTCTGAAGTGAATCCTCTAGCGTGTGACACAAAACCGCCAACAGCTAAATCTGGACGGCTGAAAAATCTTGTCATCCAACGGCTAGAATTTTGAGTTCTATAAATACTCCTCATTTCAACTTCAAATTCACACATTCTACACCTCTAGTCTTCTTTACTCTTCTTCTCTGAGCTTAAAAAAAATTCTTCAATTCTTTAATTCAACAAATTTGTCGAAAGAAGATGTCTCAGCCCTTGTTAGTTCGGCGAGCTCCGTATACTGAAGAAGAAGACGAATTTATTTGCAGAAATTATGTTTTTTTATTTACTCTACTTGCTTCAGCAAACTATCCATGGGTGAATTTCTGGGCGGTTATTCACGACGGGTTCTGCAGTGACACCTGTAATCCGAGTCGTCGTGCTATATGTGAAATAGAAAATCGTTTTTGTACAATTAGGAAAGAAGTAAGTGAGTTTGTAGCTTTAACTATGCAAGCCAATCGATATAGACTGAGAGGTGAAACTGATGCTGAGATGGTAACAAGATCTTTGGCTGAATGACGAAGATGGAAAAATATGGCTTTTCGTTTCGAAAAATGTTTCAAAATCCTTAAGGTGTTGAACAATTTCAACCCGTTCCTTGTAGTTGTTGTTCCACCTAATACTTCTCATTAGTGAAGCTAAATATAAAACACTTAATTTTAAGCATATGTAATTCAGTGAAGCTAATGTAAACGCTTAATTTTAAACATGTGTAATTTCATTTAAACAAACTGTCGTACTTTTAAAACTAGAATAGAATTACAAATGTAGCATAATTAAAAATTACAATCTCTCTAACGCCGCTCATCGTTATCTTCGGGGCCTGGTGTCAGCCATTCTGCAAGGCCTGTGATATCCCCACTTGCCAACATATTTGTTAGATTTCCATAAGGGGAAAAAACTGGTTGAAGAACATTAGGCGATTGGAAATCACTCGGTCCTCCAAACATTTAAGATGTTTGTTGTTATGGTGGTGGTGTAACAGTGTAGCAAGGATCATTTGGGTTGTAGGGCGAGAATGATGATGAAATGCGCCTAGGATCTGGCTGAATTACTCGAGGTTGAGATACAAGCACAGTTTGTGGTGAAATACTATGTCGTACTTGTGGTGAAGTATTGTGTCGTACTTGCGTTTCTCCCACCACTGTATCACTCTTGTGCCATGATCTATTGCTCCTGGTAGAATCGAAAGATTGTGAATCAGCATGGGGAACTTTAATATGCTTCCATTAGAGATCATGTTAGAAATCTTATCTCGTGTACAATTTGGAACCCGAGACGTCGCTACCAGTGTCCTTCGCCCAGTTGGTCGTGAAGTACATGTCCATGATTGGAAATCTATGGGTATCGTCTTTAAGAATTGGTTTACCAACAAGAAAGTAGGTATACCACCAATACTGCAAATTACTCCATAATTTTAGTATTTTGACTTAATCTACATTTGTTCATTAAATTTTTTTTTAAATAATAATAATAATAAATAAAGACGATATGAGCTATCTTGCTAGTCGAGATGCCAATTGTAAAATAAGAGGGTTGTTAGAGCATAGCTCGGTTGAACCCACCAAGCGTTGGTATATGTCAAGTTTGGTTGTCATATTTTAGTGAATCAAAACTCATTTAAAGAGTCGCTTGATTATGTACTAGAGTCAACTTCGTATAGGTTAGCTTGAAAGTATTAGGATATGAGACATTATAAGTATTGCGAAGACTTGAAGAAGTGAAGAATTAAGAAGCTACAACGACAACATCATCCTTCCACTTGAGGTTAGTGATATTTGACTTTAACTGTTTCATTCCCTAACGTATCTTTCAAGTCTTGCATATTGAAAACAAAACTGCGAAGCATGAACACTCTAGTTAGACATAGTATTAAGGAATACAATACGAGGTTTATTGCTTAACCATTAAAATTTGTAGATAAGACACCGACATAATCGTTTAAATGCTATTATTGTTAGAGCATATCTCGGTTGAACCCACCAAGAGTTGATATGTCAAGTTTGGTTGTCATATTTTAGTGAATCAAAACTCATTTAAAGAGTCGCTTGATTATGTACTAGAGTCAACTTCGTATAGGTTAGATTGAAAGTATTAGGATATGAGACATTACACGTATTGCGAAGACTTGAAGAAGTAAAGAAGTAAGAAGCTACAACGACAACATCATCCTTCCACTTGAGGTTAGTGATATTTGACTTGAACTATTTCATTCCCTAACGTATCTTTCAAGTCGTGCATATTGAAAACAAAACTACGAAGCATGAACACTCTAGATAGACATTGTATTAAGGAATACAATACGAGGTTTATTACTTAACCATTATACTTTGTAGATAAGACATCGACATAATCTTTTAAATGCTATTGTGATTATGTATGGGTATGAGGTGAGGATTTCATCCTAGGAAACAATGTTTTACATGTGTTTTAAGGAAGTAAATTCATGAACTTGTTTTGTGAATCGAAAAGGAAATCGCCAGGCGTTATTGGTATTGTTATTCATTGCATATCTTGTGAACAACCAATATGTGTGATTAGTATAACCACTCATGACTTGTTTGTGTTCTTGGTAAAACTATTCACAAAGGCCTGACTTATGTATTGGTATGACTTTTATTAGTGAAACCGATCTTAAGTAATCACCTGAGATGGTATGATCGAGTTTGTGATTTTGTGTAAGACCGACTCTGGGTAAAGGGGAACCGATCCTAGTAAGAGGTGCAACACATCACAAAGGGGAATCAATCCTTGTATGAGGTGCAGCATGTTTTAGCAGAAAGGGGAACCGATCCTATGGACATGTGCAACACGTTTTTAGTCAAAGGGGAACCGATCCTATGGACATGTGCAACACATTCAAGTTAGATACCATATATATATGGGGAACCGATCCTAGTACCTAGTCAACCAAATTTTTGGAAGCTAGTGTGACTATGCACAGTACTCACATGGAGGTAGAACCGAAACTTGTTTTAGTAGAACCGTTAAACCCATGATTGGTGATTGAGTGTTCTTGATCAATCACATAGTTCTTGAAAGTCGGATGAACCAATTCTAAACTTGTTTGGAAGTGTGGAAAATCGGTTTCAAGATTGTAAGTATGAAAGAGGACTTACAAAGTAAGGATGTCGACATACTTTGAACATGTGCAGTAACGCTTATCTTTAATTGTTCAAAGTTATTCCTTAATAGCTAAAGGAAGAAAATCCCAGGATCGAAACATAAATAAGTTAAGAATCTTTTATTTAAGGTTTTTTATTTTATTTTAGGAAAACGAGAATTAGTAATGTGCCTTTACTAGTTGAAGATTTTCCAAAGAGATTTTAGGTAATTATTTTGGACAGAGCATTTCCAGGATTTATGGAAACCGAATTTGGAATATATTGCATATCTTGAGAATATTTTTGGTTTTGGAACTTCCTTGGTGTCCAAACTTCCTTGTCTATAAATACTTGAAGTTTGCATTTCTAGCAAGCTAATCCTTCGTGACAGCAAACTTCCTCCGTTGTGTTATTACTGGTGAAGCCGCCTATTCAGAGAGGAGAGTAACCTAATTAGGAGAAATCTCTTACGGCCTCTCAGTTTAAAGTCTTCTTTGGTATTGAGAAGCTCTATTAGTACTGTTGGTGGTGAAAATGCGTGGGTACAACAACCTCACCCAATATTTCGATTGGCAATCTGTATGGACTAACTCTAATATACTTTTTAAGAGAATCAACTAGACAGTCAGACTCAATCTTAATAAAAAGTATATCAAGGAGTTAATGCTCTTTCTCTCGATTTGATCTATACTCAAACAAATATAAATCTGTGAGTCTTTATCAAATACAAGAGATATAAACTTGGATGGTACCAAAGACCAATATCCAAGGATCAATCAATTTCCAATCAACAAGCAAAGGTTGGATTTCATAATTGATCGATACAACGCACAACCTGTGATATTTCAATTATATAACAAAATATAATACGGAATAGAAATAACACAGACACCAGAAGTTTTGTTAAAGAGGAAACCGCAAATGCAGAAAAACCCCGGGACCTAGTCCAGATTGAACACCACATTATATTAAGCCGCTAAAGACACTAGTATACTACAAACTAACTTCGGTCTGGACTATAGTTGAACCCTAATCAATCTCACACCGATTCAAGGTACAGTTGCGCTCCTTACGTCTCTGATCCCAGCAGGATACTACGAACTTGATTCCCTTAGCTGATCTCACCCACAACTAAGAGTTGCTATGACCCAAAGTCGAAGACTTTAATAAACAAATCTGTATCACACAGAAAAGTCTATGATAATAGATAAATCTGTCTCCCACAGATAAACCTATGAGTTTTTGTTCCGTATTTTGATAAATCAAGGTGAACAGGAACTAATTGATAACCCGGACTTATATTCCCGAAGAACAACCTAGTATTATCAATCACCTCACAATAATCTTAATTGTATAGTAGCGAAACAAGATATTGCGGAATCACAAACGATGAGACAAAGATGTTTGTGATTTCTTTTTATCTTGCCCTTTCAGAGATATAATCTCAAGTCAATTATTCAATTGAACTCGTACGATAGAAAATGGCAAGATCAGATCGCTCAACTACAAGAGAAGTAGTTTTAAATCGGCTTCACAATCCCAATGAAGTCTTTCAGTCGTTAACCTACAGGGTCTCGAGAAGAAACCTAAGGTTAAAGGAGAATCGACTCTAGCAAAACCAACTAGTATCACACATGAGGTGTGGGGATTAGTTTTTCCAGTTGCTAGAGTTCTCCTTATATAGTTTTCAAATCAGGGTTTGCAATCTAAGTTACCTTGGTAACAAAGCATTTAATATTCACCGTTAGATGAAAAACCTGATTAGATACAAGCTAATATCTTTCAACCGTTAGATCGAAACTTAGCTTGTCACACACAAATGAAGTGTATTCATTTATGTTTGAGTAACCGTACCTAAACGTGTACACTTAGTTGGTTCACAAATAGTTAACCAATGGTTATCCATATGAGCAATTTCATATTAACCGTATTCATCTTTCTCATAACTAGTTCAAATGACTCATAAGAACTAGTTGAAGAGTTGTTCAATTGCTTAGGTATTTATTTATAGACACAATTGAAACAAAATCGGTTTGATTCATTTGAATCAATTCATGAACAATATACCCACGGTTTGCAAAGATTGCATTCCTTATAATTTGTTGTTTTAAGTTCATGAACTACCAATTTGAGAAATAACCAGCTTGGGTACGCGTATGGGTATGCGTACCTTAGCTATCGGATTTGAGTTTACAAACTCAGCAGAAATTTTCGGTTCGAAAACTTCCGTGGGTACACGTACGGGTACACGTACCTATGGTGACTGGTTTAACAGTTTGCAAACTACAAACTCAGCAGAAATTTTCGGTTAGAAAACTTCCACCAGTACACGTACGGGTACGCGTACCCAACCTATCTCCTTCACCAATACCGCATGCACACATATGCACGCACTTGGTTTCCAATACATGGATTTATACACTAATGTGCGAACACACTATATATGCTTATATCCATAGATGGTAATCTCAACTCTACATTTCAATCATTGAAACATTCTTCTATAATGTTATCACAATCGTTATTCACGACTATCGTCATCAAAGCTATTTTCAAGATTGAAACGTCATCATGACTTTCGTCACGGGTAAAGATGAAATGTGGTTAAAGCGAAATCTTACCAACACATATTTCGAGAAAAAGATAGGTGAGTAAACTCGGCTCGAAATAGCAGATGTGTATGTATGAAAACTATCATACTTATACGACTATTGTCTCAAGATTAGGAGATAGAATAGACTTTTGAGTGACATATGAGTTCAAGTCTCCACATACCTTTTAGTCGGATGAAGTTACACTGGTTCCTCGAGTAGTTCTTCTTCTTTGTAAGATAATCGCCATGGAGTCTGGAGCTCAGCTATACTTAACTATCCTAGACCGAGACTTAGTCATAAGTAAACTAGAAATCAAGACATATAGTTTTGATCACTAATATTGGCAAACATGCTTGAGATAGAAACGCATGCGATTTCGACCGAGCAATGCTCTAACAATCTCCCCCTTTCTCAATTTTAGTGACAAAACTATCAATACATATGGATTACAAAATAGATATAACTTTGTAGCTTCTCGTCCACATGCTTGATCTCCTTGGTGCTTCAACATTACTTGAAAACTTTATCTTTTCGAAGTACTCCCATGATTCCATAGATTCAGTTCAACATCATAGTTGTTGAAGTCCCGTAGCCATAACAATGAGAAAACAAAAGCTCTCGATCATTGTTATACAATATCATAGTATTATTACACATCATCAAAGTTCTCATATCACAACTTTGACAACAATACTATGGTGATATGTATCACTCCCCCTTAGTCAATACTTTGTCTCAACACAAAAACCACTCCCCCTTACATAATGATCCGAAAACCATATGTATTTGTAGTGTGAACTACATATTAATTCTCCCCCTTTTTGTCAATAAAATTGGCAAAGGTACGAAAACGGGATCCTAATGAAATTTCCATGGAGACACTTCAAGACCAAAGAAAAGTACATATAAACTTGTTTAGATGCAATCATAAAGCCGAAGCTAAATGCATTCATCACGGAGTTTATAAAGATACAAGATAACCCCTCAAATATTCCACGGCCGCACTCCCCACAGAGATTTGGCAATTAAGCGCAAGTTCAAAAGAACTCTCCCCCATTTGATGTCATTCCCGAAAGAACAACAAGATCGACCTTACTTTTACGAGAAAAGAAGGATTTCTTTGGACACCAAAAACCACAAAATTATTTTGTATCCAAAATTCTCAATTAAATTAACCACAAGAGAACCCATGATTAATTAATCGGAATACACAACCAAAATAACCACAAACGAATCTATGATTAGTCTAGTTGGAAATGCTCACATAAGAAGGCTTATGGAGCCGCACAATATATACATAAAATATGGATCAGGGAAGATCAATGCTGCGGAATATACAAGGATTCATTCTATTTTCCATCACTATTTACACAATGACATACAATAGACATAATCCTCGTAAACAAAAGATTTTAACCTATCTTCCATCAATAAATGACATAATAGGCTTAACTTTTGTTTGTCAAAAGTTCATCGATCTTGTATCAATACATGCATATCGACATATGAAAGAGATAACTTTTGACATCGTATGGGACAATAATAGTTCACGGACGCAAACACACATATCCCATAACATATTACAATATATAAAACCATAAAGATTAATACTGCAAGAATCACCTTCCAAACAATTTTTAAGAATTAAACAAATAAACCTAAAAACATGAAGATGAAGATGAAAACTTTGGACATAGCTATGTGTACTCACAATAATGGCTATTCCAAACCCTAGTTATCCTTCTTAATCAAAAACAAGAATAAAATTCTTTTAAGAAGTTTCCTAAAAAAATGTCTACTAGAAACCGATCACAAGCTAAGTCAAAGTTCACGTTCGGTAGCTTCACGAGTTTCGAGACCTTTGAGCTTGTGACTCATAGTATCAACTGCGTCTTCGGAGAAGATATACTCATTGAGAAGCTCTTTAACATGTGACTTCATGAGACCAAGGTCAATGGTAACCTTTTTCAACTCAGTTCTGACCACATCAAGATCCTTCATAGTATCAACAAATTGCAGTTTTGCTTCCTCAAAGTATTTAAGAAAGTCATGAACCACTTCAGCAGAAACCATATCTCAACATCTTGGTGTGAGTAAGCATAGTAGCATGAGGCATTCGGTGCACCATCTTCTACAAGAGTTCTTTTCTTCCTCCCTTTTGATTCGAAACCAAAACCTTTCTCAAGAAATCCTTTTGCAAAATCACCATAGCGAGATGAAGAAGAAGACATTCTTGATAACCCCAAAAATAACCTAGAGTATGCATACGTGGCTTACGTAACTCAATAGGTTGGGTACTTAAAGGTTTCTTAGGGAAGGAAATTTTAGGGTTTCCTTAATTGATTCGCGACAGTCACACGTGTATCATGTACGAGTTCAATCTCAACCCAAAAGAAGGAAAAGAGTCGTACGCACACGACCTTGCTGAAAACTCTTGTACTATGAGGAAATCATAATGATTCCAAAAATCTATGTCTCATAAGAGAAGCAATTTTAGAGTACATGAGTAGCACCTTGTTTAACCAAAAAATAAAATAAAATAAAAAACAAATACTTGTGCAAGCATTTTTGCAAAGATACTCATGCTAAAGACGATAAGAAAATAGCTTGAGAATCCTAAAACACCATTGACAACAAGTATACCTGAGCATATCTCTCAACCAGGATTTTTGTATGAGAGATTTCAACTTTGTGGTCAAGTAGCACAAGTATGAGCCTTTGGCTCATCAAATGAATATTGTTTTTGGTTAAACCCCTTTCTTTTGTACTTTGGAAGAAGACTGTTATGATGTGAAAAATTATCATAAAATTTACTATCATCATAATACGACACATAGTAAGGATTCTTACCTGAAAGGTGTTGTCTAGATGGAGTACATAGTTTGTTGATGATTTCCTTATATCCATCAATAACCAATTTTAGGTTGTCATCCATCTGCTCATATCTTCACTCTTCACTTGATACATGATTCATATCAGGTTTATTATTATCTCCATTTATGATAGGAGAGAGAACAAGTGTTCTTCTTGGATGATATTTGTCAAAAGGTCTATTATGCTTTTGTGAATTTGAGGAACTCATTGAACTGACTTTCCTGGTAGGGATCACATGATGTGTACTAAAACCAATTGGTTTAGACATACGAATGTCAGTTACACCTTTAAGAATTAAATCTAAGGTGTGTTGAAGTTGAACTAACAATTTGTTTTTCAACTTGGGTTTCCTTTTTTACACTATATGCCCTTTTGAATCACAAAATAGGCACACTTTCTGATCACGGGAGTGATTATAGATTGCAGACCTAACATTATCGTTTGGAGATTTATTTCTTCTAACTGATGTGTGAATCCCCTGCACATTAGTTTGAGTGGAAAGAGAATCTGAGAGTACTTCTGAAACTGGAGCTCTTTCAGTTTGAATAGAAGTAGACGGTATAACAGACTTTTCTGAACAAACTTGAATGGAGAGTTTACTCAAGAGATGTTCAATTTATAAAGCATCATTTTTAAGTTTTGCCTCAAGTAAGATAAGAGTTGATCGAACTTCAAGATTTTCCTTATAAGAAGTCTTTTCCCTGGAGCCACAGTCTTTTACTACACCATGAAGGACATTGACATGTTTTTTAACAGTTTGAATCAATCAGCTTGAATTCTAACAAGATTTAGAATTAGTTTACTCTCTGTAGCTGTTTCCTCTTGAACAACAGAGTCAAATTCATCAGGACAATACATGTCAGTGTTAGTTTGTTTCATTTGAACGCTAGGTTCGTCTATAACAGAGATTGAAGGATCTTTCTCATTAACAGACCTATTAGAAATAGAGTTTTTATTTCTGGTGACGCGTTTATCAAAGATAGTACCTTTGTCCATAGAGCCAGATCGCTACAAACACAGACTGATAAGGTCTTTAAACGTGTTTGCCTACTCTGATACCAATTGAAAATGCGGGGGTACAACAACCTCACACAATATTTCGATTAGCAATCTGTATGGACTAACTCTAATATACTTTTTAAGAGAATCAATTAGACAGTCAGACTCAATCTTAATAAAAAGTATATCAAGGAGTTAATATCTCTTTCTCTCGATTTGATCTATACTCAAACAAATAGAAATCTGTGAGTCTTTATCAAATACAAGAGATATAAACTTGGATGGCACCAAAGACCAATATCCAAGGATCAATCAATTTCCAATCAACAAATAAAGATTGGATTTCACAATTGATCGATACAACGCACAACTTGTGATATTTCAGTTATATAACAAAATATAATGCGGAATAGAAATAACACAGACACCAGAAGTTTTGTTAACGAAATAACCACAAATGCAGAAAAACCCCGGGACCTAGTCCAGATTGAACACCACACTGTATTAAGCCGCTACAGACACTAGAATACAACAAACTAACTTCGGCCTGGACTATAGTTGAACCCTAATCAATCTCACACTAATTCAAGGTACACTTGCGCTTCTTATGTCTCTGATCCCAGCAGGATACTACACACTTGATTCCCTTAGCTGATCTCACCCACAACTAAGAGTTGCTACGACCCAAAGTCGAAGACTTTAATAAACAAATTTGTATCACACAAAAAAGTCTATGATAATAGATAAATATGTCTCCCACAGATAAACCTATGAGTTTTTGTTCCGTCTTTTGATAAATCAAGGTGAACAGGAACTAATTAATAACCCAGACTTATATTCCCGAAGAACAGCCTAGTATTATCAATCACCTCATAATAATCTTAATCGTATGGTAGCGAAACATGATATTGCGGAATCACAAACGATGAGACGAGGATGTTTGTGATTTCTTTTTATCTTGCCCTATCGAAGATATAATCTCAAGTCAATTATTCAATTGAACTCGTACGATAGAAAATGGCAAGATCAGATCGCTCAACTACAAGAGAAGTAGTTTCGTCTGGCTTCACAATCCCGATGAAGTCTTTCAGTCGTTAACCTACAGGGTCTCGAGAAGAAACCTAAGGTTAAAGGAGAATCGACTCTAGAAAAAAAAACTAGTATCACACATGAGGTGTGGGGATTAGTTTTTCCAGTTGCTAGAGTTCCCCTTATATAGTTTTCAAATCAGGGTTTGCAATCTAAGTTACCTTGGTAACAAAGCATTCAATATTCACCGTTAGATGAAAAACCTGATTAGATACAAGCTAATATCTTTCAACCGTTAGATCAAAACTTAGCTTGTCACACACAAATGAAGTGTATTCATTTAGGTTTGAGTAACCGTACCTAAACGTGTACACTTAGTTGGTTCACAAATAGTTGACCAATGGTTATCCATATGAGCACTTTCATATTAACCGTATTCATCTTTTTCATAACTATTTCAAATGACTCATAAGAACTAGTTGAAGAGTTTTTCAATTGCTTAGGTCTTTATTCATAGACAAAATTGAAACAAAATCGGTTTGATTCATTTGAATCAGTTCATGAACAATATACCCACGGTTTGCAAAGATTGCATTCCTTATAATTTATTGTTTTAAGTTCATGAACTACTGATTTGAGAAATAACCAACTTAGGTACGCGTATGGGTATGCGTACCTTAGCTACCGGATTTGAGTTTACAAACTCAGCAGAAATTTTCGGTTCAAAACCTTCCGTGGGTACACGTACGGGTACGCGTACCTAAGGTGACTGGTTTAACAGTTTGCAAACTACAAACTCAGCAGAAATTTTCGTTAGAAAACTTCCGCCAATACGCGTACCCAACCTATCTCCTTCACCAATACCGCATGCACACATATGCACGCACTTGGTTTCTGGTACATGGATTTATACACTAATGTGCGAACACACTATATATGCTTATATCCATAGATGGTAATCTCAACTCTACATTTCAATCATTAAAACATTCTTCTATATAGTTATAACAATCGTTATTCATGACTATCGTCATCAAAGCTATTTTCAAGATTGAAACGTCATCATGACTTTCGTCACGGGTAAAGATGAAATGTGGTTAAAGCGAAAGCTTACCAACACATATTTCGAGAAAAAGATAGGCGAGTAAACTCGGCTCGAAATAGCAAATGTGTATGTATGAAAACTATCTTATACGACTATTGTCTCAAGAGTAGGAGATAGAATAGAATTTTGAGTGACAGATGATTTCAAGTCTCCACATACCTTTTAGTCGGATGAAGTTCCACTGGTTCCTCGAGTAGTTCTTCGTCTTTGTAAAATAATCGCCATAGAGTCTGGAGCTCAACTATACTTAACTATCCTAGACCGAGACTTAGTCATAAGTAAACTAGAAATCAAGATATATAGTTTTGATCACTAATATTGACAAACATGCTTGAGATAGCAACGCATGCGAGTTCGACAGAGCAATGCTCTAACAGGTGGGAAACTAGATAATTGCGGTTTATGTTGTGTTTTCGATTGATTTGATTGACTAACAGTGGTTGAACTTTGATTGCACCTAGTTTGTTTATGCTTGAGAATCTTCTCTTCTGGTATAAGATTCACTCAAACTAGATCGAAGTTTCGATTGAGGATCTTTAGACTGTTTGTAGATCTAAAGACGTCTTTTGATAATCCATTGTTAACATACTCCGTTCTGTGCGTGATTGATCACAAGAGATTCAAGTTGTTGTGTGCAGGTGTTTACTGAAGATCTAAGAAGATTTGAAGACAAAGAAGATATTGAAGATTTCTGATTTGGGGTTCATAATCTTTGGTGTGCATAATACTTGTTTCGGTAATGAGGATCCAACTATAATCGGTTTATCCTTGTGGTAGATTGGATTGATTAATTGTGTATATCGGCATCAATATAATTCTTTGTGATTAAAAGTATTGATTGCAAAATCTTAACAATTACCTTTGGTAGTTGAGAATAAGATAGATCTAAAGAACCTGACGAAGGAGTTTATTGAGATAAACAGATTAGCCTTTATCAAACTCACATCACTTGGTTGAAGAGAGTTTCTACCAAACAGATTTGTTGTTCCTTTACTGTTTGGAATACGAACCAAAGAAATTGTTCCAAGTACGTGCCTTATTCATAAGTTGGGGGCGTGGGAATACAGACGGAACTAGGTGAACTATAGGTTTAGTTGTTTGGTATCAACTATACGAAGTTGGTTTAATTTTGTGTAGCATCTTAATCCTGAGAGTATTCAATTATGTACAAGGTCCCAGGGTTATTCTGCATTTGTGGTTTCCTCGTTTGCAAAATCTTGTTGTGTCATTTACTTTTATTTTCCGCAATTATAATTGTTTGTTATTATAATTTAAAGTAAATTACACAAACGTTAATTCCTATTTACTTGATAGTAATCATATTGTGTTTGGTTAAGTCCGAACCTCTTATCAAGTAAACATACTTCGTTGTTGTATTATCTCGATCTCGTATCCACAGACAATCACACGAAGTGTGAACCGATTAGTTGCATTGTCTCGACTGAGTCCATAGACAATCACTTTCGGAAAAAAGACTTATAGGTAGGAAAAGTTTTAGCTTGAGGTATATTAGGGTACCCTCGCCTTTTCAGTTGTGATTATGTATGGGTATGAGGTGAGGATTTCATCCTAGGAAATAATATTTTACATGTTTTTAAGGAAGTAAATTCATGAACTTGTTTTGTGTATCGAAAAGGAAATCGCCATGCGTTATTGGTATTGTTATTCATTGCCTATCTTGTGAACAACCAATATGTGTGATTAGTATAACCGCTCATGACTTTTTTGTGTTCTTGGTAAAACTATTCACAAAGGCATGGCTTTTGTATTGGTATGACTTTTATTGGTGAAACCGATCTTAAGTAATCACCTGAGATGGTATGATTGATTTTTTGATTTTGTGTAAGACCGACTCTGGGTAAAGGGGAACCAATCCTAGTAAGTGGTGCAAGACATCACAAAGGGGAATCGATCCTTGTATGAGGTGCATCATGTTTTAGCAGAAAGGGGAACCGATCCTATGGACATGTGCCGCCTATTCGGAGAGGAGAGTAACCTAATTAGGCGAAATCTCTTACTGCCGCTCAGTTTAAAGTCTTCTTTGGGATTGAGAAGCTCTAGTACCGTTGGTGGGAAACTAGATAATTGCGGTTTATCTTGTGTTTTCGATTGATTTGATTGACTAACGGTGGTTGAACTTTGATTGCACCTAGTTTCTTTATGCTTGAGAATCTTCTCTTCTGATATAAGATTCACTCAAACTAGATCGAAGTTTCGACGGGGATCTTTAGATTATTTGTAGATTGAAAGAAGTCTCTTGATAATCCATTGTTAACAGACTCCGTTCTGTGCGTGATTGATCACAAGAGATTCAAGTTGTTGTGTTCAGGCGTTTATTGAAGATCTAAGAATATTTGAAGAGAAAGAAGATATTGAAGATTTCTGATTTGGGGTTCATAATCTTTGGTGTACACAATACTTGTTTTGGTATAGAGGATCCAACTATAATCGGTTTATCCTTGTGGTAGATTAGATTGATTAGTTGTGTAGATCGGCATCAATACAATTCTTTGTAATTAAAAGTATTGATTGCAAAATCTTAACAATTACCTTTGGTAGTTGATAATAAGATAGATCTAAGAACCTTACAAAGGAGTTTATTGAGATAAACAGAAGAGCCTTTGTCGAACTCATATCACTTGGTTGAAAAGAGTTGCTACCAAACAGATTTGTTGTTCCTTTACTGTTTGGAATACGAACCAAAGGAATTGTTCCAAGTACTTGACTTATTCATAAGTTGGAGGCGTGGGAATACAGACGGAACTAGGTGAACTATAGGTTTAGTTGCTTGGTCTCAACTATACGAAGTTGGTTTGATTTTGTATAGCGGCTTAATCCTGAGAGTATTCAATTTTGGACAAGGTCCCGGGGTTTTTCTGCATTTGCGGTTTCCTCGTTAACAAAATCTTGCTGTGTCATTTACTTTTATTTTCCGCAATTATAATTGTTCTTATTATAATTTAAAGTAAATTACACAAACGTTAATTCCTATTTACTTGATAAGTAATCCTATTGTGTTTGGTTAAGTCCGAACCTTTATCAAGTAAACATACTTCGTCATTGTATTGTCTCGATCTCGTATCCATAGACGATCACACGAAGTGTGAACCGATTTGTTGTATTGTCTCGACTCTGTCCATAGACAATCACTTTCGGAGAAAGGACTTATATGTGGAAAATTTTTAGATTGAGGTATTTTTGGGTACCCTCGTCTTTTCAATTGGTATCAGAGCGGGCAAACACGAAAATATCTATCAATCTGTGTTTGGTGCGATCCAACCTATAAGAATTGAATCTAATGAATGATTTAGTTAACGTAAATCAAGACATCAAGAGTTTTGAATTAACACTTGATGATGGCATCTACGATTCAATATCTGAAGAAATCATCTCTAGAGATTCTACTAGACCAGTTAATCTTGTTAATGATGTAGAAACCGATGACAACTGGAAAATTTGTCTAGAAGAAAGGATGAATGAAATTTCCGATGATGATGACTCAGATTTTGAATGAGAAGTAGAAGAGGATATCTCAGAATACTCTAAACTACTGAATCCTTTGAAAAAATAAAAAACCGAGTTCTTCAGATTTCGTTGGTCTTATGACTCCTCTTTGTCGTGAGAACAAGAAATTGAAGAAGGTTTTTCAAGGATATTATATTGGTTACCAAATCGGTGATTCTCTTCTTAAAGATCGTACAAACGAGCTAAATTCTAAGAAATTAGAATGTGAAAATCTTCGAAGAGATCTCTTTTTGTCGAAAAAGAAACTTGATGAATCTGAAGCAAGGGTTAATTCTCAACCAAAGAGTTTTGAAGAGAAAGAAGGTGTATATCTCTAACGAGAAAAACATCTTAAGGCTGATTTAGCTGGTGCTCTTGATAAAATCAAGACATTGGAAGAAGAAATTTTGGACCTTAAAAAGTTCAATGTTAGCTCAAATAGTTTAACCTCAATGTTAGAAGCAAGTAGAAATCATCGTGATACACGAGGATTGGGCTATAAGGGAATAAATGCTTCAAATATTAACAAAGAGGTGAAATTTGTTAAAGCTACTAATTCTTCTCAACCAGAGGCTTCCACTGTTGTCAAAAATGATACTATTTCTTGTAAAGAAGTAAAGCCAGTCAAGCCTAAGAATTGTGTTCAACCAACAGCAATCAAAGAGAGCACTTCTGCTAATGTCAAGAAAGAAACAACGTTGAACAAGGATAAGAAGAAGAAGAAGAACTCGTCGAGCTCCAATGCAAGAGGATCCACAAAAGGGTAACACTAAAACTCATACTTCGTATGTTTATACTAAGCATTGTTATTATTGTGGTATTAAAGGACACTTGCAACGTGGATGCAAAGTTCGTGAGATGCAAGATGCACTTTATTTTGTATCAAATGAATTGGCTAAGTTTGATTCTCATAAGAACTTAGATCGTTATTGTCCTAAGTTTAGGCAAAAGAATTATTATAATGATAGTTCAAATTTTGCATATCACTCGACAAGTTCATCTCATAAAAGACCCAATTATAGAAAGAGAGATGAATTTTTAAATGCAAAGACAAGATCTGATGTTCCAAATTGGAGAAAAGATGTTTCGCAAAGTTTTCAAAAGGACAATCGTCCTAATGATATGAAGGAGAAAGCTTCTACTGCGAAACCCAACTCTAAATGGGTCATGAAGTCCTCCATAGCCAAGAAGGGACCAAAAGTTAGTCACAAGAATGACTCTCAGCTGTTAATTGTTGGTGACAATAATTATAAGAGTCTTCTTGAAAGACTAAAGAAAGACATCATGTCTGAAATCTCTTGTACTAGTAAAGGTTGTGATAATGACACTCTTCATCACAAGTCAAAGAATAAAAACAAGACATGGAACAAGAGAAAACAAACCAAGCAAGAGGTCAAGAATGATGATTCTATCTTAGTCACTCGTGACGAACAAGACAAGGCTCAACTCAGCACAACCTAGTTGTGTTAGAATGTGCATGCTCACCTTAGTGCTCAATCTTTTGAAAGGTGAGAAAGCACATCAAAAACTGAGCACATGATCTCTCGGTTATTATATGACTAATTAACATCGTTAGGGAGATTTGTTTTCTTCTATACTCATACCTTATCTATCTATATTTGAGCTTTTTAGAGAAATGGTAATTTTGAGGTTATGATGTTGATATCTACTGATCATATATGTGTAGCTCTTGTTTTTTTACGGTTAAAACGAGCCAAAAAACACTAAATTCGGATATCGTATGCAAAAGTTATGTCAAAAACAGTTTAGTATTGTGATCCTTCACTAGCAACACATGGGTACCGATCCTAGTGAGAGGTGCAACACATGGGTACCGATCCTAATGAGAGGTGCAATACGAAGGAGTGTAAAACTATTTTGCCTATAACTTCTTCGCCCGAACTCGGAATGACCTCATTCTTTTTGCGTTGTTTCGCAATTCAATTCCCTACAAGATAGAGGTAATTGCAATACTTGATTCTTTGTTAAATATTTATGGTTTATTGCATTTGATTTTATGGGATGTTTGATTTCGGTTTTCATAACCTTAATATTCGATCTCATATGTTGTGAACCCTTATGATTTGGGTGACTTTTTGATTTAGCAGGATTAAGTTCTAGCCCATGTTGCTAGGCTTTATCAAAGGATCATGAGGGGTTCTGATAGAAACAATATGTGAAAAAGTCACAATATGTTGAATCGGTTTTGGTTTAGCATAAAAGCATATGTGTTTTGGGGGTTTTCAACTTTTGCTTGCAATAGTTAAAAACCGGTTTTCAACCTTTCTCTGGTAAAGGTTGGTTGTTGTTATTCTTTTGTTTTGCATAAGGATGACAACATAATGATATTTCGATATCAATTATCCCTGGAAGAAGATGCAAACATATTGGAGAAGTGGATGCGAAATTTGAGGTAACAATGTTGTTAGTTAATTGTTTTCATGTTTAAGAAAAGCCTGATTTTATTGCGTATATTTATTGCTTTTACTTAACAAAATTTCGGTACAATTGATGTTTTATTCCATTATGTGTGTATGGATGTGTGTGTGATTCAATTGGTTCCGGTTAAAAAAACTATTGTTATCTTGCTTTATTGTGTGGTATCAATTGTTTAGGCTTACAAAATTTCGGTGCAATTACAGTGTTTTAATGTCTATGTTGTTTCAATTGCTTCCGGTTGAGGTGAATAATTATGCAAGTTGATTTATTTGGTTTGTATGAATTATTTATGGCTTAATGAAAGAAAAGGTTTACGGGATAAATTGTTTAGTCCAATTCGATTCCTAAATAAGAGAAACTAAGTTAATTCTGATCTTAGTTAGACTTATCAAAGTGGTGGTTTCGGTTATTCAAGTCTAATCGAATGCCTTAACAGAAAATGCTAGTTAACTAACCTAGTACTTGTCTTGTTTAAAACTGAAAGGTCTAAGTTATATGGATAATTAGAACCCGATGAGAAAAATAGAGTTATCTTTATTTTGGTCTTATCGAACAAGCGATTGTATTTGTACAATTGGTTTAGCAAAGGGACTGAGGTGCTTAGTTGATTTTTGGTTTGCTAAACTATTAGGGAAAATTACTTCGGGCAATTGTTTCCTTGATAACATATCAAAACAAAATTACTTTGTAGTTTCGGTTTTTATTTTGGTTATCAAAAATGGTGTGTGGAAGCCTTGTGCTTAACTCTATAGGTTGCAAGTCAATTTTGAGATTTGTAAGATTCTTTTCGGTTTGTCCTTTATTTTTTCGTTTCTTTTTCATTTTGTGACAAAAAGGGGGAGAAATATATGGAGTAAACAAGTGATACTGGCATTGACTTTATATTGATTGGTATCACAAAGGGAAAGGACATTGGTGCTTAAACGTTTATCTAACGAAAGAGTGAACGCATAGACTAAGGGGGAGTAACATATCATTACAAAGGAATAACAAAGACGTGCGGATTGATAAAATCCACCTATCTTACCTTTAGGGGGAGTAATATTCTTTGTTATCATAATGTCAACAACGACATTTAAGGATTGAATGTATACAGGTTATTTTGTTGTTGAATTCGGGAATCAAGCGTATGTGTAATGAATTCTTGTAATTTGTTTATACATATGATATAAGAGTTTTGTCACTAAAATTTACAAAGGGGGAGATTGTTAGAGCATAGCTCGGTTGAACCCACCAAGCGTTGGTATGTCAAGTTTGGTTGTCATATTTTAGTGAATGAAAACTCATGTTAAGAGTCGCTTGATTATGTACTAGAGTCAACTTCGTATAGGTTAGCTTGAAAGTATTAGGATATGAGACATTACAAGTATTGCGAAGTCTTGAAGATGTGAAGAAGCAAGGAGCTACAACGACAACAATCATCCTTCCACTTGAGGTTAGTGATATTTGACTTGAACTGTTTCATTCCCTAACGTATCTTTCAAGTCGTGCATACTGAAAACAAAACTGCGAAGCATATTTGAACTCTAGATAGACATAATATTAAGGAATACAATACGAGGTTTATTGCTTAACCATTAAACTTTGTAGATAAGACATCGACATAATCATTTGAATGCTATTGTGATTTTGTATGGGTATGAGGTGAGGATTTCCTCCTAGGAAATAATGTTTTACATGTGTTTTAAGGAAGTAAATTCATGAACTTATTTTGTGAATCGAAAAGGAAATCGCCAGGCGTTATTGGTATTGTTATTCATTGCATATCTTGTGAACAACCAATATGTGTGATTAGTATAACCGCTCATGACTTGTTTGTGTTCTTGGTAAAACTATTCACAAAGGCCTGACTTATGTATTGGTATTACTTTTATTAGTGAAACCAATCTTAAGTAATCACCTGAGATGGTATGATCGAGTTTGTGATTTTATGTAAGACCGACTCTGGGTAAATGGGAACCGATCCTAGTAAGAGGTGCAACACATCACAAAGGGGAATCGATCCTTGTATGAGGTGCAACATATTTTAGCAGAAAGGGGAACCAATCCTATGGACATGTGCAACTCGTTTTTAGGCAAAGGGGAACCGATCCTATGGACATGTGCAACACATTCAAGTTAGATACCATATATATGTGGGGAACCGATCCTAGTACCTAGTCAACCGAATTTTGGAAAGCTAGTGTGACTATGCACATTACTCACATGGAGGTAGAACCGAAACTTGTTTTGGTAGAATCGTTAAACCCATGATCGGTGATTGAATGTTTTTGCTCAATCACATAGTTCTTGAAAGTCATATGAACCAATTATAAACTTGTTTGGAAGTGTGGCAAATCGGTTTCAAGATTGTAAGTATGAAAGAGGACTTACAGAGTAAAGATGTCGACATACTTTGAACATGTGCAGTAACGCTTATCTTTAATTGTTCAAAGTTATTCCTTAATAGCTAAAGGAAGATAATCCCAGGATCGAAACATAAATAAGTTAAGAATCTTTTATTTAAGGTTTTTAATTTTATTTTAGGAAAATGAGAATTAGTAATGTGCATTTACTAGTTGAAGATTTTCCAAAGAGATTTTCGGTCATTATTTTGGACAGAGCATTTTCAGGATTTATGGAAACCGAATTTGGAATATATTGCATATCTTGAGAATATTTTCGGTTTTGGAAATTCCTTGGTGTCCAAACTTCCTTGTCTATAAATACTTGAAGTTTGCATTTCTAGCAAACTAATCCTTCGTGACAGCAAACTTCCTCTGTTAGAGCATGGCTCGGTTGAACCCACCAAGCGTTGGTGTGTCAAGTTTGGTTGTCATATTTTAGTGAACCAAAACTCATGTTATGAGTCGCTCGATTATGTACTAGAGTCAACCTCGTATAGGTTAGATTGAAAGTATTAGGATATGAGATATTACAAGTATTGCGAAGTCTTGAAGATGTGAAGAAGCAAGGAGCTACAAGACCAACAATCATCCTTCCACTTGAGGTTAGTGATATTTGACTTGAACTGTTTCATTCCCCAACGTATCTTTCAAGTCGTGCATATTGAAAACAGAACCGCGAAGCATATTTAAACTCTAGATAGACATAGTATTAAGGAATACAATACGAGGTTTATTGCTTAACCATTAAACTTTGTAGATAATACATCTCCATAATCATTTGAATGCTATTGTGATTATGTATGGGTATGAGGTGAGGATTTCATCCTAGGGAACAATGTTCTACATGTGTTCTAAGGAAGTAAGTTCATAAACTTGTTTGTGAACCGAAAAGGAAATTGCAAGTTGTTATTGGTTTTGTTATTCATTGCATATCTTATGAACAATTAATATGTGTGATTGAGTATAACCGCTCACAACTTATTTGTGTTCTTGGTAGAACTATTCATAAAGGCCTGACTTATGTATTGGTATGACTTTTATTAGTGAAACCGATATTAAGTAATCACCTGAGATCGTATGATCGGGTTTGTGATTTTATGTCTGACCAAATATGGAAAAGGGGAACCGATCATAGTAAGAGGTGCAATACATCACAAAGGGGAACCGATCCTTGTATGGGGTGCAACAAGGTTTATAGCAGAAAGGGGAACCGATCCTATGGACATGTGCAACACATATAAGTTAGATACCATATATATATATGGGGAACCGATCCTAGTACCTTGTCAACCGAATTTTGGAAAGCTAGTTTGACCATGCACAGTACTCACATGGAAGGTAGAACCGAAACTTATTTTGGTAGAACCGTTAAACCCATGATTGTGATTGAATGTTTTTTTGATCAATCGCATAGTTCTTGAAAGTCAGATGAACCAATTCTAAACTTGTTTGGAAGTGTGGCAAATCGGTTTCAAGGTTGTAAGTGTGAAAGAGAACTTACAAAGTAAGGATGTCGACATACTTTGAACACGTGCTGTGAATGTTTATTTCTTTAATTGTTCAAAGTTATTCCTTAATATCTAAGGGAAGAGAATCCAAGGATCGAAACATAAGTAAGTTAAGAATCTTTTAATTAAGGTTATTAATTTCATTTTGTAGGGAAATATAAGAATTATTAATGTGCATTTACTAATTAGATTTTCCGAGAGATTTCGATCATTATTTTTGAACAGAGCATTTCCAGGAATTATGGAAACCGAATTTGTGCTTTAATGAATATCTTGAGAATGTTTTCAGTTTTGGAAATTTCTTGGTGTCCAAACTTCCTTGTCTATAAATACTTGAAGTTTGCCTTTCACTAGTACATAAATGGCTTTTAGCCACGCCAGATATAAATTTCCCTATCACGCCTTTTTGGTTTTGGCGTGTCTATAGGGTATACTTCTACCCTATAGACACGCCATGTTCAATGGGCGTGTTCATATAAGTGCTTTCAGCCACGCCATGGCTACTAGCGTGTCAAAATTTCAACCGTTTAGTCACGTTAACTTCAAATTTTTGATTGGGCGTGTTTATAGACCAGTCTATGGCCACAATAGGTATTGGGCGTGTTTATAGACCAGTCTATGGCCACATTAAGTATTGGGCGTGTTTATAGACCAGTCTATGCCCATATTAGGTAGTTGTGGCGTGTCCAAAAGGTTAGTCACGCTATTTAAAGTGCGTGTCCTTAGTGTACGATTGATTGACACACCAAATTCAAAGTGTGGCCAAAAAGTTCTTCTTTGGACGCGCCTATACCAGCGTGTCCATAGTGTACGATTTATAGACACGCCAGTATATGCGTGTCCATAGTGTAGGACATATAAACACGTCACATTGAAAGTGTGGCCAAAAATTTCTTCTTTGGACACACTAGTATATGTGTGTCCATAGTGTGTGTTCTATAGACACGCCGGTTTTATACATGGCTAAAAAGTTCGTTTTTAAAAAATTAATAAAAATCTTTAGCCCATATTCGAACGCATGACCTCGAAGGATTTAGATAACGTACCAATCCACCAAGCTGCCCATCTTTAGATGTTTAGGATTAGTGTTTTGAAAATACTAGACTGGTTGAACTACTCAACATTTAAATAAACACGCCAAGTTGAAAGTGTGGCCAAAAAGTTCTTCTTTGGACACGCTAGTATATGTGTGTCCATAGTGTGTGTTCTATAGACACGCCGGTTTTATAGCGTGGCGAAAAAGTTTGTTTTTAAAAAATTAATAAAAATCTTTCGCCCATAATCGAACGCTTGACCTCGAAGGATTTAGATAACGTACCAATCCAACAAGCTGCCCATCTTTAGATGTTTATGATTAGTGTTTTGAAAATACTAGACTGGTTGAACTACTCAACATTTTAGTGCTTTAAATGCTTAAACTCTAATAATGTTAGCATACGCAAAATTTCCATATTAAAGACCAGAAAACTACCTAACACCACCATTATGTTTACCAACAATGGCTAAAAATAGGGTTTAGTAGAGTAATGATGGTACGTATCTAAAGGGTTGAAGATACTCTTTGATTATCTGACATTAGACTTTGAAAATAGGGTTTAGTAGATTAATGATGGTATTGCGCATGGCATTGAAGTGGCGTGAATAGCCAAGCGACAATACTTTTAACCAAATGCCATAAACGACCATTTATGGCTAAACTACCACCATCATTATAAAGATAATAGAGAGATAAACAGATTATTAAACCAAAAATAGAAATCAGAGAAAGAGAAAGAGAAAGAGAGGCGGTTAAGGAATAGTGAAATGGCCGATTCCCCTGCCATACGACATGCAAAGAGTGCGATTGAGGCTTTAACAAGCTTAGAGATGGAAAGTTTGATCGCTTTTATGAATCTGGAGATCACCAAGAAGAAAGAACAAGAAGAGAGAGAAGAATTTCAAAGATTAAAGGTTGAAAATGATGAGGAATTTCAGTTGTGGATGAGAAAGTTAGATGCCATAGAAGCACGCCGACGCAGGGAGAAGCTTCAACGACGACGAGAGTGGAAGTTTTCATGGGGAAAAACTCGTAGTGCGAGTGAAAGTGATAGTGAAGATGAAGAAAAGAACTATAAAGGAGTAGAAGATGAGGAGAGCAGTGATGATTCGATGAAGAGAAATGAGAGAGCAAAAGAAGTAGAGAGGAAGAAGAGGAAGAGGCAAGAGTTTGACGATGTGATGTACAAGATCTATCTCGCCGAAAAGAAGAAAAAACCCTCGTAAGTTTGCTCGAACCATGTCAGAACCCCTGAACGTGGATTCTGACGGAGAGGAGATTCCTTGGTTAGACCTCAATGGAGAGCCTGTGTTTTCCGGTGAGATGGTGGTTTGCAGTGAAGAAGAAGATGAGGAAGAAGAAATAGATGATGATGATCTCCAGGGTCCCTACACATCTTTAGACGATGATGATGGTACTGGTGCCTACTATGAAGAGGATGAGTTAAACTACAGCAGCAACAGTGACGGCGAATCTTGGTGATTGCCTTATAGGTACTGTCAAATCCCTTAGAACTAGAGTAATGTAATTTTGATTACTATTTCTCTTATGCATCTTCGTGAAAACTTGTGGGGATATTGATGGTACTTTATGTTGCTGAAGAAGTGTATGGAGAATGGGGTTTCTTTTTTTGTTTGATAGATGGTGTTGATGAAGATCTTATAATATAAGGTGTTTTTGGGGTTCAGTTTGCAGCATGTTGATAAGTGCCAAATAGTGCATATTTATACACCTTTTTGTTGGCATTTTACTCATCTTTTGCGCTTAGAAATCAGATATTATCCCAGATTCTGTGTTTTCTTTGTTTTCAAGAATAAATATTTGTATTAATTAATTTTGTGTTTTTAGGTAATAAATAAAGTCCGGAGAAATTGAGGAGCTAAAGAGCGAAGAATTGGAGTCAAACATCTATGGAGCGAGATAGCCAAAGCCCGCGCACAAATCGTTGGTAACCCAACAAGGAAGACTTGGGCCAGAGCTATCCATGACCCGGATCCGAGCCCGTCCTCTCCACGCCGTTGAGATCTCACTCATCCACATCCTACGGTCGCTCCAGCTCTTACACATCATCTTTTGATACTCCACTCAACACCAAAACACCCCAACACTTCCTCAGCCGTTCGAGATCTTCCTCACCGAGATCCAACGCTCGCTGCAGCTTCCTCATCGTATCCTGATGCACTTGCCTCACAAAAGAAAGTTCCCCATACCCCTACACCATCGAACACATCCCCATTTTCCCATTTCACCTTCTCTTTCCTCACCCGACCACCGCAAAACCATCTCCTCCACCGTACCACCCCCTTCTTCCCCGACAGGATCCTTCACCATCACCACCTCCATCACCTCCCGACAACCACAACAATAAGAACTAAAGTACCACCTCCTAATCTCTCTCTAGCTCTTACATAGCTTCTTCCCTAGAAGCTAAGTGAGAGATAGAAAGGGTTAGGTTAGGGTTAGGCGTTCTCGAGCGAGGAAGAAACATCAATCAGAGCCGATTGACAGAGCCGACAAGCAATTCAGAGACGTTGAAGATTGGGTTTGATTTAATTTCTGTTTAATTTCGATTTTTGAAATGAATTAGGGTTTGGAATGATTTGAATGTATAAATAGGTGAACTGTGTAGAATAGAAACCACGCCTGGATTAGCCAGAGCAGTCACTGTAGTTTTAATTTTGTGTGTTTTGTGTTTTAATCATGTGCTAAGTTAATTTGATAGGGTGTTTGATGAAACCCCTAATCTTATGTTGAGTAAATCATGTTCAAAATATGTGTTCTTGCTGTGTTTAATTAGAGTAATTATGTGCTGCATGGACCAAATGAATTTGTGATGGTTTGTACTATAAAAAGACAGGCCATACTAGGAATGCATTAGTGATATCAGTTCAATTGCCTTAGGAAGAATTAGTTAGCTAACAATAGAATGATCGTGATAGAGTGTACTTGTAAGAAGACACTCTATGCTAGGGGAGAATTAAGGAGTTAGTTAAGTAACTCATCATCCGAGACCTTCAAGGGAAGGTACAAGACACATTGAGATATTGTTTAGCTTAGCATAAGAATTAGAGGGCTGATTCGATCACCCTAGCACTCTAGAATCTGTTTACAAACTCTTGCGCATTCTTTTCCTTAGTTTAGAGTCACTCAACCTCAGTCGCTTCGACAAAACCTTATAATTTTGTGCTACATTCCTTAAAACTCAGTCGAGTAAGCCTTAGATTAACCAGAGCACCTCCTCGTCTCTCGTGGACGACCGTATTTGCCACCTGTCTTCATTGAAGACACCGTGCACTTGCGGTTATCACCGTAGGCCGTAAAATATAACCATCTTCGAGGCCTACCAAGTTTTTGGCGCCGTTGCCGGGGACTTGGCGAGTGCCTTGCTGATTTTTGTGCTTTGCTTTACTGATTTTCACCCCTGTATACTCATTTTGTTTTTCTTTGGCCTGTTTTCTTTGTTTTTAGTCCTTTGCTTTGCATTGTTGCTTTACATTGTTTTTAGTCTTTCATTAATGTTTTAGTTGTTTTTCAACCCCGCCTCGTAGCATTAAGCTCGTTGCCTAGCGCGAGCTCCGAGTCTTGAGCTCTACAATTGAATACTATAGCTCGTTGCTTAGTTTGTGAAAAATTGAAAATCGAATTTGGTACATTGAGCAACAGTATTTTGTGTCTTTAATTCGAACAATTTGAGCCACCCAAGAAAACCAAAGAAAACCCAGTTCTTGAGGTTAGTCCTCTCGTATGCCACTAAACACCCTGTATGCTCTGTGCCATTGATGCTCAACTCTTATGCATGTTTGATCTTGATTCGAGCCTTGTATGAGCTTTGTTCTTGTTAATTGCGCATGCTCTATCCTCGTTGCATCCGTGCTTCTACGAACCCATCCCCGCAATTTATGAGCATTCACGTGTGAGAACTAGTGCACCTGTGTATTGTTAGCCTGTACTTGTATGCCCTGTTAGGTGCGGTTAAACCTTACCATGTTGACCCCCGTTGAGCCAAGCCCTGAGCATTAACCTGTGCAACCCCAGCCCCCAAGCTGTGGGGCTTTGTTGCAACTTGGCCTGATTAATCTTAGCACATAACCTTGCGCTTGAGTGTGTGAGTCGCCAATCTTCATTGTGTCTTGTGACTGTGTGTGCTCGTGTAAGACCCCGCTAAGCACAACCCCGAATGTGCTAGCCCGTGAAGTTAGTCCGCAAGCCCCCGCAAGCCCTCGTAGCCGCAGTCGTAAGCACCTCTTGAATAGACCAAGGTTGAGACCAAGACCTGAGTATAAGCCTGTGTGAACCCTGTGAGCCTACTATCAGCTGAGCTACACAACCTGCCCTGCCACCCTGTACTGTCATTTGTTAGCTGTGAGTCTGCCTTCCTTGTGTTGTGCTTTGCAAGAGCTGTGGTGCACCTAATTTGGGCTGTGTGTAACCTGCCTTACACCACCTTATGCTGTGTGAAACTGCCAACCTAAGCTGCAGAAACTGAGCATATAGCCTGGGCTGTTAAACCAGCCAAACTACTGGGCTGTTTACACAAACCTGGGTTTTACAACACAGCTAGCCTACCTGCCTGAAGCCTAACCAGGGCTCTGCACAAGCTTGCTGGCCAAACTAAACCCAAGATCATTGGCTGCTAACTTGCCAGCCCAAGACTGAAGCCTCATAGCTGGGCTGACTGACCACACCAGTTGGGCTCATTGAACCAAACCTGGGTTGCAAACAAACTTTAGCCCAATTCACCTGGGCTAACACAACCTGGGCTTTACATACAGCTAGCCCACTTAACAAAAACCAAACCTGGGCTGTTAACATACAACCAATCTGGGCCATTTAACTGTTGGGCTAAAACACTTTCACTAGGCTAACTCAACCTAAGTTTTGCAAACACTTTGGGCTGCAACCAAACTAAGCCCATCAAAACCAAATTGAGCCCACAACAATTTGGGCTTCCCACATAAACCAAACTTTCCCACACAAACCAAATGAAACCCAACAAACCAAAAACCCAATAAACCAAACTTAGTCCACTTCACTGGGCTTTGAGTTCAATTTGAGTTGATAAATCATGTCAGGATTTTGGTCTGCATCTGGGGATGGAACAAACAAATCCCTTAGAGAGCTTGCTTACGGGCATCTTTCACAAGATGAACACCCATACCATAGTGACTTTAGGGAACTTTATGGGCCTTCTCAAGGCCCTGACCTCACATACCCTAATCATTATGATCACATACATCATCCACCACAAAGTTGAAAATGAACAATTTTCTCATACCCGATCATCACTTTTAGATCATTATGAAATGCATGCTTGCACCTTATGTGGTGGCTTAGACCACCTGTGAGTATCCTGTTATATTTTGCATGCTTTTAGACAGTCTAGGGAAAACCATGATAATCCAACGTACGAAGTGTCTAGAAGTGACTATTGGGACCATAATCAACCTGCACACATGCATCATTCACCACAGTGGGGAGATGAACAATTTTATACTCCCCCAACTCCTAGTTTGCAATCACTAATGGACACACTCATGGAGCAAAATGCTAGGCTTGAAATGAATGCAATGCATGACCATCCACATAGCAACATGTCTGAGCATCCCTTCTCTAGTGAACCTTTTGTACAACCATACACTGAATATGAACCTAATCTAGAGGTAAATGAGTACACTAGAAATGCTACAATTTTGAATGGAGAGATGAATTTTTGCTATGATGATGATGAATATGAATGTTAGAAGAGCATGTGCATCTTTGAAAATATGATGGAATCTTTTTGGTTCGAGAGACGTTATGCGCCTCTTCTGTGAACCCTATGAATGATACTTCTTCTAACATTCATAAATGTGATCTTAACTATGAGCTTAGTTTTGTGAAATTCTTCAGTGAATGTGAGCATGCTTCACAATTTGTTTGTGACTTAGGAAAGGATGAATCTTCTGTTGACACTAATGTTCTTTTGGATCATAATATTATTTCGTGTCCGATTCCCGCCCATGTCACAATATGTTGCCTCCTCGATGACTTTGATGTGGAACCCGATGAATTGCCCCGTGAAAATAACCATGATTTACCCACTCCCGACCTTAGGAAAGAGTGTGACGGGTGCAAATGATTTTATACATGAACACAACTTAGATGTACCTAACCTCTCTCCCGAGTCACAAATTGAAACTCCTCCACCAAACCTAGGTGTAGTTTGTCACAAAATTGCAAAACCAACTTTTCTAAAAATGCCTAACTTAGGCCTAGAGCTTTGTGCTTCCCAAGTCCTCTTGGACTATTTTGCATCAAAGTATAACACTTTTAAAGAGCCACAGTTGGAATGTGTATATCTTTTGTTATTAGTAAAACTCATTTTGAGTTAGACCTTTTGCATGATGTACCTTTAAAATTGCAAGACTTTGTGCTTTCAAACGCACCCGTTCCCAAGTTTAGGTTTGGGGAAACTCCTTCACATCTACAGTCTTACTTGCACTCTCATGTTATATTTGTGTAAGATTGTTGATGGTTGTACATATCGTCTTTTGGGTTGATCCTCAACTCTTTAGATTGTTAGTTTATGGTGAATTTTCATTGTATATATCCAGTAGGACTTGTTAAATTTTCTTTTCTTGATTCGGTTGAGTCTTCTTGCACATATATTATGCTAATCCGATATGATCTCCGTTGAGAATATTGGATTCTAGCCTTGACGAATGAAGCTCAACCTTGCTCCCGCCGACATACCGGTAATCTCTTCCCTTTTATCTTTTCAAAGATAGTTCTCATGGTATGTGACTGTTTTAATTTTTCCTATCTGTTGACACATTGAGGACAATGTTTGATTTAGGTTTGGGGGTGTGATTTGCATTTAGAGTTTTTAGTCTTTTATTTCACCTTTTATTTTCAAAAAAAAAAAAAAAAAAAAAAAAAAAAATTAAAAAATTTCAAAAACTCTTTTGTAAAAACCTCCAACTTTTAGAGATTTTAGAGTCACTAGCATGCTTTTAGCTATGTTTACATAGAGATTCCGACCGAAATAACAGAACTTGGAAGTACCTAGGAGAACGCAATCGGGTTCCTTAGTTGATTAGAGCGTTAAAGTTGGATTTAACCATACTGGGAGGGCGAATTAGGTCTTGTTTAGATATTCGGTAGTAGAATTGTGATCACCCATAGTGGAGACTACCCATTTTACATCAAGCGAGGTACCGACCTTCACTCTTTGTGACTTTCTAGAAAAGCTTTTAGAGTGTGTGTCACCGTACGTCAATTAGGGTAGGAATGGTGAGCTACCCAACTTCGCACCACTTTCAAGACTACTTTTGATCTCTTGAGTGCTAATTCCGTCAATCATGAGGGTGACGTCTAAAGATGAAAACTCCTTCTAAATACCGATTTGTAGTTAGCATCATTCTCTCTCTCAATCGGCAAGACCCATAGAAACACATCATCGTCAAAGAACGAGGAGCGTAATCGGAATATTGAAAGAAAAATTGATATAGTCCAAGGTTTATGTGCAACAAAGCAAAGAAAATAAGATGAGAATTAATGAAGTTTGTGAAAAATTGAGTTTATCGTTTTATTGTAACCAAAAAAAAAAAAAAAAAAAAAAAAAAAAAAAAAAAAAAATTATGTGTCTAGTTACCACCAAGTTATTAAAAAAAAAAAAAAAAAAAAAAAAAAAAAAAAAAAAAATTAAAAAAAAAAAAAATTAATTATGTTTGTCAAGTTTTTGTAAAGTTCAGAAGTTCGTCATCAACAATTGAAGACCGAAGACCGAAGATTGAAGACGTTTCTATGGTTTCTTATGAGAGAGTGATATTAATTGCCGATCGGGTGAGAAGTGAGTGAGTACTCCCACCCTTGCTAATGGTTGATTTCCTTCCTTAGAGATCATCGTAAAAGATTCTTTTGTCCACACCTCCGTGGAGTCTCCAGATTTTATTTCGGAAGGTTATCCTTCTTACCTACAACGTGTGCAGATTTCTCTCTTTATTCCCGCCTGCACACATGAGAGACTAAAAAGCGATCTTTTTGAGTGCAATTATCATAAAACCCTAATGGTGAGGCAGAAGTCGAGGCTTATGATCACAATCGAATCCGAGTTCTTTCATATGGTATGGTTACTTCTAAACAAAGACTTAAGGATGAGAATGCGTTCTTCGATAGTTCTAACTTCTGTTACTAGCATGCAGAAACTCTATGTCCTCATAGCTTCTTGGAGGCTTGAGACTCTTTTACACTCTGAAGTTGGAGAAGGTTTTGTGGGTACACCGGGGTAAACCCTCACGAGACTACAACTCGTCCACTAGGGACACCTAGGGGTTTAAAGGCTTAGTGCATACGCTAAATGCATTCGAGAGACTGCGACGGGGGTATAGTTAGGATTTCTTCATTTCTGTTTCACTTGAGGACAAGTAAAATTCAGGTTTGGGGGTATTTGATAAGTGCCAAATAGTGCATATTTATACACCTTTTTGTTGGCATTTTACTCATCTTTTGCGCTTAGAAATCAGATATTATCCCAGATTCTGTGTTTTCTTTGTTTTCAAGAATAAATATTTGTATTAATTAATTTTGTGTTTTTAGGTAATAAATAAAGTCCGGAGAAATTGAGGAGCTAAAGAGCGAAGAATTGGAGTCAAACATCTATGGAGCAGATAGCCAAAGCCCGCGCACAAATCAGTTGCAACCCAACAAGGAAGACTTGGGCCAGAGCTATCCATGACCCGGATCCGAGCCCGTCCTCTCCACGCCGTTGAGATCTCACTCATCCACATCCTACGGTCGCTCCAGCTCTTACACATCATCTTTTGATACTCCACTCAACACCAAAACACCCCAACACTTCCTCAGCCGTTCAGATCTTCCTCACCGAGATCCAACGCTCGCTGCAGCTTCCTCATCGTATCCTGATGCACTTGCCTCACAGCAAAGTTCCCCATACCCCTACACCATCGAACACATCCCCATTTTCCCATTTCACCTTCTCTTTCCTCACCCGACCACTGCAAAACCATCTCCTCCACCGTACCACCCCTTCTTCCCCGACCAGATCCTTCACCATCACCACCTCCATCACCTCCCGGACAACCACAACAACGCAACCAAAGTACCACCTCCTAATCTCTCTCTAGCTCCAGCATAGCTTCTTCCCTAGAAGCTAAGTGAGAGATAGAAAGGGTTAGGTTAGGGTTAGGCGTTCTCAAGCAGAGGGAAGAAACATCAATCGAGCCGATTGATGAGCCGACAAGCAATTCAGAGACGTTGAAGATTGGGTTTGATTTAATTTCTGTTTAATTTCGATTTTTGAAATGAATTAGGGTTTGGAATGATTTGAATGTATAAATAGGTGAACTGTGTAGAATAGAAACCACGCCTGGATTAGCCAGAGCTTGAGTCCTTTGTAGTTTTAATTTTGTGTGTTTTGTGTTTTAATCATGTGCTAAGTTAATTTGATAGGGTGTTTGATGAAACCCCTAATCTTATGTTGAGTAAATCATGTTCAAAATATGTGTTCTTCTGTGTTTAATTAGAGTAATTATGTTTTGCATGGACCAAATGAATTTGTGATGGTTTGTACTATAAAAAGACAAAGCCATACTAGGAATGCATTAGTGATATCGGTTCAATTGCCTTAGGAAGAATTAGTTAGCTAACAATAGAATGATCCCGTGATAGAGTGTCGTAAGAAGACACTCTATGCTAGGGGAGAATTAAGGAGTTAGTTAAGTAACTCATCATCCGAGACCTTCAAGGGAAGGTACAAGACACATTGAGATATTGTTTAGCTTAGCATAAGAATTAGAGGGCTGATTCGATCACCCTAGCACTCTAGAATCATTTACAAACTCTTGCGCATTCTTTTCCTTAGTTTAGAGTCACTCAACCTGGTCGCTTCGACAAAACCTTATAATTTTGTGCTACATTCCTTAAAACTCAGTCGAGTAAGCCGTAGAATCACCCAGAGCACCTCCTCGTCTCTGTGGACGACCCGTATTTGCCACTGTCTTCATTGAAGACACCGTGCACTTGCGGTATCACCGTAGGCCGTAAAATATAACCATCTTCGAGGCCTACCACATGCTTAGTGACAACAACTTTTCCATATTCAATTACAATTTTTAAACTTTATCATCTAAAACACCACAAGAAACAAGATTTTTGCAGTTTTCCGAATGAAAGAACTTCATTCAATGTGAGAGTTCTTGTATGAGCTTGACTCAACTTTTCCTTCCTCAACCTCTGATGCAAATGAGTTACCCATATAGAGTTTCGCTTCCTACCTTCTGGATAGGAGGTAAACATTTCTCTGCTTGAGGACATGCTTGGTAGCTCCAGAGTCTCCAGCCTCTACCGGGTCTCACATTGTCGCCAAATTTACTTCATACAACCATACTCAGAAACCTCGTCCTGCTGTTTTCAACCAAGTTAGCATTTTTTCTTTTTTTATTGAAGTCTTACAGTTACAGGGGTTACGCCATATGATCATTAACACCACAACATAACATGGGCCCCTTAATTTTTTAAATGCGCATTTGGAAGCTTCAAAATTACCTTTCTTGTGAGAACCGGGCTTAGGAGTTGTGTTTGTTCTTCTCACCTCTTTCGGCATTGGAAGACTTATGTTCGGATACATGAGCCTTGTTTGACATGTCCTTGCGAGAAGACACGGTCTTGTCTTGGTGCACAACAGTTTCTTCTGCTTCAATCTTCTTACCCAAATCAAACCATAATTGACTTCACAGTTTCATTGCCTCAATCATCGCTTGTAGTCGGCCCGTGAAGACTAAGAATTTTCAATTACAATGACACTTAAAAGTTTCATCAACAACCATACCTTCAACAAGAATTTCATTAATGATTTGTCAAGCTCAAGAAATTGATCAACAACAGACTTATCATTCGACATCTTATAATCAAAAATTTCATAACCAAAAATTTCTTGCTCCCCCGATCCGCTTGATATTTTACTTCTAATGAAGCACTTAATCAAAAACAAAAAGAAATTCTTTAGCATTATAAAAATCATATATAGCATCTAAACAGTTCATAATATGATTTTTTTTCCATATAATTCTTTTTGTTCCAATATTCAATCTCAATTTCATTACCATCTTCATTCATGACTTCATCAAACGGAGCAGCACCATATTGATCTAACTTATGATAACTCAAATAAAATAACATCTTGATCGCTTTCACCTTTTGAAGTCTTTCCAATGAACTTTCCAGGCTTCTCAACATCGTTCTTTCAATTATTCTGAGAAAAGACTATCGCAGTTAAGATTGTTGAACCTATGATAATAAAATACCAAGAATAATGATGTTAGAAATAAATTTACAGAAAGCTTTAAATAAACACTCACTGGTCTCATAAGCAGAGGACAAAGTCACTTGATCGGTCAAGCTATCCTTAACGCGATAGTTCAACAAGCACGTACTCAATAAAGTGATGCCTATACCACTGTGGTGAAGTCATATCATGATAAACCGCCTGAATTACCAAATCTGATAAGCACTATAGTATTTGCCCGCTCTTACGAACTCAACAACAATGACACGAAGTAAAAACCACACATAGTGGGAGAGAAAAGACGATGAACAAGGATAATAGCTTCTTCTGGACACAAATTGGAATGAAGAAACCAAATAGTTTATATAGTGGATAAGAGAGAGAATCCCGAGAATAAAGTGTGCATTAAGAGCGAATTAAAGAGAAAATAAATTTGTAATAAAACCAAAATAAATTTTCATTAATTCAAGATTTTCCAAAACGAGAAAAAAACAGCTACGCAATTAACTGCACATTATGTCGACATAAAAATAAAAACGGAAATAATAAATACTCTCCAAGTCATTAACTGCCCAACTTTTCCTTTTCCTACAACCTCTGATGCAGTTGAGTTACCCATATAGAGTTTCTCGCCTTCCCCCTACCTTCGATAGAGTGAAGCATTTCTACTTATAGCACATGCTTGATAGCTCCAGTCTTTTCCCACCGCCTCTCACATTGGTCGCCAAATTTACTTCATACACCGTACCAAAAACTCGTCCTCTTGTTTTCAAACTGTTAGCATTATTTTTTTATTATTAAAGTCCTTACGATTTCCTACAGTTTATCGCTATATGATCATAACTTTACCAAACATAACAGGGCCCTTAATTTTATTAATGCCGCATTTGGGTTTCGAAATTACCTTTCTTGTGAGAACCAGCTTAGAGTTGTGTTTGTTCTTCTCACCTCTTTCAACATTGGAAGACTTGTGTTTAGATACGAGCCTTGTTTTGATGTCCTCCTGGTACATACTCGCCTTGTCCTTGGTGCACAAACAGTTCTTCTACTTGAATCTTCCACTCAAATCAACCATCTTGACTTCACCAGGTTTCGTGCCTCCAATCATCGCTTGTAGTCGATTCTGAAGATAAGAACTTTTCAATTACAACATACATTTAAAAGTTTCATCAACAACCATACCTTCAACAAGAATTTCATTAATGATTTGTTGAAGCTCAAGAAATTGATCAACAACAGACTTATCATTCGACATCTTATAATCCAAAATTTCTTGTTCTCCCTGGCCTCGCTTTGATATTTTGCTTCTAATGAAGCCCATTTAATCAAAAATAAGAAAATTCTCCTTAAAAGATTATAAGAATCATATATAGCATCTAAATGTTCATAATATGATTTTTTCCCATATAATTCTTTTTGTTCCAATATTCAATCTCAATTTCATTACCATCTTCATTCATGACTTCATCAAACGGAGCAGCACCATATTGATCTAACTTATGATAACTCAAATAAAATAACATCTTCGACTGCCACCTTTTGAAGTCTTTCCCAATGAACTTTCCAGGCTTCTCAACATCGTTCTTTCCAATTGTTACAGAAAAAGACTATCATGTTAAGATTGTTGGAACCACATAATAAAATACTCCAAATAATGATGTTAGAAATAAATTCTGAAAAGCTTAAATAAACACTCAATGAATCAAAACAGGAGGACAAAGTCACTTGATCATCAAGCTATCCTTAACGCGATAGTTCAATGGGTATCCTAATAACGAGTGATGCCTATACC
>JAJJWW010012567.1:0-27013 GCA_023531295.1 Papaver armeniacum
TAGTTCTTAACATGATTTGAGTTTTTGTTTTCAAATTCTATCTTGAAGTTTTTCACACGATTATCGTTTGTTTTTACTAATAGGAGTGATCTTAAAGACATTCATGATTGATTGATAGATTGTTTAGGTGGCCAACTAAATCGATTTGTTAATTTGATCTAAAGCTAGTGAAAGTTAGGAGATAAGTAATCGTTTCTTGACTCTTTACATAAGTAGCAAACACGAGACCTTGCGGAGGGATTCCGTGGAGCAATTGTGTGTAGAAGCAACGCTAGAAAGTGAACTAAGCGAAATAGGAGTTTAACTACTAGTACTAAACCTAAATTCATAAATCTTAATGCATCGGGGAATTACATCTTGTAAAGCGGACCTCAAGGTGGTTCTTTTGAATAGAATCGATAACTAAGCGGACCATTCTCCGGTGAAATTAGGGATTTTGGGGCTAGCTAAAGCGGACACTGCTATCCTACGGTTGGTGATAATTTGTGACTAATAACAAGTAGAAAAGAACATAACTCTTGATTCATTGTTTAACGAAGAAGGATTCCTTGATCTCTCTCTCTTATTGTTTTCATCTTTCAACTTTCAATTTTAATTGCTTTCTTTATTTTATTTTTTGCTTTACACCCCCCTTCGTGACAACTTACAACTAAAGATCACTTACTCCCGTGGGAGCGAACTTGACTTCCATTATATTATTTTTAATTGAGTGGAAATTTTGAATTAATTTGATTGCACCTACGACACGCATCGGCTTAAAGAGGCTGTTTTAGCTCTTAACTCATTAAAAGAAGTTCCACAAAAGTATAATCGTCTTATGTTTCTTTGCCGCTTACTAATGAGAAACTTTTACCATCGATTGTCTGGGCACCTATTCTTGAGTTGAAACCTCTTCCGGATCACCTTAAATCGTGTATTTAGGTGACAAGGAAGAGTTAACGCGATCATTGCCAAATAACCTTACCAAGGTGCAAGAGGAGAAGCTTGTTCGGAGTCTAAGAGAGTACAAGTCTCCGCCATTGGGTGGACTATAGCCGATATCAAAGGAATCGGTCCTTCCACATGTATGCACCGAATACTTCTTGAGGAGGAGGCAAAACCAACAAGAGAAGCTCAACGTCGCTTGAACCTCAATGATGGAAGTAGTTAAGAAGGAAATCCCAAATTGTTGAAGTAGGGGTGATCTATCCCATATCCGATAGCAAATGGGTGAGCCCGATTCAAGTCGTTCCAAAGAAGTCAGGAATCACAGTGGTGAAAAAACGAAGATAATGACTTGGTTCAACTAGAATCGAATAGGTTGGAGAGTGTGCATTGATTCGAAAGCTCAACTCTACCACCCGAAAGACCATTTTCCCTTACCATTCATTGATCAAATGCTTGAAAGGTTAGCTAGACATGCTTTTTCTGTTTCCTTGATGGTTTTCGAGGTTATAACCAGATTGTGATAGCTCCAGGAAGATCGAAAAGACAACGTTTACTTGCCCTTTTGGCACTTTTGCATATAGATCGCATGCCATTTGGCTTGTGCAATGCACCTCACCACTTTTTCAACGTTGTATGGTAAGTATATTCTCATTATGTGGAAAGCATCATAGAAGTGTTTATGGATGATTTGAGCGTGTATGGTGATTCTTTTGACAAATGCTTAGATAACCTTGCACTTATTCTTAAACGATGCGTAGAAACTAATCTTGTGCTTAATTGGGAAAAATGTCACTTTATGGTCAATCATGGTATTGTGCTAGGTCATGTCGTATCCTCTAAGGGGTTAGAAGTTGACAAGGCTAAGATAGATTTGATTCGGAACACAATACCCCACAAATGTGAGGGAGGTTCGCTCTTTTCTTGGTCATGCGAGGTTTTATAGGAGATTCATCAAGGATTTTCCAAGATTGCAATGCCCTGTGTAGACTCTTGCAAAAAGATGTGGCATTTGATTGTGATAAGAATGCAAGGAAGCTTTCGACACCTTGAAAGAGTTGTTGACTACCGCACCAATCATCAAACCACCGGTGGAGCAAGCCATTTGAGTTGATGTGCGATGCGAGTGATTATGCCATTGGAGCCGTGTGTTGGGACAGCGAGATGGCAAAGTTCCATATGCCATTTATTATGCTTCTAGAACTCTCCTAACGGAGCACAAATCAACTACTCACTACTGAAAAGGCTTTTGGCCATAGTGTTTGCACTCGAGAAGTTTAGATCTTATTTAGTGGGTACAAAGGTGGTTGTTTTCCGACCATGCTGCACTTCGATACTTGCTAACAAAGAGGATGCTAAGCCAAGGCTGTAAGGTGGATTCTTCTTCTTCAAGAGTTCAACTTGCAAATCAAGGACAAGAAGGGTAGTGAGAATACCGTAGCGGATCATCTAAGTGATTGGTTGTGTCCGAAGAGGCGATTCCTTTGCATGATAGCTTCCCGGATGAGCAACTCTTTGCGGTTGGTGGCACAACTCCATGGTACGCTGATATTGTTAACTTCTTGGTGACGGGACAAGTACCTAGTTCATGTCTACATTTCCAAAAACACAAGCTTAAGAAGATTGCTAAGCAATATATATGGGATGAACCTTATTTGTGGAAGCATTCTGATCAAATGATCCATAAGGTGCGTACTTGAATCAGTTCAATGATTACAATTTTGTCACTCATATGCTTGTGGTGGCCATTTCGGAGCCAAGAGGACAGCCCTCAAGGTTCTCGAAAAGTGGTTTTTATTGGCCTACATTGTTTAAGGATGCATATCTATGTTCTAAGGCTTGTGATAGGTGTCAAAGGACGGGCAACCTTGGTGCTAAACCAAATGCCACAAACACCAATTCTCATTTGTTGAGATTTTTGATGTTTGGGGTATCGATTTTATGGGGCCTTTTGTGAATTCCAATGGGAAATTTTTTATACTTCTTCTTTGTAGATTATGTTTCTAAGTGGGGTGGAAGCTAAAGCCACCCCTACTAACAATGATTCTCATATTGTTTGTGAGTTTGTGAAGGAACATATCTTTTAGGTTTGGAACACCTCGGTGGTGATTAGTGATGGAGGTTCGCACTTCAAGAGATCCTTTCACGCTCTTCTAAAGAAGTATAACATTTCTCATAAAGTTGTACACCGTATCATCCACAAACGAGTCAGTGAAATTTCAACAACCGGGAGATTAAGTCCATATTAGAGAAGACGGTGAATGTTACAAGGAAAGATTGAGTTATAGACTCAATGACGCTTTGTGGGCGTATAGGACAGCTTATAAGACACCATGGTATGTCTCCTTTAGGCTTGTCTATGGCAAACCTTGCCATCTTCGTCGAACTTGAACACAAAGCTTATTGGGCTATCAAGGTATGTAATGTGGAATTAGATGCAGCTGGTGAACATAGGAAACTTCAGCTCAATGAGTTAGAAGAGATACGTAATGATGCATATGAAAGTTCACGCATTTACAAAGAAAAGACCAAGGCTTTCCATGATAAAATGATTTCCCGAAAAGAGTTTTGAAGTAGGGCAAAGTTCTTTTATTCCATTCTCGTCTTAAATTGTTTTAGGGTAAACTTAGGTCCAGATGGGTTGGACCATTTGTTGTTACTAATGTGTTTTGCGCATGGTGCAGTTGAAATTACTAGTCCCAAAGCAGGCTGATTTCCAAGGTTGCGGCCATCGCTTGAAACCATACTATGGCGGATTTGTGACGGAGAATCGAGGATATGATCACATTGAGTGGCGACTCCTCCGGAGGAGTAATTGAGAAGTGAACAATCGGTGCCGACGACGTTAAACCAACCTAAAGTGGGAGGCAACCCAGGTTTTGTATCTTTCCCTTTATCTTTTTATTTTTAAAGCATTTTATCTTTATTTTCTTGTTTTTGCATATCATTTGCGGAATTTCCCACCTTGAACCTTCGTTGGATGATTCAATTTTACATTGAGGACAATGTAAAGTTTAAGTGTGGGGGAGCATTTATATGTTTGTATAGTTTGTTTTATGCCTTTTTTTTTTAAAAAAAAAAATCAGAAAAATAGAAAAAAAAAGAAAAAAATTTGTGCTTTTTGAACTCCGAAATCTAGAAACTTGTGCCTTTAGGATGACACTATTAGTGGATGGAATCATTTTGAATGCAGGAGTTGAGGAACCCATTTATTAACAAGAAACGAACATAGCTCGGGAATCACAAATAACATGATAGTCGTTACCATATCTGGAATATCACCATATCGCATTTCTATTTTTTTTTTTTTTCCATATTTATCTATTGTTCTCTAAGTGTTTTGGTGGGTCACTAAACATCGACGTGTTATTACTACTAAGGATGAAATAGAGTGATTGAGTTGCTAAAAAAAAAAAAAAAAAAAAAGAAAAAGAAGAGACCGACCAATTAGACTAAACGGAATAAGAATGACACTTGGGAATAGCAAGTATGTGTGAAACGTAGTCCCTGTCCTCCGCGCCTAAACAAGCGTGGAATGCGAAGGATCCAAGGCAACTATCATGTACTTCCGACAAAAGCATGCGCTTGGATCCAAAAGATCGAATCATCTTTGTCAAAAAAAAAAAAAAAAAAAAAAAAAGAAAAAGAAAAGAAAGTATTATATTTGGTGAATAAAGTCACTCTGGTTCCCTTGTATATGCCGGTGAGTTGATGAGAAATAAGTTTGTTGACCCTTTGGTTCCCTTGTATATGCCGGTGTGTTAACACTAGAATTGACCAAGAGCTCAATCGAATAGGATGCATAAGTTCATCTTAGTAGTGACCTTAGGACAGATATGGAAACATCGGACACTTGTAGAACATTAGCCAACATCTACATCTATCCATCTTCTTAACCTTTTCATTGTGATTGTGGTTTGTTAGTTTTAAGTATTGTGGCTTGTTCGACTATCTAATTAAAGCTTTATTTACTTGAATATGAGCGAATTTGCGCAAGGGTACCTCCTCTCTTTGTAGTCATTTTGGAGTTCATTGATTTTGTCACAAATAGGCGGAGTTGAAAATATAGTTTTTGTAGGCATACCTCTTGTAAACCTTCGCGAGACTAAAACTCGTCCACTAAAAGGACACCTAGGGGTTCAAAAGCACATTATCATGCTTAGTGTTAGTAGCCTCGTGAGACGGAGTTGTATGTATGTTTTATAATTATTTTGTTTGATTTGCTCGAGGACTAGCAAAGTCTAAGTGTGGGGGAATTTGATAGGTGTCTAAAACACCTTGATATTTATATATTGTTTATGCTTTCTTAGCTAAGTTTTCTTGTAAAATATGTATCTTATGTGTGAATTTGAGTTTTTAGGTGCTTTGAGTCGCGCGGAGCAAAAGAAGAAGAAAGCGTTCATTTGGAGCACGACAGCGGCGTTAAAGGCAAAAGATCAGTCCACATGTGAACTATCTCTTGAACGGGCTAAGGTTGCGTAGCAAAGGAGCGGAAAATGAAGTATCGAGTTTGCATTCCGCGCTGTGTTGAAAGGAAGTAGCTTGCGATTTTGTGAAACCGACAAGCATTGTATGGGGTTAGTTGACCCTTATCCGCTCCACTAGGTGGTTATAACCACATTCATTCCTACATGAGACCTAGAATTCAAGTCTCAATCATATGCTTATCAAATTGAGAGAAGAGAAATGTTCTTTGTCTCGGAAGGTGTAGAAATTGGAGGAGAGAGAGATCGAGACATGATAAAGAAGATTTTGAGCTTATTTGAATTGAGAGAATGATAATGATTCAGGGTTTTAATGAAGAACAACATTAGGGTTTCTTGTGGATCAATCAAGTTGAAAGAAGAATCAAGAAGGGGATCTACAATTGAAATTATGGGTTTTCGGGTTAGGGGATGGCTCAAGAAAAAGATTGATTTAATGGTTGAATCGGTGGGCTGGTGATTAAGCTTGATGGTAATTCGATTCGTGAATACGGGCGAGGTGGTGATGATTGAGTTCAGTTTGAACAATTAAGCGAGGTTGGATTTGAGACTGGAAGGAAATTGAATTCAAGAGCTTACACATGTGATGGGTTTGTTGAGTTAGAAATTGGTGTTGCTTTGTCGTGGCTTAAGTGGAGTCTTTTGAATGTAGATGGAGGTGAAAATTGCAAGTTCAATCTGATTCTGGATGTTGAGTTAAAGTTGTTCTTGGTGTTGAGAATGGAATGGAGATTGAGAGGAGATGGAGTCTGGTTAGGGAAGTGAGAACTTGATCTTTTTTGCAATTGGTTTTACAATGATTCTCGAGAGATGCTCACGATCTTTGCAATGTAAGATGGAAAGAAATGTTTGTTGTATATGTGTGTTGGTGACTGGATGAAGAAATGGCGATTAAGCCGCACAAGAAAACGACTTGCAAGTGCCAGAAGGGCAATGAATGATTAAAGCTGCGGCTCAAGGTTAGGCGCCGGATTGAAATGGCAAAGATGTCAGTGGCATTGAAGCACGGGGAATGGGCACTGCGCGATGCAAGAGATTTATGTGCGTGTCTCTCTGGTGGAGTTTGGACAGAACAAGTAGATGTATGTGTAGGTCATTTTATGTGACATGTTGGTCATTCTTTGATGGGTTCAATTGATGGCGTTGTAGCTCAGTTCTTTGTGTCATGGCAGCTGATGTTAGGCGTGAGATAGCTCAGGCTAGTAAGGCATTGGGCGGTGCTGTGTAAGGTTTGCTCAAGTTGAAATTGCAGCTTAGCTAGAGGGTGGAACTCGGATGCATGCTAGAGTGTTGCAGGCCATTTTCTTGGCGGGATTGCGAGATGGTGTTGGTGGTACTGAAGCTACAACAATGAATTTGGTTGATGAGCACATGGGTTTGAATGAACTGAGGTTGTAATGAGCTTAGTTGCCGGTGTTGTTGGTAGACAAGGAGGAGTATTACAGGTGATAATAGAATGAATGATGTTCTTGCTACCACTAAAGCTGAATGGTAGTATTTGGTGGATTGTTTACGGGGAAAGGAGCCGGGTTCTACCACCGTAGTTCCTAACGATTGCACCACGGAATCGTGATCGTGGTTTGAAGAATTTTAACTCAATATAGGAGTTGATATGTTGTAACCTATGTGGGATGTTCTACAAGGTTTGGCTGGAGATTTGTGGCAAGGAATCAACGATATTTCCATGGTTGGTGGGTCAATTCACGATCAAGGGTTGCGTACGATTAGTGGTGGATTTGGAATTAGAATGTAGTGTTATGATCTCAGGAATTGCAAAAGAGTAATGATTGGTGATTTGTAATGGAAGAATGTGCGATTGATGGTGTTTACCACAGGTGAAATAGAGCAAGGAATACATTTCATTACGGTGAAGCTACATAGTTGTTGTTGTTGCTAAAGGATAGTGATGCGGGAGCTGAATCTTCATTGTTGATGAGTAAAATGTGTTGCGGTGAAGGATTTGTGTGTGTATGAAGAAGCTCGGATGGCAATTAATAGTGATTGTGTGTCTTGGTGTTACAATGGTTGAAATTTCGTCTGTGAAGGGTGTTTATCGAGATGATTATGTCTTTGCAGCCCAAGGATACGAGGAAAGATGTGCGGGATATAGTACCATCTTGGGCGCAACAAAGTTTATATCTCTACGGATGGAGTTGCAACCTCGGCCTACGGCTAGGTCGAGAGAAGAGTTAGCCAGGCACAGTTATCTCGAGTGAACTCATTTGACTCATGACATCACCGAGTCGAGTTCATTTGAATCCGGTATGACCGAGTCAAAGCAGTTGGCTATTATGATTGACCAGGTGATTGTTGATATTTGAGTCACCTGAGGCAATTTTCCCGGGTGATTTCGGCCAATTTCAGCCGGTTTTGATTTTCCGCGAGCATATTTTTGGGACATATTTCACATGGGTTTCTCACACATGGTTCATGGGCTTAAGTGGACTTTTTGGTGATGGACTTTGAAGACCTAATTTTGGAAAGTGGGAAGGCTATAAAAAAAAAAAAGGTTTCTATTCTTTTGAGATATCACGTATTCTTCTTGGAGTTTATAGAGGCGGAGCTAGGGTTTGCTTTCATTTAATATTTTCATCTTCTTTACTTTATTTCCATTATTATTTGATGATGAACTCCAATTTTATGAGTAACTAAAACTCTCTTTGATTAAGGGCGATTTGGCCAGAATTATGAATCTATATTTGATATGAAAAACTTGTTCTCTTGCATTCATTAATGTTATTGATTGATTTCTACCATGCTAATATTGTCTATGGATTATTTTTTAAGGGTTTAAGTTCGAAATTGAATCATTAATTCTTAATCTATTTGCTAGTTTAGATTTTCTTCGACGTAATGATGTCTAGAGAAGATAAACACAAGTAGTAATATGTGGGTATTGATGATGGGACTTTGTTAAGTACCCATATGTAGAAATCAACACTAGTAGGTGATTCATGCTTTTGAGTTCATCACTAGGAGCAACCTTATCTCACAGTAACTTAGAGCACTTGTTTAAGTCAAACCTAGTAGCGTATAGGAAACTTGGCAAGTAGGGAACGTGTAGTCGAGCGCTTAGGTATCCCAGGTGAGCTAGGAGATAATAACGAGAATAGTTAGCGTACTAATTATTCTAGGGTTGTTAGTAACATGATAATGTGAAGAACATATCTATCTATCAATTTGATTTGTATTAGTGGACTAGAATGAACCTTTAATCAATTACATCTCATATTTGAATACATTTTACAATTTTCAAAGCATTTACTACAAAAATCATCTTTGCTAAGAGTATTTGCATAACAACTTGAACTTCATACCTCCCTTGGGACGATCCTACTTACATTATACTACTTGCTAGTTAAAGAGAAGTAGAAATTTATTTTGCGAGATTGACTCCTGCGTCACCCTATTTATTAAAAATCAATTCTAAGCTTTATTCTTCTAAGTTTGAAACCCTTTCAAAACCAAAACCTATTCAAATCATTTCCCTCACAAATTAAAATTAAAACTCAAATTCATCAATTGATTCTAACAACATTGATCGATTTAAAGAAAACTTCATCATCCATTTTTTCAAAAAGAATCAAACTAAACACTGTCGATGCAACTCATTACTCATTATTATATTTGTAATTAATTTATCCATTTAAGATTAAAAATCACAAACAATCTTGATTTACTGTGTTTAACCATAATCGCTTATGACCATATTTACCGATTCCTATGACAATCGGTCGATATTCATGACCACGTCAACCGATTTATTATGTATGTGGTATCTGGTTGAAGAACATCTAACCAGAATCGGTCATTGTTCATGCCCACATCGATCGATTCTGGTTATAGCAATTTCTTTTTAATTTTTTTTTAAGCAACAATTGGTGAAGTATGATTGAATGAGAAAGAAAATTTTATACCCAAATTGAAAACGAGTATATTGAAAATGAGTACTCAATTTGAGAATGAGAATGATTTCATCTCACACTTAAACCCGAGTATGCGTTTTATACCTAATTTTCAGTATGTTTTTCTTTTGCTAGAATCGGTTCATGTAAATGTCTACATAAATCGATTTTTAGTGGAAAATGCCCAACTTGTCTGTGTACTTTTTAAACCGGAATCGGATTACATGAGCACTCGTAAAAACCGATTATTTTTGTGCATTGTCTGGAATCGGTCAATGTTTGGTATTGTGCTCACTGATTCTTAAAATCGGGCTATGTAGTAAATAATATGCACCGATTCTTGGTGTTCTTCGTGGAATTAAAACATCAACACAAAATTGGTCTCACGAGTGCACGAAGATCCACCGAGATCGGGTTGATTTTTGTCAAATTTTTTTGCATGTTTTGATGATAAATTAATGCTAGTTGATTTCAAGGTTAACTTGATTAAACATCTATTAATCACCCGAATTAACACTAATTAATCAAGGGTAGCCACTAAAGGAAAAAGTTGGCTATGGATTTTTCATTTTACTTCAAAATGTCTTATTTTGTTGCGTAGTAATAGGCCACAAATAATTCACTTAGGCCCACACTAGCCAGGTAAAAATTTGTCTCCCGCAAGAAAAATATTACATTAATTGTTATACAGGGATGTGCAAACTCAAGAAAAACATTACAATAATTTCAATGAATACCTCTGTGCACCAATACAATTAGATATGGGGCAAACATATTTTCAAAGATATAAAGGGAAGAATATAGAACAAGAAAATCAACAATTTATCTATCTTGGCAACTCTGATGATCATGATGAAGAAGATCTTAAGTTGGATGATTGAACGACTTTTATCCTCAATGTATTATTTAAGCTTAATTAACCGTAATAGTTAGCTTCAAAAATATAATATCCAGTTTTCACTTAGAATTTATAATTAATTCCAAGTAAAATATAATTAAGTAAATTTAAATGAAGAAGAAGTTTTTTCAAGCCTAAGAGTTCAAGTGAGTAATTCAAATGACAAGTATCTGGGATCCCCTCTTTTCACCACTAGGAGCAAAATTCAATCTTTCAAGCCTTGTGTGGAAAAGTTAAAATTCAGACATGCAGGTTGGAAAATCATATTCTTATCCCTCGTTAGTAAAGCTACTATGATATCCAATGTAACCTCAACCTCCAGTATATACCAGATTAACTGCTTCAAGCTTCCAAAGAAGACTTGCAAAGATATAAATAAATTACAAAGAGATTTATTTTGGAGTCTACAATATTGCCTGAGGTTCCGTGTGCAAGACAAAGAGCATGGGAGGCATGGGCTTCATGAATATGGAATATTTCAAAATGCAATGATCACTAAAATAGGCAGAGACTAATCAGTGAAACATATTCCCTTTTATCTACAGTCATTAAGGCTAAACACTTTAAAAATAAAGAAGTGATAAGAATGAGTACTATCCCTAAAAGATCTGACTCATGGGTCTGGAAAGGAAACTTGAAGGAGTTGATACATTCAGGAACATTGTAAATGGAAAGTTGGTAATGGCATGAAAATCAATATTTGGAAAGATAGATGGATAAAGGATTTGGATATTTTCCTTCAAAACATAGATCGGCCCAAATGATCTAAATCCATTTCATCGACTCTTCAATGATACGGGGGACTGGGATTCTAACAAGTTTGCGATCTAGTTCAATCAAGATATTCAAACTGCTATTCTCAATAGCTCTTACAACCTTCGGTGGAAGATGCGGTCATCTGAGGTCTTCTTGAAAAAAGGGAACTTTCTGAGTCAAATCTCTATACCAACAAAAAAATAGACAATAAGTATAAAGATGATGTTCAAACCTGTGATTGGACGAAGATTTGGAAGATGGATACTTTCTCTGTTACCTAGATATTTCTATGGAAATGTGCTCATGGAATCCCTCCTACTAGTGTTAAGACTGCAAATATCCTCAATCACATTGATCCATTATTCAACTCTTGCATATGTGGGGAAGAAACTATCTCTCACCTTCGGATGTTCTGTCATTTTGCTATGTTTGTCCGGCACATACTTCTAGGAACCAATCTCCACCATTTTGGCACTTCTAATAATTTTCATGAATGTCTAAACATTTGGTTCAACGTTGGTTTTCAAACCAAAAATTGGTTCAAATTATATGCCATTGCTTGTTGGTTTATTTCGAAAGCCAGATGTGATTTCACTTTCAGAAAAATCACGCTAAAGGCATGTACTATTGTTACTAATATTAAAAAACATCTTTGCACTTTTGACATGGTCATGCACAATCAGGGACACATCCTCAACAACCTCTACTATTAGAGGAATTCCACTGAGGAGGTTGAAAGGATGTGTCAAACTCATAAGGAAAAGTTTGGCATCAAAATTAGTATTTGCACCATGGAAGGTACTTGTTCCATGGAGTATGATAAAATTATATGACCAAAACTAATTTTGCTCTGATTGCCATGTCATTCTCAGGAACTTGTGTGGGAGAAAGAAGATTCACTGATCTCGGATGAAATAGACAAGGAGATGAGCTTGCCATTAGTTGGGCCAAAGAGCTGCAGAGAACAAATGCTGATTTTGAAGCTGAAGATACTACAACCCTAAATATTATTAAGGAAGCATATGAAGTGCAATGAAAGTTCAACCTAAATTTTCACAAAGCATAAGTAAGATTACCATGGAGCCATCGATGAAATCACTTTTTTGCTCCTGAAGCTTGACATTGTCCAAAGACATCAAAACAAACCGCCAGCTAATCTAGCTAGATCATGTTCAAATTCTATTATCCTTGGAAATTTTATTGGAAATGTCCAAACCTAATGTTTCTTTAAGCAGTCTTGTCAATGTAAGTGACTATTTTGTTAATTATGCTAATGGTTTGAATCAGCATGATGCCATTCTTGGCTCTGCTGATGAACATCGTGTCATGGTTGGGTAATTTCCTTTTCGGGAGTTACTCTTTTCATGTATATATATAAAAGGAAGTTTTTCATTCAATAAATTTTAAATTACGTGAACGTAACTAATCGAAATTGAATAAATACTTAAAAAGGATAAAAAGAAATTTGAAATATTTTCGCACTCTTGCTCTAAATCTAGTCCCTAGATGCATGAAATCAGCTTATCTCTTAACGTTTCATGCAAACTATGGTTTTGAATTCTTCCTAATGTTTAATCTATATTTTCTTAGAAAAAGACCACACTATTGTATCACCATCTTTCCACAACTCTTCATCTTCAAAAAATTTCCAGATAGGATCTTGCCTGGTTTTCTCGATAATCATGTTATACAAAATTATGCAAGTAAATATAACTTTGCTCATTTTTATTAAACTAAAAAAACGATATGCCCAAAAAAATGACGAACTTATTATATTAATATTCCCAAATACACGTTCAACATCCTTTCCTGCAGTCATTTGAACCGTGTTAAAGTAAAATTTACTACGTTCTTCACCAAATTGACAGTAGGCTCGAATTAAAGTTGCCAATGTGGATAGATTTCGTACGAAAAATAATACTCTTGAGTGTACGCATGGTTGTTTGACGGTAAAATTTACATTAAGAGCAATTTCACTATTTGTAACTTCAAACATGGGTGATTTATGCAAAACATTGATGTCCTTTAATAAATGGGGGAGTTCAAAAAACACATGTCGTATCCAACAATTATAAGTGCTCATTGATTCAAAAATTATAGTTGGTTTTGGATAATGAGTTCTCCTTTCCATTGAACCGTCCGGACATCCTGCCACGCCCAATGCATACAATCAAGAGATTTAGATTATCTAACATTACTGGAAAACCTTTTTTCATTTTTTTGCACTAACATTCGTTTAATATATTTCTAGTATGATTTTCATCGAAATGCTGGACCAAAATCATTGAAAACTATTTCGCAGAATATTAGAAAATGTGGTTATTTTTCCTAAATGAATGTATTCGTTAGTGAATTCTGTTGGCACACCATAACAAAGAATCCTAAGGGTTGTAATGATTTTTTTATTACGATTTCGGCATCGAACATTTCATGTATCAGACTGTAATTAAGTAAAGTTTGTGCTTCAATTTGCTTAATTTTCACTTCTAAGTTCATAGCCTTCATGGTAGCTTCATCGATATTGCCTACCAAATAAAAGGCATGCTTATGCCACCGGTCTACCATTATATATTAGTCCTGACATATCTCGTCAATAAGTCATATCGTCAACGAATTGACTAAATTGATTTATACATGTAAGAGAGGTGTGATTTGAGAGTAGAGAATACTTAAGAATTTACAGTGTTTAACAAATTTTGGAAGGATAGTCATTGACCGACTATGCGGTAATGACTTAGCCGCTAGGGGGTTTCTTTCCGCTCGACAAACCTTTAATCTTTTTTCAAATTTTTCCATAGTGGAAAAATTCATTTACCCATGGCTTAGATTGTCAAACTTTTAGATTTGACAAGCTAACCATTTTATTATATATCTAGTGTGTTGGAAAATTTATTTTCAATGATATTTCTACTTTCAAATTCACAAATGTGCAACTAATTGTCGAACACGAGTTTTGTTGTTTGCTATTTATCCTATGTGGAGCAAAGTAGTCGATCTGAATGTCGCGAACCTGGCTGATTTTTCAAACCCGTCTTGCATACCCTTTGCATCTGATTTTGGTAATTATGAGAGGTTTGCAAACCCGATTTGCATACCCATAGGATCTAACTTGACGAACTGTACACTGTGTACAGACTTGCGAACCTAATTTTCATACCCTTTACATACGAGATCGGGAATGGGGAAGGTTGCATACCCATAAGACTTGACTTCTCGAACTGCCAAGAGGCTTGCATAGCCGTTTGCATAGTATACAACTTCGAGAGAGGAAAAGCTCACAAATTGTTTTTATGACTATGTTCGCTTTTTCTGCAACTTTCGTGGACATTTCTAAGACAACATTGTTCATAAAATACTTTAGGTTTGTGGATTATTGTTTAGTCTTGAGTATTAATTAACACAGTTACTGGTTGTAAGTTCAAAGGCTTACTTTGCCCTATATGGACTATCATAGTGCACGGTTCCAGAACTACCCGGATCATAGTGCATATTCTTTTGTGTAATTTCAAGGCGGACATTTCACATGCATAGTGAATTTCTAACTAGTAATTTCATCTAAACCGGGAAAATATTTGATTGCATCTCAAGATAACCTAGCTTGAATTCAAAGCTATCTGTAGCCTCGAAAATCTATAAATAGAGAGACTCTGGCAACAAGATTTCTCAATCTCTGGCACTCTTATGTCCTAGTTACAAAGCTAGAGTCGTCCTTTATAACCTAGTTTTTTTACAAAAATGTTTCTTGTAATTGCAGGAAATCCTACAATACACACCTGATAGGTGTAGAATACACCTAATTTACTATCTAGTAGTTACGCTTTCTTTGCTATTTTTCTTGTGAATTATGTACTTTACGCATGTTTTGAGTTTATCAGTGCTTATGGAGTCATTTGGAGCGAGAAAGAAGTGGAAATGGCTACAAAAGTGAAGTCACAAGTGAAGAACGGCCAAAGACCCAGTGGAACTCGTTCAAATACAAGATTTCTACTTTTCATTGTGTAGAGGATTAGAAGATGAAGACAATGGCGAAAGAACGGAGTCATTCGGAGCTCGTATGAAGAAGTTGTGGGCAAAAGAAGAACTCCGGAATGGTAAACCGATCATTTCATCGGCTAATACTAATGGGAGCCCAGCCAAATGTTAAGGGGTAGCCAGATTTGGTTAAAGGGAAGTGCTAATGGGAGCTCGGCCAAGGATAAGGGGAAGTCAATCTCTAAGGGGGTGTCCTTTGGGTGGCCCATATCAAATAATAGGGTGCCAATAGTCATATCAAGTTATAACCCTCACTAGTAGAGAGAAATCAGTCTCGATTTCTTATTCTTCCCCAAATCTCTTCAAGCGTGACCAAGTTTAACTCCTAGCTAGCCATGGTCCGTAATTACAAGGTTCAAGAGAGCATTTCGAGAGCAATACAATGAATGACCCGAGGTCGATGGTTTTGGGGAGTTTATGTCGAAAAATGCCAGAAAGAAGGATGAGCTCGCCGTTGATTGACGATGATGAACAAGGAAATTGAAGGAGGGATTTGAGTCTTTGAATGTTTAAATGAATGGGTTTGTGTGTATGTTGCGAGGGAAGGAGATGGAATTGGTTAGGATCAACAACGGTTCATAATGGTGAACACCGAAGATAATGGCACATAAGATGCTTGTGATAATGCACTAACTAGCATTGCCAAGAGTTCTCGTGGGTTTTGGAAGTTGGGTTCCAAGCCGAGAGAAGCTAAGAAGAAGTAGGCAGGTTATGGAGGTGTAGAATGATCGTAGAGGCGCGCAAATGGTGAAAGCGGTTGCTTGAGTGCAATGCTAGGCAAAGACGAGTTGGTGCTTGTAGTTGAGTGGGGAGCTTAGAGTCATGGAGCCGCAGAATGAGATAGCGGGTAGCATGAATGATATGGCAGAGATAGCCGGTGATTGATGAGCTTGGTGGTGCTACGGGAATGCCAAGAAGAATGGTGAGATGGAGCAGCAATGTGAGCTGCGGGTGTTGTGTAGTGCTCACTAGATGTGAACTAGTAAGCTAGGCCCTTAGGTATGCGCAGTGAGACGATGGTTGTATATCGGGTATAGATCTGGGCATGATGGTGACGGAGGGTGGGTGAATCACGGGAATAGTAGGGTGGTCTTATTGTTATGTATGCAAATTTGGAGATGTGTTGTATCTTGCTCCGGGCTCTTTATTGCTAGAGTGCGAGTCAAGAGATTCGGGAGTGTGGCGGGAAGTTGTTATGGCCTCGAGATTTCGGGAAAATGGCTTGGGAGCTAGTTGATTGAACTATGAATTGGTGGTGGAAATTCCTAGAGGTAATGGTGGTCTTTGTAATGGGTATTGTGAAGACAAGAAAATGAGTTTATGGTGATTGCGGCAGCTGGAGATTCTCGTTGTTAGAGAGTCTTCATGAGACATGAGCTGGTTGAGTTTGTGTGAGCTTGTATGAAGGATGGGAAGTATGCACTGTGGGCTAGGTTGTAGATGAAGTTCCCGGCGCATTTGAAGTTGCGGTGTCGGTAGTGCGCAATTTTTGAGAAATATTGCGGTTTCCGGGTATTATGAAGCTGTGAATGGGTTATGGCATGAGCTAAGGCTGCATATGGAGTTGGTAGTGAGCTACGGATTGAGTTCAAAGAATTTGAAAGATGGAACTGAACGAAATGGGCGAGACGCGGAGGAGGTAATGTTAGGGGTGCAACGCATAAATGCGAATGCGAGGTGGTGTCGGTGGTAGTAATGGTCTTGGAACTGATCTTTGTTGCGGTGATGGAGGAGCTTGAAATGGAAGCTTGGAAGGTTAAGTCACGATGGTGACTATATACGGGGAGTGACGTTTGGCTGGTCGTAGGTTAACAGAAGCCGTAATCGAGAGGTGTTGCTGCGAGATTGAGTCTTTGCGACAATTGATGCAGTGGTGATTTGTGTGTGGGAATGAATGCGGAGATGCATAAGATAAGGCGGGGTTGTCTTTGAAGAGCTGGTTGAGTGGCTGTTGTCGCATTTGGAGTTATGTTGGTATTGGCTGGTACAACCGAGCTTGAGCTGGTGATTGAGAAGAAATTAGGGTCATGGAATGAACTAGTGGTGGTCTGGTCGGAAAGCTACAAGGTAATGGTTAGGCCAATAATGGGAGCCGGTATGGCCGTGGTTTTGGCGGTATGATAGTGCGCAAACGAGCGAAATTGGTAAGCCGGTGAGCATAGCCGGATGTCGGATGACGGAGTTAAAGCGTGAATCATAATATTTCACTGAATCATGAAAGGGGTATGAGTCGAACGAAAGAATTGACGGCCGGACATATGGGCTACGAAGTCGCGCTTTTGGGTGCGTTTCGCAAGAAATGGGAATTGGCTAAAATGGTTTTTGTGAATGTGTGGACTGCAGAGAAGCAAAGCGGAGCTCTTGGAAGTACACACTTGCGCTACGTTCAGATGACAAAAGCGGCTGGAGATAATTTTCTGGCGACCGGTGTGGGATTAGGTGATAGCGTCATCAATTGGCGACACTTTTCGGACCCAAAATTCCAGAGACATATTTTTTTCACTCCTGGGCTTGGTGGACCAACTTGGAGACGGGTTTGAGAAGAATTAACCTAATTTTGGGAAAGTATCCTTATGGGGAGAAAAGCATATAAATAGAACTTTTTCTCTAAACCTAAAAATATCTCATTAGGGAGAACTCATACTTTTGGTTCTAGGGTTTAGAAACATGATAGGTTTTCTCTTTCTTCTTGCTATGAACTCCTATGCCATGAGTAACTAAGTTTTTATTATTGGTTGAAGATGTAGTTGGATTTTGCAACCAAGTTATGATTTTTATGAATTAGTTTTCTCTCAATATTATCGTTTGATTTTTACGGGTTATAATAATTGCATGATTGAAGTATTGCAATATGATTGAATGTTTGTTTAGTCGAGTCTAGAATTGATTGAACTCACATCCATATCTATAGCTATTTTAGGGTTTTCATCGAGCGATAACCTTGAATACGAGTAGCATGATATGATTAGGGTTTGTAGTGATACATCCTCGTAGTCATATGTAGAAATTGACCTTTGTTCGTTGTTTGCGCAATGTATTTCAATTGCATTGATTAGCCTATTTACGAAACTTAATGCTCTAGGAATTGAACTTGATTAGCGCAAGGCGTTAGGTTATTCTTTAGGTAGATTTCACATACTGTGACCACTAATGTGTGTGTCGATAACTTTGGAAATTTACGGAGTATTCTTGCAATAAGGTATTCTATGGCTTTTGATGATAGCGAGATTAAATACGAATTCTATTCATACATTCATAAACTTGTTTGCAATTGAAGATGAAACCTTTACCCAATATCTCACATCCTTGATTTGTTTACTTTTATTTGTTTTGCTTTTATTTATTTCCGTTTAAATCAGAAAATCCTCGGTGTTTTATATAGGAAACCATAACAATTTGACAACCTAGACCTCTCTGTGGGATCGATCCTTTCTTGACCTTGCTATATTTATATTTTGAGTAGTAAGAAAGTGTAAATTATTTTTGACGCTTACGACAGCGATCAACACCTCACAAGAATTCATAATATCTAACACATATTTAAGATCAATAACCAAACTCTTTATTAATTGAGTTAGAAATTTTACAAGAAGGAAGTGAAATCAAGAATGTTATTGCTACTCTAGAATTTCTCTCTCCTCTAAACTTTCTCTCCACTCTCTAAAAAGATCTCCCTCCTTTTTCATAAGCCTATTCGGCTCTTTATATAGGACATTACATAATGGATGACAGCTAAGTTATCCTTTATTTTCGGACCTGACTTGCGACATTCTCGCAAGTGTACAAATGTAAAACCTCGCAACACTCCCTAAATCTCGCTAGGTCTTCACATCTTTTCGTGTTAAGGCTGTCGCCATCCGTTGCGTCATTTATGTTACTCAAATGCACGATGTCTTCGCAATGTGTCGTTTATGGATTTCGCAAAGGCGTTGGTGTTGCAATATTACGATCCTACATCTTGCCTCTTCTCATGTCTTCTCTGCGAAGGAGAGAATGTCATGAGAACTAATCTATTCAAAATGCCGCAATTTGTTCATTCTTTCATTCTTATCCATTTTGACATGACTCCATACTTTTACACAAAATTTATTACACGTATCCCTTCTTCCATCCATTTCTTGACACGTCTTTTTCAACCGTCCTCTCTCAACCGTTTATGTCTACTCTTCGCATTAAATGTGTTTGCCTTTTCGAGAATCCTTCTCTCTATATATATTTTCTTACTCCTCTCTTCTTCGTTTTTTACTCTCTTTCTTGTTTTCTCTGCCAATTTCTCTTCTTCATCTCTCCGTAATTTCCGCTCCTGCTACTGTAAATCTTCTTATTTTTACTTCTTTTGATCTTCCATCTTCTCTTCATTCCCATACTCTTAAAGATGCCTCCAGTCGGTCGTAGATATGAACATCTTTTGGAAGAAGTTCAAAAAGATTTGTTAGATATAGGTTTTCACATTATCCACTATTCCCAATCAAGAATCTAAATCCATTCTCTCTCGCCAAATTGTTTGCTGATCATCGTTGTGATGATCAAAAAATCATAATTTCGCTAGGTCGATTCTCGCGAGGTCTTCCCATTCCTCTCTACAACCACGATCTTCCCTTGTTTTATAAAATTCTTGCTCATGCGAAATTCTGAGCCATCTATCAATTAGCGGGGATTGTATCCGCAATGCTTGAGTTCGCCAATAGTGGTCTTAGGTAAAGGATCCCTTTACTCAAAAAGTCGAAATCCTAAATTTGAGGACTTAGAGATATTCATTTGAAAAGTATTCGGTAGAGAGTTTCTTTGAAAATTATAAAATAATAAATATGAAGAACGATAGAACTCATTTGGTACCACGTTTGAAGAAAAAAAAAATATTCCGGACAAAATACTTATGCAAGATATCGATTGGCATACATGGCAAGAACAATGTTCCTTGCCATTCCAAAGACGACAAATGGTGCGTCTTTCCACTACTTTTGAATGGACCTTATATTTGAGTTCAAATGTGCTCCCCGTTGTTGATGGTGGATTTTCGTTTAGGTTAGATTTGTAAAAAAACACGAAAAATCATGCGGCCGACATCTTGTAAAGATAAAGCTGTTTATAAGTGACGGATAGTCCCTAAATAATTCCCAAGAATGGAGCATGTAGCAACAATCCCAAATTACGTGAATACATGAAATTCCTCCAGGTTGGAGCATGTAGCAATCCCTTCCTGTGAATTTCATATCAGCCTTGTATTTCCGTACTCATTATCGGTGTGGCATGACCGAGTGTTACTCTTACGAGTAACACGAACCTCAAGCTCTTATAATGAATCCATGTACGAAATACCCGTACAGTGATTCTCGGGTGTTATACTAGCCCGAGCCCTCGGTGTGTTATCTAGCCCGATTGAGCCCCTCCCGGTGTGTTATACTAGCTCGATTGAGCATCCTAAGCCGACCATATCGATCCGGATATGATACGATCGCGGTCATCCAACTCACAAGCATGATTGGATGACCCAGATCAATTCCATCACCCCCAAGCGGTATGGAATACACACGGCCCGACCCCATGGTCGACCATTGGCCTTCGCTTGCCAAGAAACCGTCCATACCAAGCATTATGGACGGGAAACCCTAAATTAGGGTTTGCGGCATATTACATGTCTGAAAAGCAGTCTCAACCATCCATCTTCGCAGGTATAGGTGGAGGGTGTAGATGTAGACTCAAAGGGCCCCGGAGCATGTCGACACAATCACCATGTGACCGCCTACACACTTGACCAATCGGTCAAAACCAACCATGATTGGTTACAACAAATTCGTCACTTTGAAGAGCATGGTCGCACGGCTTTGAAAGCCAAAATTAGGGTTCAAGCCATCGCGCGCGTCCATCTTCTCAGAGCACGAATGGAGGGTCATGATTAGATTGAGCAAGGGTCGGTCACACCGACATGACCACAGTGAGCCCATCTACCTCTTCATGCGGTCGGCCAAGGCATATCATGCTCGGCCGATCAAACGCCCGCTCAAACATGCGTGGTTACACTTCCCAAGTTGTAAATCGATCTCGACCACACAACTTCACTTAGGACGAATTGGGTGGCTTAGATCACGTTTTCATGGGACGGTGAGACATGGCGTGAACATCGACTACCATCTTCACGTCAAACCAGCCGGCCGAGACCGACCAAGCTAGGTCGTCTTGGAAAACGCGCAGGAAAAGAGTATGGCCTTGCGACTTCTTGCGGTATCAAACTCTTATCGCAAAATCGATCTCGACCACTCCTCTTTGCCGGTCAAATCGAGTGGCGGATCGCGCTTTCGTGAGGGAACGGAATACGGGCGCCTACACCATCATGCCGTCAACACGCATGTATGGTCGGTCCTCTCAAAATCCTTCCGTGCTTGGTTTTGACCAAGGCTGAAGAGTGATGCTTGCACACCTCTTCAAAAAACCTAATATTCATTAAGATTACATGAGATGAGTGTCTCAAAGCTCATCTCATCCGTCCAACTTCACTTGACTTGGTTATACAACCCGGTCGGGAGTCGGTGGTGATGGGCGTCATTACCCATCGCCTTACCACACCACAATACGTGCACATAAAGTACACACGATACTTCACAAGTATCGACTTTACGAATAACGCAGTTATTGATTCAAGATTACATGCTATCTTTCGTGGATCCACGATCCACACTCCAGTACATCAATCATGTCCTGGCTGGGGGATACATGCGGGTATTGGTGCAGCGGTTTACAGCGTGCGGCGTGCAACGCGCCATCACAGAACGTGTTAGGGAAGTCATGGGCGGTTAGAGATGAACGGGAGAAGTGGGCAAGACTGGTGGGTGTGGGTGCCCCAGACACACAACTCCACTACTCCGTCATTCCACTACCTCCACTTCCCACGAAACGTGAATGAGGCTCAACGACTTGTATAAATAGGTTCTCCGCCCTATTTCCAACAACAAGGAATAACGGAGAACAACACAAGTTGAGGCAGCGAAACCAAGTGTTAATACAAAAAGCTTGTATTCAAACACTCGAGCACGCTTGCATCAACCGTAAGCTGCTCATCTTTGTTACAAGTCGTAAGCAAGCCAACATCTTCACAATCTCAACACCTTCTTCGCTTCCCTCCTAAGATCAACCCCATCTCCTTCATTTTGTGACCGAAACAAGTGCGGAACGGCCATTTCTTGGTTTAGGCCGGACTTGCCTGAATTGATCTCTCGAATCTACAAGCACTCACCATGTGAGTGCATTTGTTGAAGGTTTAGATTCATTCCTCATCCACACCCCAAATTACCAAATTCTGCGGGGAGTAGTTTTCACCCATCCCAACAATTGGCGACCACGGTGGGAGATTGATCTATCGGTTGCATAAATTGAATCCTCAATTTCTCGGTTCCATCTCGCAATGTATCCAGGAAACTACGGGCGGTTCGGATATCATGGGAAGCATCGGCATTGGGAATCTTTGGAGGATGTCTTGGCAAATCAAGCTTTAGGTATCACTGGGAGGCGGAGCGAGACATTTCGCCTTTTGAATGATATAAGCGGCACAATTACAAGAAGGGTCGACGAGCATCTACTCGGGCAGCACAAGAAATGTTGAATCATTAGCCGGGAGTCACACCTTAGGTGGAGAGGCAAAAAGAGCGCGTAATCGCAGGAGACTCCGGGAAAGATGAACAGCATGGTCCGGTCGACAATGAAGATCCGAGGCAACTCCACGGGAGAAAAGACTTGTCAGGAATACTACAATGTCACGGGATAAAGAAAAGGGAGCCCGCAGCCTATGGAGCCTGCTAGAAGATTTGTATTTCAAAACTCTTATTGAAGCACGGAAGACTGTCCAATCCGCGTCGGCCTTCCAACCAAGCGAAGAACAGCTTGAGGAGAAATCAATCGAAATGCCAGAATACGAGAGGATGGGAACGTTCAATCCTGGTCACTCAAAGCGGTGACATTACGACACCTTCCACATCCCTCTACCTAGGCAAGCGATCCGCGAGATATGATGGCACTCACAAATCTTCCAACTTCATCTCATTTCCACGTCAAAGCCGCGGAGAGACGTTACAACGCCCACTAACGCGGGAAAAGCCGGACTCAAGGTACCCATTTCCCATTCCCAATGAAGAAGATTCGAGCTATTGGAGACATGGGTGCGAAATGAAGAGGTGGAGCTACCCCAGGTATGGCGTCCGCCCTGCGATCCAAGTAATAGACCCGAAGTCTTGTCATTACCACCGGTTCCTTCATCACCCCACCGGTGAATGCGGCGCTTTGAAGCGCATTGTTCGAGGAGAAGCTCGGTTCGGAAGATAGCTTGCGGAGGATTTTCTTAGAGAGCTACTTCAGGTTTGATATAGTGAGGCTTCAAAAGCAAGTAAGTTTTACTCAACAACTTTACAAGAGAGATAGTTTAGAATTCACTTTGGGGACTTAGCATCCCATGTGGAAAAGAGGCTCGGTGATCAAACGCCATGTTTGTTTCCATTCGTACCTCCCTTTTACATAACATTTGCAATTTCATCGTGATCATTCATGACAAGATGCAAATTTCATTTAACATAATCCCTTTCAAAAAGGTTGTTCGCAAAACTATCTCAAAGTAAGCCAATTCAATTACCTATTCAAATAGGAAGCCAAATTACGAAAGAAAATCCTCACTATCACTCAAAAAGAAGAAACATCTAAAAAGAAGAGACAAGTATATGGCACAAATCAAGGAAAGTCCTTCGACAACAACTCGTCCATACAGGCGGAAGCGACCTTCGTCCTTTGGGCACGGCTGCTTGACTTCAACTCCTCGAACTGACTTTTCGACCTCTTCTTTGCGCGAGCAACGCGGTTCGCAGAGGGACTTCATCTGTAATTTTAAAACTCCTGAATCTTGGAGAACCCTTCGAAGAACCAAGGAGCATTGAAACAAGTATTGCGCAAACACGTCGATGGCACTTCCAGTCTTCGACCATCTCCTCAAAGCTGTTCGACCCGTCGTGACGCTCATCCCTTGGATAGTAGATAAAGCTTCTTGGGCCGCGGTTGACCAATGCAAGACGACTCTTGAGTTTCGTGGTGGTAGCAATATGGCCAGTGCTTCTCCCGTATCGATGTCACTGACTCTTTGAAGCGGGCCAAACCTTGTTGAATCCACCAACCAACACATGGCACAGATAAGGGATATCAGGAGGATCGAACAAAGCCCCGAGGCACATCCTGATAATTAGCAGCAACGGGAACCTTGTCGGAGTGCGGGGGCTTTTCGGAAAGTGCCACAATGGCCATATTGATCGGAGCACAGCCGGGACAGAATTTCGAGGGGCCCCAACTTCAGCGGAGTGCCGCCTCTCTTTCACTCACAGGTGCTAATTTCCATCAACCAGTCGACAAGATCCTAAGGAAGCGCCTTGTTCCTTTTTGAGCTTTAAATCATCTGCATCGTAGTCGAGAAAAAGGAGCGGTTTCTCAGGACTTCTCGACGCAGAAAGTCGGTGCGCGAGACTTCTCGGTATGAAAGTCGATGCCGCGAGACTTCTCGGTATGAAAGTCGGTGCGCGAACTTCTCGGTATGAAAGTCGGTGCGCGGACTTCTCGGCATGAAGATCGGTCTGCTTGAGACTTCTCGGCATGAAGGTCGTGCAGCTTGATTTCTTGCATGAGAGACCGATCTGCTTGACCTTCTCGTTTTGGATGCGTGCCAACCTTGTGAAAGCATTATCTTTCGAAATTCACCGATTTCAAGCGAGGATCGTTTAATTTTTGGAGAAATGAAAGAACAAGACGGGAAGAAATTTAAATACTGCATATTGGAAGAATTGAGGATTCTGGGACCATGCTTGCCTCTTAGGTCTCCTACTTGGAATTTGCAATCCTCGGCTCTAGTCCGTTTGGTAGGCGGCTTGGCCGGAAATGCTTCGTCAAGACGTCGGAAGATGGTTCACCACGGTCTGTCATGACACTCTCAGAAAATTTGGAAAACCAACGGTTATACACTCCAAATTCCTTATCTATCGGTTGCAGCTTGGGTTTCTCCGATAGGCCGAAGGGGAAGGCTCACCGGGTCACAGAACACATTAATGTTAAGAATACTTGGGAGAGATTCTTCGGAACCCTTGGTGAACGAATAAATGGGACACCACGATCGAATCCCATTTGGCGAAGCGACCTGTCAATATTGTACGGAGTCCGGGAAAATTCTCCGTTGAATAGAGACGGGACATATCCTGGAATGCAGGCTGCGCGAGGTAAATAAATTCTCCGGACTTCATAGTTTCGACATCGGTACTTGACCTGACATCGAGGCCAAGTCGGAAGTGGTAGCAAAGTCCTGGTGAACAATGGAATGGTGGGTAGCCCCCATGGACGAAAATCTACGGAAGACACGTTGTCAAATACGTCCACAAGTCTCACGCCGGCTCAGGGACGCTTCTTATTCCATCGAAGTATTCTAGAGCCACCCGTACAAGTCATTGAGCGAATTTCCAGGGAATAGGGCGTAACTTTTGAAGTGTTCCCATAAAGCGCTGAAGAAAAGCGAAGTGAATGTGCGACTCCACGCTTGTGCAGGTTAGAACACATGCATATCCATTGCTAAAGCGTCCAAATGAGAATAAAGTGATCCGAACAATAGGCCGGAGGAAGAACTTCACCCCCGCCAGATCTTATAGCAATCTTGACAAGGTCGTTTCCTAATAGTCTTCTTTCCCGAGCCGTCATCAAATACATCTCTCACGGATAGCCATAAAAAACGAGCGCAATCACACTTGAGCTCATCCGGCTCGGGTCTGCGGGGACCACTCAGCCACCCACGGGTGTAAAAACATCTTGCATCTTTCTTCTCCTCCTTTGGACTGTCGAATTCCTCCACCTTTCGAAGGATAGCGTTATAGTGCTTTGTTCGCATCGGAGAGCTCGTAAGAAAGACTTCCCGTGTGAGCGGGTTCATTAATGCAGCATTACTCTCTCAGTAATAGTCATTTCTCCCCGCCCTAGATATGGCTGTGTGAGTAGAAATACGCCAGAAATGAAGGTAATCAAACCCGCGATGTCTTTTCTAATTTCGAGGGTAGCAGGATGCCATGTGCAGCGTTGAGATTTGCGCTTTGGTAAAATTTTCCTTAATGCCCTTATTACTCAACATACATCTCATCCATCCTTCGTAAGAACCCGGTGGAGTATGGCAAGTTTGAAGTCAATATGAGAAGGCGGATATTGGTTTCTCTGGAGACAAAATCTCATCACAAGTCTTTGAAGAAGAGAATGGATCGACTTAATTATTTTCGAACCGGAAAGCAAGACTATCTTATGGGAAGGATGTCTCCAATGTTTCGGAAAAGGCGAGGTGAACAACTCATCATTGATGTTCGGCATATCTTTGAAGCTATCAACACTTCCCGACTTGGAACCAGACATTATCTTCGGAAGACATCCGTGATGAAGTTCTTTTCTACGCAATGAAACAAAAGACGGCAGTTAGAACTTGTATGAAAGCATATGAGAAGTGTAGTCACACGGCAGAACACAACTCACACGGTGGTAGGTCCAAACATCATATAAGTTTCGGTCTGGTATTGATTTCAAGTTCTCGGTATAACTTTCAAGTCGGTCACGGTATTGGTTTCAGAGTCCGTGCAGATTCCAAGTTCGATACAAATTTCAGATCTGACATGTGTGAATAAGACCCACATTCGTCCCGCATGCATCATAACACGATTTTCTTTATTCATGGGAATCGTGTCTACGGGATTCAAGCCAAATGGTGGAAAAGGCTAAGCATGCACATGTCTTACAAAAGGTGTTTACCTAAACAAACTAGGGTTTCATCTTTTAAAAAAAAAAAAAAAAAAAAAAAAAAAGTACGAAACTTACATGGACGGACGCGCTCTCACGTGGGCCAGTTTCGCGGCCGGCTCGTAATGACGATTAGTGGCGGCTCCGGCGGCAACGTTTAGCGCGACGACAGCGAGGATCACACGAACTTTGAATAAAAAAAATTTCGTGAGAAAGGAAAAAGGGTTTTGTCT
>JAJJWW010012568.1:0-20521 GCA_023531295.1 Papaver armeniacum
GATTCTCTCTTCATTCCTACCTGGACACATGTGTGACCCATAAAAAGCTGTTTATTATTGAGAGCAATATCATAAAACCCTTTCTTGTGAGGCAGAGTCAAGACTTTCGATCACTCCGAACCCGAATTTCTTTCGATAAGGGATGGTTATTTCTCTCTCAACTTTTAAGAATGGGATTGTGTTCATTTATGTGTCTAACTTCTTATGACTAGTGTGCAGAATCTCTATGTCTTCTTAGCGCGTTGGATGCTATCATTACGGAGAACTAGTAAGTTGGAAAAAATAGGTTTTGTGGGTTTATCTCTAGTAAACTCTCACGAGACTATAACTCGTCCACTAGGGACACCTAGGAGTTTATTGAGATAAACAGAAGAGCCTTTGTCGAACTCACATCACTTGGTTGAAAAGAGTTGCTACCAAACAGATTTGTTGTTCCTTTATTGTTTGGAATACGAACCAAAGGAATTGTTCCAAGTACGTGACTTATTCATAAGTTTGAGGCATGGAAATATAGACGGAACTAGGTGAACTATAGGTTTAGTTGCTTGGTCTCAACTATACGAAGTTGGTTTGATTTTGTATAGCGGCTTAATCCTGAGAGTACTCAATTCTGGACAAGGTCCCGGTGTTTTTCTGCATTTGCGGTTTCCTCGTTAACAAAATCTTGTTGTGTCATTTACTTTTATTTTCCGCAATTATAATTGTTTGTTATTATAATTTAAAGTAAATTACACAAACGTTAATTCCTATTTTACGTGATAAAAATCCCATTGTGTTTGGTTAAGCCTGAACCTCTTATCAAGTAAACATACTTCGTTGTTGTATTGTCTCGATCTCGTATCCATAGACGATTGATAGGTGTTGTAAAACACCTAATATTATATCTAGTATTTATGCTTTCTTTGCTATTTTCCTTGGGAATTGCATCTCTTATGAGTGTTTTTGAGTTATTAGGTACTCTGGAGTCACACGGAGGAAAAGAAGAAGAAATCACTCTATTGAGCAAGAAGGGCGAAAGCGTCATTTTTGTATGCATGTGCTATCGAGAGCACAATGGAGGATGAGGGGCTTTCATGCTGTGGTGGCTCTTTTATTCACTCCTGTGGGGTGCCCCGAGTAATTCCTATTACTACACAAGACCTAAGTTTCAGAGAAAATCATTTCTCATCATTGTTTCTTCTTATCTCTTCATCACTGCCTTCAAAGAGCTGCGGCTCCATTAATTTTCATGGAGGAAATTGAGAGTTAAAATGAAGAATAAGAAGATGTCAGTTGGTGGTGATAATAAACCCAGGGAAGAAAAAAAAAGGGGATCTGTGATGATAAGGAGCGGATTGAGTGTTTCTGAGCTCGAGTTCAACAACACGGAGATGGAAATAAGGGTTTTAGATGGATCGATGAAGATTAAATGGGGGTTTTCTGCTGGGAAATCGAGAGAAGAAGAGAGCTAGCTGCTGTTGAGATTGGAGAGATGGTTGAATTTCAGGGGAACGAATTTGTGAGAACTAATTATGGGTTTTGAGTAAATCTAAGATTCAGATGAAATTATTGACAGTGTTGATGGGTGGAGGAATTTGCTATTAGGCCTGAATCTGTTGATTTTGAATATTAACTGGGTTCAAAGTCAAGAAGAACAATGAATTGTTAGGGTTTGATTGAACTGAAATTTGGTTTTGTGTAATGGCAGTGGCTTGTAAATTGGTTCTAGAGATAGTGAAGAAGAGCAGGTGAACTGCAATCACTTGAATCTGTTGCTGGTGACTGAGAGAACAGATTGATAAGAAGTTAGGGTTTGCCATTTCTATGAAGTCAGATGAAGAAATTGGACTCAGGGAGATATTGTTGAGTGTGTTCTTATGAAGATGGTGATGGTTTGCCATGAATGATGGGGGTTTTGAGTCGAAGTTGGCAGCCAGGGTTTGATGGTGGCAGTGATGGAAAAAGATAATGGAAGAATAAATGGGGTTCTCTGTGGTGTTGCTGGAATGGGTAGTTGAAGTAAGGTACAGTTAAAGGATGGGATGTTGTTGAGTTTCAGGTGCAGGTAGTTGGGTTTATGAAGATGGTGTTGCTTCAGTTTGGCAGGAGGTTATGGAGCTGTAAGTTACATGGAAGGACATCAAGAATGGGACTCGAATCTGGAGAATATGGCAGTTGAAGATGGCTAGTTTATGATGTGTCTGGAAATGGGAGGAAGAAATGGTGATTTGGTGGTTGGCTTTGTGACTAAATATGTCTTGCTGCCAGAGATGGGCTGTGAGCTGATGTTGTATGTCTACAGTGGAGTCATGGGAGAGTGCAAGGGACTGAGATGCTGTTATGGAGCTGCAAGTTGAAATGGCAGTATAAGCTGCGGCTGGTGATGCTCTGGCGCTGAGATGGCTGTTGCAGCAGCGAGTTGCGAATGGTGGGAGCTTGTTGTTGGTAGTGGATGATTGGCAGTAAGAAGAGCTGGTGATTGCAGGCTTGCACCAGCCAAATGAAGTAATGTGTGTGCTGGTTATGTATGAGTTGCAGGAGGCAAAGAAATTGGTTTGCTGATGGAATTGTACACTTGCTGGCAAGGCTGAATGGAATAGTTGAGGCATTGCAGGTTGTTTGGGATTGGAGTTAGCGCAGCTGGGAGTTGGAACTGTTGATTGTGACGGTGATAAAGAAGCTGGAAGTGAACTGAACTTCAGAAGCTGGGAGTTGGTGGAGTTCAGATTGCTGGCTGTGATGCTACAAAATGAATTGGTGGCTTGGTTCTGTTGATAGAAGAACAAAGGAGGCTCGAGTGCAGTGTCAGTAAAGAGAATGCAGGTGATGGCTGCCATATGAGACTGTTGTTGAGATGTTGTTCTTTGTGTCGGGAGTTGCCAAGGAATGGAATGTGTTGGTGGTGTTGGAATTGGCAGAGGCTAGGGAAGTAAGGAGAGAGTGTAAAAAGGGGTACAGGTTGGTTTTGAGCCGCATGATGAGATGGTGAGACAGTACATAACTCGGAGTTGCGGGTGTTGGGAGTGGCAATGCGGGGCCATCGTGGCTGGATGCACAAGGATTGTGCATCACAATTTGGCCCGGTGCAAATGGCTCAGGCCAAGGTCACTTAGCTCAGCTGAGTCTGACTAGCTATCTAACTTGTCTGACTGAGCCAGATCTGACTCGTTGACTCGGTTGACTTCTGAGTTAACCCGAGTTGACTCGTTGACCGGTGACCGGGCGGACTTTGACAGTCACCTGAGATGTTCGCCGACGACTTTTCCGGCCACAATACCAGATTTCCGGCGACCTCTTTTGGGTCATATTTTCACATGGGTATTTGTACACACATGGGCTTGGTGGACCACATGGGTTTTGGGCTTTGAAGACCTAATTTTGGAAAGATGAAAAGCTATAAAAGGGAAAGTTTTCTACAACTATATCACATATTTTTCTTGGAACTTTGGAGAGCCGGTTTTGTTTACGCTTCTAGGGTTTGCTTTTGTTCATCTTCTTCTTTTCAATTAATATTTTTATGATGAACTCCATAGCTATGAGTAGCTAAACAATTATTATTGGTTATGGGATAAAGTTGATTTCTCAATATGTTATATGATTCAATGAATTAGTTTTGTCTCAATATTTTATTGTTTGTGATTCACAATTAATAGTGTTATATGATTTGATAGTTTGTTTGGTTGAGTCCGGAATCAATCCGATTTACATTCATCTCTAGAGCTATATTAGGGTTTTCAATACGAAAAAGTTGTTTATCCCTGATTCTAAGTAGCATAATTGTGGGTAGTGCTTTTAGTGATATATCCTACTAGTCACAAGTGAGTCATAACTTTTGTTAAAACGATTAGTGCTTTTACACATTCGTTTTCATTGATTAGTCTTATTCCATAGAACTTATTTCTTTTAGGGAGATAAATCTAATTGTGCTTTTACACTTTAGGTTGCTTTCTAGGAAGAATTCACATATGCATCTTTTAATGTGGTTGTGATGAAAACAGGGAATTAGCGGGATATACTTGCAATCAAGGTATCCTAGGACTTTTAGTAAATAAGAGATTAAAATACCAATTCTAATCATTGATGAAAATACATGTTTGTGAATGATACTATCCCATGACCAATATCTTCTCTCTATTTGATTATTCCAATTATTTGCTTTGCTTTATTTTATTTTTACTTTAGTATTTCGTTAAAACAACAAACATCCCCCTTGGTTACATTAGAAACTGAAAATTGCATAACAACAATTGCCTCTCTGTGGAAACGAACTCTTCCTTACCTTGTACTTCATTTATATTTAGTGAGTAAGAAAGTGAAATTATTTTTGACGCTTACGACAGCGATCAACGATCACACGAAGTGTGAACCGATTAGTTGTATTGTCTCGACTCAGTCCATAGACAATCACTTTTGGAGAAAGGACTAATAGGTAGGAAAAGTTTTAGCTTGAGGTATATTTGGGTGCCCTCGTCTTTTCAATTGGTATCAGAGCATGCAAACACGAAAATATCTAACAATCCGTGTTTGGTGTGATCCAACCTATAAGAATGAACTTGAGTTCTCGTGAATCGACTTCAATTAACGTACCGCCAAGATTTGACGGAACAAACTATCTATGGTGAAAATATGGTATGAGATCTTTTCTTCAATCACGAGACTTTAATACTTGGCTATTAGTTGTCGATGGTTATATTCGTCCAAAGAAAGAAAATTCAGAAACTGAGTTTAAACGCTTAGTAGATTTTTCAAACGAAGAAAAGGCGCTTGCAAAGTAGAATTCAGATGGTTTGAATGCTATAATACATGCTGTAAGTCGTGATCTACAACATCATGTATCAACATGTCAAACTTCGAAAGAAGCTTGGGATAATCTTCAGATCGTATTTGAAGGAAACACTTCAGAAAAAGAAGCTAGACTTCAAACTCTTACGTCCGATTGGGAAAACCTTCGAATGGATGACAACGACACTTTTGAAGAGTTTCATCTTAAACTCTATGAGATAATTACTGCCTCTTTCTCTCTTGGAAAGACTATCTCTGAAAAGGATATAGTGTGCAAAATTCTCAGATCGTTGCCACCAAGATAAGATTCTAAGAAGCATGCAATCATAGAAGCAAATGATCTCTCAACTCTCTCACGAAGCACACTCGTTGGAAAGTTAAAGATCTTTGATCATGAATCATAGTCTATTCAAAATAAAGGAATTGCTTTTAAAGCTGCGAAAATTCCGAAAGCTCCAATGGAGAGGAATAGGCAGATGGATGATTTAGATGAACAAATTGCAGAAAATTCTGATGATGGAATTGAACAATCATTATCATTGATTACTATACAATTTCGAGATCTCTTAAAGAAAAGAAATAAGAGATTCATAAAAGATACTCATCGATCTTCTCGTCCACATGATCGAGTTCCTGTCAAAAAGGATCATGAAGAAGATGATGAATATCAGCCGCAATGCTTTAAGTGTAAAGGGTTTGGTCATATTGCTAAAGACTTTCCCAATCTTAAGAAATACACTGGAAGCAAGGCTTTGGCTGTAACTCTAGATGAGGCCTCTGATTCATATGACTCTTCTGAAGAAGAGGAAACAACTAATATTGCGCATTACCATAGCCATAGACTTTTCCATAACAATAAGAAGCAGACCCGTGCATCGCACGGGTGATGGACTAGTATGATTCAAAGATGATGTTTGCAAAGTTAAAACTCCTTCCTTAACTCAAAGCTTCCTCCACTCCAGTGTGCCTTACTTTCAGCTTGTTCCGCTTCTTCCTCTTCATTTAGTCCTCCATGAAAGAAAAGTCCTTTCGCCCCAATGCAATTTCCCGCAGCACCAGTATTGATAAAGATGCATCCATGTTCATTTTATAGACTCCCATACGAAGTGGAATCCATTTTTTTGGTCGTGTTCACTTGTTTTCTCCCATAGCTTCATTCACTATCAATATGCACCTTTGACTTTGGTCAACATTGGACTATCTTATAGCAGTCATCATGAAAATCAAGAGATCCGTCAAATTGAGATGTCCCATCGGAAGAATGGGATATATAAAGCCAATAATTTGTCTCATTGTTCTCTTTCCCGGTTATCATAACGATTGAATTCAACATAACAAAACCAAAACCTTACTTGCGCCCTTAAGTTTTCTTTCATCTAAGATTTTAAAGATTCTTTTCTTTTCTTCTAACTTTGCCTTCTCTTTCAGTTGATTCCTCTCCCTAATCATATTACCCTAATGATATAAGAGTTTAGTTTTCTTGGAATTATGATGATTTCTTGTTACAGTAGAGGAACAAATTTCATTTAGAGAGTTATTGAAGAAGGAAACAAGAGTGGGTTCTTTTTGAACTTGATAGTATGAGCAATCAGAAGAAAAGAATTGTGAAGATTGAACCATTAAAGCATATGGTCAATGTGGATCCAGAGCTTACATGGAAAATACTGGAAGATGCAATCCGTGAAATATACAATCAGAATATCAGTGATCTCAGCTTCGAAGAACTGTACAGGTAACACTTAATTATCAATCTTGTTTTATACTTTCATGATTGATTGATCAACAAAATTAGTTCTTTTGTATATAATTAGGGTTTTAGTTCTTGGGTTTTGTTTATACAAGAAAGGCCTTTCAAATTGTATATAAAGATAATCTTTTTATTGCTCTAATGTGATGATATCTTGACATCCTGTTGAAGGTAGACATTGCATTGCATTAATAGAATTCTTATTTTGATTTGAATGTTTTGGGATGGATTCAGGAATGCTTATTATATGATTCTGCAAAGATTTGGGGACACGCTGTACTCAGGTCTTGTGACAACTTTGACAAAGCATATAAGAGAAGTATCAGAATTGATAGAAGCTGCTCAGGGGGATTTGTTTCTGGAAGTGCTGAAAAGGAAATGGGAAGATCATAATAAAGCATTAGAAATGATTCAAGGCATATTAATGTACATGGATAGGACATTTATTCCGAGTACCCACAGAACCCCGGTATACCAGCTTGGATTGAACCTATGGAGGGATAACATCATCCATTCTAGTCAAATACAGACAAGGCTTCTTAAAACACTTCTTGACCTTGTGCAGAGAGAGCGAACAGGTGAAGTTATAGCTGGGGGAGGAATGAAGAATGCAATAATGATGTATGTGGATTTGGGTTCTTCTGTTTATCAAGATTATTTTGAAAAGCCTTTTCTTGAGGTCTCGGCCGATTTCTACAGTGTTGAATCTCAGCAATTTATCGAGTCTTGCGAATGTGGAAATTACCTAGAGAGAGCAGATAGACGTCTTGATGAAGAGATGGAGAGGGCTTCCAAATACTTGGCCACTATGACCAAAGCGAAAATAATAAATGTAGTGGAGAAGGAGATGGTTGCCAACCACTTGCAGAGATTGGTCGATAAGGGCTTGGTGAAGATGCTAGTTGATGACAAGTATGAAGACTTGAGAAGAATGTACAGCTTGTTTGGCCGAGTCTCTGAAGGGCTGCCAATGATCAGAGATGTCATGGGTTGTCACGTCCGAGAAACTGGCAAACAACTGGTTGGTGATCCTGAGAGGCTAAAGGATCCTATGGACTTTGTCCAATGCTTATCGGATAAAAAGGATAAGTATGACAAGATTATCAGTCTGGCTTTTAACAGCGACAAGACATTCCAGAATGCTCTGAATTCCTCTTTTGAGTACTTTATGAATCTGAATGCTCGGACTCCAGAGTTTATTTCACTGTTTGTTGATTGTAAGCTTCGGAAGGGACTGGATGGCATCAGTGAGGAAGATTTAGAGATTTTCTATGATAAGGTCTTGATGCTATTCCGCTATGTACAAGAGAAAGATGTGTTTGAAAAGTACTACAAGCAACATCTTGCCAAGCGACTTTTGTCAGGAAAATCCGTCTCTGAAGATGCAGAAAGAAGTTTGATAGTTAAGCTCAAGACAGAATGTGGTTACCAGTTCACCTCTAAGCTGGAAGGAATGTTCACAGACCTGAACACATCTAAAGATACAACTCAAGGATTCTATGCAAGCCAGACTGCTGCTAAGGCTGGTGAGAGCCCGACGCTGTCTGTCCAGGTTCTCACGACTGGGTTCTGGCCCACTCAGCCTAGGACCTCTTGCATCCTTCCGGCCGAAATTTTGGAGTTATGTGAAAGGTTCCAAGCGTATTATCTTGGCGCTCATACTGGCCGGAGACTGACATGGCAAATGAACATGGGTACAGCTGATCTTAAAGTAACTTTTGGGAATGGCAAGAAACATGAGCTCAATGTCTCCACTTATCAAATGTGTATACTGATGCTGTTTAACGATGCTGATCGGTTGAGCTATAAGGAGATTGAGGAGGCAACAAAGTTGCCTACTTCAGACTTGAAGAGATGTCTCCAATCCCTAGCTTGTGTGAAAGGGAAAATTGTCCTTCGGAAGGAACCTATGAGCAAAGACATTGGTGTGGGAGATACATTTTTTTCAACGACAAGTTCACTTGCAAGTCTTACAAGGTGAAGATAGGTACTGTTGTTACACAGAAAGTGTCTGAACCTGAAAAGCTAGAAATTCAACAAAGAGTGGAGGTGGATAGAAAGCCTCAGATAGAGGCGGCAATCGTGAGGATCATGAAGGCTAGGCGTGTCTTGGACCACAATAGCATTGTCGCCGAGGTCACAAAACAGTTGCAGTCACGTTTCCTGCCAAACCCAGTCATGATAAAGAAGAGGATTGAGGCTCTCATCCAGCGTGAGTTCTTGGAAAGGGATGCAGTAAACATGAATGTGTACAAGTACCTTGCCTGAGGAAAACCATTTTTTGTTGCCTGGAAATGCTGTATATTTGTACAATCTTTCCTTCAGGGAGAAAATCTTTGTACAGTTATTGGTTATTCTTAGAAATTTGTTGTACGACTGCTTCAGGAGCTAGATTTCTTTACGTCATACAGCCTGAGAAATTTATGTGCAAAAAGAACAATCTTGGTATAGGGGCGGCAAGAAATGGTAGAGGGGCGGCAACTTAATAAGACAAAAAAGGTCATTACAAGGTAATTCAAGTGCCCCTTATCAAAGAAAATCTGGAAATGACTAATTAGCCCTTATTGTTAATAATTAAGATTAGTAATGATAATCAAAATTAGTGTTGATAATCAAGATTAGTGTTGATAATTAATTTTCACTTATTATAACTCTAAAATCAGATTTTTAGAGTTGAAAAAAAAAAAAAAATTTAGAGGAGAAGAAAAAGAAAACTTATGTGATATTTGTGAAACCCTAGATTTTGATTCACTCAACCAAAATGAGTGATCACAGTGACATTGCATCAAAAAAAAAAAAAGAGTGATCACAGTGACCCGGTATACTTCTAAATTAGTTCTCATTAGCTTTTTCTCGCTCAAAATTATCTAAAGTACATAACAAAATCAAAATTTTTGAATTTTCAGAAGAACTTACGGTTGCAATTTTGCTCGTTACCAACCGTAACTCTTTTAGTTACGGTTTGTAAGTTATCGAATACCAACCGTAACTGGTTAAATTTGGGGAAGATCCAATCGTAAAACCAGTTACGGTTGGTAGCTAAATGCTCGATACCAACCGTAACTCAGTTACGGTTGGTAATTAAATGCTCGATACCAACCGTAACTGAGTTACGGTTCGTAAACTAAAATAGTTACCAACCGTAACTGAAGAAAAATCTCATATATAAGAACATACGGTTGGTAATTGAAATATTACCAACCGTAACAACATCAAAATCTCCAGTTACGGTTAGTAATTGAGTTAAAATCAACCGTAACTCACATAAACCCAGAAATTTCAATTTCAATTTTCATCTAAAACCCTAATTTTTGATAGAAATTAAACTTAAATCGAACAAAATAAACCAAATCGTAACTGGGTTTTCAAAACATTTTTCAAATCGCCGATTAATCGAAAACGATGAAATTTTCAGTTTAATGGAGGTTATGGTTGATGGAGGAGAAGAGAAGATGAAGAAGAAGATGGGAAAAAAAAACTGATTTGATTTTTTCTGATTCATTAGGTTAAAAAAAAAATTGATTTGATTTTGGTTGATTTAAGGTGAAAAGGGTAATCTAGTCAATCTACACCCTCTATAGGACACACCCTAACCAATAAGAGGGACATTGCTATCACACTTGCCGCCCCTCTACCATTTCTTGCCGCCCCTATAACAAGATTGAAAAAGAAATCAGGCAAGTCCTGTGAGGTCATAATGATCTAATCCTTGGCCCTGGAATTCACACCAAGGGAACTGAGGGAATTTGTGGCCAAAGCAAAGGCAAACTTAAAATATTTTTTCTTTTTACTGACAGAAAAACTTACTCCATATAGCTTCACTCGATTGTAATTTTGTTGCTTAATTGTGGAAGATTGCAAACCAAAATGTACACCAGCTGAAACAATATATAAGGATTCAGCAGGAAATAATCCTGACATTTGGACCCATAACCGGTTTCCTACACAAGGTTTCATAATTGAATTTTTTTTTTGATGATATTCCAAGGGATAGCTTCATTCCCTATCTGTCAACCTTTGACTTCGGTCAATAGTTGACTACCGACTTCGATTCTCTAGTTAGCAAAACCTAATCGAGTGCCATCCGCATAAAAAAGTTCTCGCGATTCCTTGTAAGCAGCTAGGGTTTCTCAAAGCATGGAAAATACTCCATCCGTCCCACTATTAGATGATCTAGTTGAAGTTTGCACAATTCTTAAGACAATGAATGAAATGAGTGTTTTTAAGTATTTTTTACAACTATACCCTTATGGATAATAATTTGTAAAATTTAAAAATCATTTATCTCTCAAACTATACCATAGATTTTCGTAAATTTTGTACCGTTGAAAATCATTTTAAAACACCTACGTAACGAGTATAAACATGAATATCAAATTATACATATTTCTTATGATACCGATAATCAATCAAAATGGTAGTTTTAGAGATATCCCATTGATTAGTGAAATAGGTCAACTAATTATGGGACAAGATCTTAGACCAAGTAGGTCATCTAATGGTGGGACGGAGGGAGTATTGTATTTTGATTTGGATGTTTTGTGATGGAGTCTGGATGGCCTTGTGAGAACTTTGACAAAGCATTTAAGAGATTTATCAAAATCGATGCGTTTTTTTACTGTATCTATGTAAATCTCTTTTTGGTTCAAATTGTTATATTTGTCTTCGGCTATAAGAGCATCTCCAATGCTAGAGGTCAAGGTCATCCTATGTAGAGGTGTTATTTATACCTTTTGATTGTGGGTTATTCACTACATGACAAAAAAAATTAAATATAACACTTTCTACCTAAATTTTATCTCCAATCAAGGTACTACTTACACTTTTTATTTAAATTAAGAGACAAAAGATGATGTGGACTAAGACCTAGGGTCATGAAGAAAGTCTTATTTCCACCTTCACCTTTACCCCCAATAAGCCATGTCATCTTTTTCTATGACCTCCACCCTTGCATTGGAGATAAAACTTTGGTGCAAAAAGTCTTAAATCATAGGTGTCATACTAATTTAAGACCTTTACCCCTTGCATTGGAGATGCTCTAAACAAATATTGAATTTTATTAGAGTAAATGATATCGTTATATGTTACAAAAGAAATCATGATATTTCGGGAATCCATATTACGGAAAGGCATATGGTTTCAAGTAGCAAAAGCATTGGGATATCTGTAATGGAGTTTGCCATGAGAAGACATTGCAACGATGGACCTCTTTTAAAGCTTCCTAAAAATTTGCACTAATTTTGGACAACTTCAATTCAGCCGAGACTGGGAATAGGCATTTTTTTTAGTGTTCTTCTTTGCTTTCTAATGTTTTGTTCTAAATTTTCTGTACATTCTTCTTATTTTATTTGACATGTATATTAATCAGTGTTGTTCAATGATTAACAGCGCAGAAGTACAGTGAAACCTGCTTAGCTCCATTAATCATTGTTCTTAAACTGCCCTGAGAAATACATATCAAACAGAAAGAATGTTAAAATATTTAGATTAAATATTAGAAAACGAAAAAAACCATTATAAAAGAGACCACCCATTTCCAGTCTCTACAACTGTCGAAGGAAGTGTCCAAAATTTAATGCAAAATTTTCAGGAAGTTTGAAAAGAGGTTCATCGTTGCAATGCTCTATGATGGCAAGTGCCAGTATCTACCCCAATGTTTTCTTTGGGTTCCGTCCTGTGTATAAAATACTATCATTGATTTATTTGGAGAATCGTCATGTGCTCCACCATTCATTCAATATTTAATTGTTCGCAAGACAAATACAAGAATTTAAACGTAAAAACAATAATCAGGTGATGAGAGCTAGAAAGCAGGCAAGTCATGTACTCTTCTGCAGTCATAACGATTTAATGATTCCAATCCTTTGGCCTGGAATTCACACTTCGTTGAAGGGAACTTAAGAAATTTGTGGCAAAAGCAAAGGCAAACTTAAATAACTTCACTCAGGTGATAAGACTGTTAAACTAAATTTCCTTACAGACGGAGAGACCACCTCTTGGATTGTTAACATGGAGCCACACTAGAGTTAAGCAAAACCAGACAACCAGTGAAACAAATCCTAACAAATTCACAGCTCTCTGCAGAATCTGGACACCAGTTTTGTCTTCTTTGTAGGAAAATTGCAACTCACAAAATGGTAAAATTTAGACCAGAACCTCATAATCATTTTGATTGCTATATCTGTTCATGAATAATCAAAACTCTGCCCATAATCTAGGCAAAAAAATTTACCACTTTCATCGACTTGATTCCCTACAGACAACTACATTTACTTAACTCTTCATATACAATTAGACTGGAGAGCATATATATACAGGTTTTTGGATGGAGCAAAACTAGGTGTTTCTTAATTTTAGTGACAAAAAAGAAGGAAGCAATACCATCACGATGCCGAGAAGTTAATCCCTGGCTGCTGTGCTGTTCAACATATTAGGTAGGTTGTAAGGAGGTCTCTAGATTCCCACTGAAGGCAACTTGGCACAGCCGCTACTCCATAAGCATCAATCCAAATCAAAGATACCAAATTATGAATTGCTTTTTAGCACCTACCCTCTACATGAACCAAACCAAAATGGTGATTTGGACTTCATCAAAATTTTACTGAAAGTTTCCATTCCAATCAGAGTATACTATTAGGTGGTGGAGGTGATTCGGCAGTCCTGTGCCGAAATAATTTTGCCAGCGCTCTGCGTTCACAGTCCTGCATGTATCAGTCGAGTAAAATGAGTTCAGTTTCTATCACTCACAGGAAATAAGTAACTCGCTTACTGATTCTCTTTTTCTGTTTAACAAAATAGTGAGGTTTTCTTTCTCCATGTCTCTCCTGAATATTTTCTATGGAACCAAATTAGGTAATAATTATAAACAATGTCGTTTTTAAAAAACCTTTCCCAAGGAAAGTGACACAATACACCGACTGGTGACTGCAAAAGAAACATACAATGCTAGCTAGGAGCCTTGGATCAGTAAACATGTCTAGTTTCCTTGCAAGATTCACTGACACTGAGACAGAAACTGACCCAGTAATTTATAAGAGATAGATTCCCAGATTACACCGGAACGCTGGTACTACATGTCAAGGCATGCAGTTTCATTCCAAAAGATAATAAAAAAGATGAGCTGGTGTCTACCCATAACCAATAAAATACCTTAAACATGTTCAGGAAAAATGGTTTATCAGGATTCTTCCTCCTCAATTTCAAGTAAGTGTATGCTAAGCTAAGTTGATCTCGTGAAGTGAAGCGGTCGACTTCATTGAACCAAAGGCATGAAAATAAATTTGACATTGGTGTGTGGGCACGCACTATGAATGAACCTTCAGGTACATCTGCAGAATATGAAATAACAAGAGTAAACTAGAGAGTAAGAATTTAGGGGCAAGGGGAGATATTTCAGGAACTTAAAATGCAATATGACACGTACAACTTGGAAGAAGAGTATCTGGGTCAGATGGATCAAATTTAGTGAGCCCGTCTGACTGGTAAAATTGAACTGTTCATCGATAGCAGAGTGATTGTACTTGTTTAGACGTTTGTTTTGGAGTACTTCCTCCCACACACAATGACGATCATAGTGGTTTGAAATAGCATATTCAGATCCATTACGAAACAAAAAGTACTCAAGAATCAGCATGGGATCTGTATGAAGTCTCATTTTGCTATCGAGCCAAATAGAGAACCTGAAGACAGCAACTATCATCTAAGCATAAAAGGGCATTTGAGAAAATGAACTCTACTGAGAGCATAAGCAGCAAGATAATGAAAACAGACGTGAACTCAAAGCAAGATCCTGGAGGTGTGTTACCTAGCAGATGGAAAGAGACGGTGAGATAAAAATTTCGGCACCTTTCCTGTTCTCCGCATGTCAACATATGGCAAGTTTCTCACGATCACAATTTTCCATAATCCAATGTATCCTCTATCATCTCGCACATGCCCCTCTGAAGATAGTTTCGATATCGTTTGTTCATCCAAAAACATGACAAAGCAAACATTCTTCTTCGAATATTCACTAATCTGCAACATACATAATTAAGGGCATTAACAGCAAGCCATGTCTGCACATGAATGCATACTAAGTTTTACCAAAAGAAAATAATTTATGCCACAAGAGATTATATACTGAAACAAGCAAATAACACTTAGCAATCCCCCAGAAGCAAAGCTTTTTACTACAATTTTATCAATGCTAGAAGCAGAACCTAATGTTTTGAGTGATAAAAAAAAAAACTTTAGTAAGATCCATCAAATGGAGAGGAACACAAGGTGGAAACAATAATGATTTAAGAAAGCTCCCAATAAACGGGGAGACTGGCCTATAGATAAATCAGAAAATCCAGACATATTTTCTACCAAGCTAACCAACACACAACAAAAACTACATGGGTTACTGAAGAACAGTATACAGCATGAAGCATTAAACGCAGCCTAGAATGTCATACGAAGAGATTGGAAAGGAAGGTTTGTGTTTAACACAGCATATAAAACATAAAACATAAAACATATCCCTCTAATTTTAATTGCTGAAAGAAATAATAATTGAAACAAGTAGCCAAAGCTGAAAGAAACAAACATGATTTCTAAAAGTCATGTTATTTCGCGAGTATCGCAAAGTTATTACTAGATCATATGCATCAGCCTAGAATGACATCTTGAAGAAATATGCTCAACTAGAACGAGAAAAGAAATATAAGATATATAAAGTCGCTGGAGAACAAAGAAAATAACAGTTTTGTAGTACTTTATTCCTTCTTCTAATAACAACTACAAATAATGATAAATATTTTGATCAAAACTAAAAAGCTCGTGATAGAAATGGACTTTAAACTACCACAAACTAATATTCAGCTAATCTTCATCCAATTACCTTCCTGCTTGTAGGTCTCCTCAAAAAGTCAGAGCTTCCAAAAATGCAAGACGATACAACAATGTGGCAGGTATTCATGTATTCCTTGTCTTCCAAGTCCAAATCGTACCCAGTGCTCGGGGACCCTTCAGGTCCCTTGACAAAGCCACAATGCATTGTTTGATTCCTAACGTAGAAAGTGTTTTCTCTTTCTTCGAGGGTCTGGTGCCCCCCAAATCTGGGTTCAAATGCATCAATTCCATCAAAATTCTCCTCCCTATCAACATAGTTAAGCGAAAATTGTTCGAAATTCACAGACTCCATGGGCTCAATGACATTATCAATTGATTCCAGAAACTTAACCTCACAAGGAAAATCTGAAAGGTTTTCGTGCAAGAAAAGGAAACAGTAAATGAGTATGATATCAACCATAATATGTTACAAGATAGAAAAACCAGCAATTAACGACTTGTTACATCTAAAAATAACGTAAGATCAAAGATAAACAGGCAAGTGCATCATCAGTTAACAAACCCAATCAAAAATTCAAAGCAACGATGTGGGTATCAAGGCACACTAACATATACTTTTAACTGTACTTTACAACCAAGCTTTTAAAACTAGCTCTGTAATTGCACTATTGCAGTGGTAAATATTTGACTGGAAATTCTTAAGAAGTGATAATTCAGCAGAATATAAAAAGAGAAGCAAATTTAGGTCCTAATGCAGAATACATGACAAGTTTCCTTCATTTTAGAATGCCAGTACCGTGTTGGCAAACAAAAATGGTGGCGAATTCAATAACATTATGATCTTCCTAGTCCTGGTCAGAGTTATAATCTACATTTCATACAAGCAATTACATTGTTGAGTTGCTTACGCTGCTTGCGATGCTTAGGTTTAGTAAATTCAAAACCCTCAAATCCAGAACCCTCTTGGCTTCTATCCCTGGTGGTGGCCGCATTGCTACTTCTTTTACCTATTACATTTGGATGAATGGAATATGAGCAAACATGATATTTATACACCAAATTACTACAACGAATCAAGAATGAACAAAATAGGTAGTGTCAGAGTCTCACCATGAAGTGGCAACTTGACATCAAAAACTGATAAGTAAATCAAAGACACCACTGCTAGTACGAACATCCAAAATGTAAGTCTACGTTTCGATAATCGAGCAAATCTCTTCCCTCTACGGATCCTTGAAGCATAATCACTTCGATCAAAATGCCGAATTATGGAACCAGTAATTTCTCTTCGTTCCGGTAATAATTCTGTACCGTGTCTGTATAATGCCATTCTAACATTTCTTCCAAAGCTAGATATCATGTACAACAAAAACTACTTCTGTGTGCTTGTTTTTCTGGATCCAATACGAATTGAGGAATTCTGAAAACCAGTTTTGGATCTGAAAAAATAACGGAAAGAGACTTACCGGAGGTGTAAATTCAATTTATAATTACTTTGTTTTTTCGTTTCTCTGCTTTGTCGGTCTCTCTCTGTCGGTGTAATATACAACTTTTAAGGTTTCCAACGTGGGATGATCCTCAACTTTTTGGATTTTATTTTTTAGTGTTTTCATTCAACAAATTCAACTCTGATTTTGTTCTTAACAGAAAATAAAATAAAATCCGTTTTCAATGGAAAAAATTACTGTTTAATCCAGTTTTTAATGACCCAGTTAATGGCTAGTCCATCCGTGAAAAACATTTACTCGTTAGCCCAAAAACTGTGTGGAGATTATAAAGTATATTTTCCAAATGCCTAAAACACCCTTCCTGATCTAATTAGTATCAACACATATAAATGTTAGGGGTAATTTGTGGTACGTCCCCCGGCGAAGATCAAAAGTTGAGTTACCTCCCCTACAAAAATAAAATTAGTGAAACCTCCCCAGTTAAGAGTTCCGTCCATTCACGTTAGCCGACTCAGTAGAAATATACACATGGGAAAAAAGACGTACGCGAAAAATATTTTTCTCAAGATAACAAAGTTGAAAAATCCATCGGTGACAATTTCTTGATTTCAATTTGTTTCTTATGATGATTATGTGTTCTTGATTACTTCTTTTATCTAATGTTGAATCTTCTTCTCTGATTTCTATTCTATGCTAATAGGTGCTATATTATTTTCGCTTTGTCAATTCATATAACAATTTGTCTAATATTTTCTTGCCTTTCATGTTTATGTTTTTCATGGATTTCTAATCTTTGCGATTTGCATCACGTAGTGGATCTAAGTAGCGTACCGGTTGTGGTCTTTTAGGGGGCAGTGGTGCAGTTTGATTCTCTGATTCTCATTAGGAACTGTAGTGTTCCCCATATTTAAAATATGGTCATGTTCATCACCAACAACAAAGGCCAATTCTTATTGGTATCCATCATTGTGATCTCAAATTATTTGATTCATGAAGCAGTAGGCTTCACTTCCGAGCATAGGTTTAATCATCATCATTACCTGGTTCATCGTAAAAAAAATCAGGGTCTCCATTGGTTCTTCCACAGAGATATGGGCAGTTTGGGTAACAGTTTTCAAAAAAAGGCGCATTTCATGGAAATTTCAAATTTGAATACCACTTTCCTAAAATAAAGTTGAATAGTTGTGAGATTTTCCATAACAAAAATCTTGGAATATCTCAACAATATACCGTATTCTTAGTAAGAATATCTCGCACTATTGAAGTCCAAGTTCGAAACCCTAACCCTTATCTTGTTTATATAGTTAGATACACAAGAAGGAAATCCTCATCTACCAAACCATATTCTTTCTTCTCTGAAAGTAATTCTCTCTCAACCTTCATAAGCATGTGTTAAGTGCATATTTTGCATATATTTAGTGTCGAATCCATGCTAGTAATTGCTTAGTTTCTTGCAAATTATTGTATATTACTCTTGTTTTCTCTTATTTATGTTTTGCTAGGTGAATCATCCAAAAGAAGTGAATTTGCACTTAATTGTGCAATAAAAGAAGTTAGCCTAAGCCGAGAAGGGTCAAAGACCAAGTGAAACTCGTTCAACTCTAGGAGTTCTTGCTATCACCTTGAAGAGGACGAAAAGACGAAGCCAACGCCTTAGGAAGAATGGGGTCAATCGATATCATACTAAGAAGTTTCCGCGCGAAACAAGGATGATGCGAGAAAATTGCACTAGCGATCTTGCAAGACCTTGATTAAATGTGATTTCTAAAGGCACCCGACTATTTTACTCTGGGTCGCCGCCATCATCTTCTTCACCAAGCATCACGACCAAGTTCAGTGGAATCGAATGTAACTACCATTGGTAGTTGACGGAGATAATGGAGATGGAGGTGCAGTGGGTTGCCGGGTTTATCGTGAATGGAAGGAAGAGTCTGTTGCTGTTGATTATCGATGGCAGGGAGTGGGTTCGAGGCGGTAACCTAATGATGTGCGATGCTGGCAAAGAAGATGGAGCTGAACTGTATGATGCTAGTGATCAAAATATGATGATGGTGAAGTGATAAAATGGCAAGCGATAGTGTTGTTCAGCGATAGAAGAGAAGGAAGTGACGAAGCCAGCTGTGTTGATGTTCGGGGCAATCGATCTTTGTTGGTGAGATGGGGAAGATAAGAATAATCAAGAACAAGGAAAGAATGAAGCTGTGATTGGAGGTTGGATGAAGTTCGGAGCTCGGCAGTTCATTGAAGGATAGTGATCGATGAGTTGGTTTAAAGCAAAACAAGAAGCATCTCGGGGGTTTGAGGTTGTGGTTGCGAAGGCTTGGATTGGAGTTTGGTTATCGTTTGCATTGGCAAAGTGATTGATCAAACTAATGACGGTGGAGAGAGACTGAGTCCGTAGAGAAGGAAAATATCCGATTGTGACAACATTGTGATAATGAACATCTCGAGTTTGATGGGTATTGGTGAATTTCGGTTAAGAGATGAAATTGCCGGTTTTGATGCTTCTGATATTGAATGGTGAGCTCGAGAAGCAAAACAGGGACCAAGAGGAGTTGAGCTGGCTTTAGTTTGCCGTCGATGGAGCTTGGCAGATGTGCTCGTAATGGTGATTGAGTTGGAAGTGCTGCTGCTATTACCGGTGATGCTGATGATCGTGAGGATCAAGATGGTGATGACGAGCTCGACAGAAAGGTGGCGTTCTCAGCTTTGTTTCATGGAAGTGATGCTATCGAGAAGCAATCAGGGTTGGCTCTGTACAGGGAATGATGATAAAGCTCGAGAAGATGGAGAACTGGGAAGTAGGCAGAGATGACGAGAAAAGAAGGAGCTGAGACGGGTTTCGCAATGATGAAGAAACGAGATGGTCTTCACGGAGGACAGGGCGGGTATACGCGGGAGTTATTGGTTTAGGCTTGAAAACTCGGGAGATTGTGAAACTCTCGATCACGAGTATCCGTGGATGGTCGTAGGAAACACAAAACTCGGGAATTTGAAAACTCACGGAGGAGAAGTGTCTGTGGAAGTTTTGGACGAAAACGAAAATCCGGATGTTTCATATTTTCACGACTAGTCGAGTGTTCGTGAAGCCGATGGAGATAAAGGAGATTAGGCCATCGGTTTAAAAACCGACAAGCCATTGAACTAGGAAATGGGCTGGACTTCTATGGTAACTCGTGGCCCATTCAGGCTGTGTGTATTTCTGTCACGACCAAGACTTGGGCGTGAGCTTATTTTGGAATGTAGGCTAGGTTTTGGCAACCAACTTTACACGGGATTTGAAGCACGGGCACTTCTACTCTTGGATACCTATAAAAGAAGATTTCTTAACCTAAACATAGGAGGATAATATCTCTACATCTCATAATACACTTTTGTTCTTCATTAAAAACCTAGGGTTTACCCCTTTAGGGGGAAACCGTGAAACGGTGTAAACATGAGAGGCTAAAATTTTGTTGATTGAGGATGAATTCAATGTTCTAGCGTGAAGCTCTATTATTATACAAGTTTGTTCGGAGTTTTAATCACATCATCGTTTGTTTTCACTATTTGATCTTTATGAGTGATTCTTAGATTGATTTGGGATGCATACTAGATTAGTCTATTAATTGTTCTATTGCTAGTATTTGAGTTAGGAGATAAGTAATCGTCGAATAATTCATACACAAGTAGAAATCGCAAGACCTTGCGAGAGGGATTCTGTGGAGCAATTACGGGTGAATACAACACTGACAAGTGAACCCTTGAG
>JAJJWW010012569.1:0-189054 GCA_023531295.1 Papaver armeniacum
CCTTCCCCATCTTGTCGCACACTTCCTCAAAGATCAACAACTTGCAACTCATAACATTTCAAAACCATATAACACTATGCTGTAACCAACCACAACTCCCTGCAATTCACCCCAAGATCAACAACGACCATCTAATCCACTTTGAATCGATTACCTCCGCCCAACAAACCCATGAAAATCATCCAGGTACCCATTTGGTCATTCCAGGCTTAACATTTCCCTGTAGCTCATTCACATTCCATCCAACCCGATTCAATCTCGCCATTCACGGAATTTCCAACACAACAAGACCATCTCTTGCACTGTAATGTATCTCGGGCCATCCATGTCCTGCGCTGCCTCTGAGCTAAAACCTCAAGCCTTCATCTCCTTGCATTTCAAACTCGGGTTGCTTCAGCTAAACATGACTACGACTCTGTAGTTTCATCAAGCACAACCCTAAAGCCTCGGCACATTCTTAGCTCCACATGACACACATTCACTTTGCAATAATGAGACTTATTCATCCCATCTCAGTCCACCACAATCTCAACACTGACTTCTCATCCTTCGACAACTTACACTGTAACTCTTTGTCCATTTGAGACAGCAACCAAATCAATTTCTCCATGAGGCTGTGGCTTCAAATCCTGTCCTAGCATTCATATATTGTATACACACCTGCAACACTCAAGAATCCTCGTTATTCCTTTGCTTGAGCTCTTAGAACTTGTACCAACACCAAAGCTGTAGAATTGCACGATCCTGTCACGACTCGCTAGTCCTCGTTAACCTCATTGCCACAAATAGAATACTCTTGAGTCGCGACCTGCTAATCAACAATGACACTTCATTCCCACCTGCAATATAAGCTCAATACCACTACCAAATAAACCAGCTAAGTTTCAAAACCAACTCGTGCAATTTCAATTGCATGACTCTTGCCCATCACAACATCGAGTCTCTTCCCATTTTAGTTCCATCGCATCTCAAACAATTCCATTAAGCGACATCTCCAATCTCTAGCAACCTTCATGGTGGTCTGAAGCTTCAAAGACACCACAGAGATAACGCTAAATATCAATTTTCACCTGGTTATGCAACATTCATGTTGAAAAGATAGCAACTTGCACTCCGTAATCCACAAAAACCATGTGTTAATTCACCGTAGTATCACCTCCTTTATTCTCCACTTCTGATGAAATACTAAAGTAGAAACCACCTGATAACTCTCGGCAACCGTGAGCCCTGAGTGAACCTCTGTGTACCCGGATACCTTATGAATCGATCACAAATTCATATCTCCATCACCGCAACTATCATCCTCAATCAGTAACCAAAACCCTTTTCAAAACCCTAATTTCTTCATTAATCTTCTTTGAAACTCTTTGAACCTCCAAATTCAACCCAAAACCCATTTGACTTTCTTGTCTCATCCACCAAAGCCCGCAATTTGAGCTCATTTCAATACCTTTTAGATTAATCCTGGACACAAAGAAACCCCATTTATCTTCTCACTGAGTTCTTCATCTGTGAATCGACCCAGCAACCTTTCGTCTCTAATTTGTTGAATCGACTCTGATATCAGCCGTTTCTTCTCTTGGTTGGTTTTTAATGAAGCAATTGACCCCGCTCTTTGCTCAATTCATCTCGCCGAAAATGTGAAGAAGCATGGGGTCTCAAGGATTGAAATGATAAAGAACTCGATCCCCTTCGCTTGTAACATGACTTGTTTCCCCACCGGCACATGCCGCCCTTGTCACGAAATCCAGCCGGTGACAATCCCATAAATTAATCTTATTGACTACCAGAGTCCACCTATATCATGATCCAGGTGGTCCGAAGTTCCGAGTTCTTTGTTGTCTTAGAACGTGACACCTTCCAACTCTCGTGTGACTCATTTTGATGCTTTCTTATTCTTTTTGCAGTCTCAAGCCATTGTACCTAAATAAGGATAAACAAACGTAATACACAAAATAACAAAAGAAATAGCTGAAAAGCATATGAAATCGATACTCAAAAGATGTAATATTGGCACCTATCAATAACTCCAAAGGCATAGTTATATGAACTTTTTATTTTATGAATTCCATAATAAATTGTAATATAAGAAAAGGGATAATTAAAGTTTGTTAGTACTGGTTTGACCAACATTGGGCTTTGGTCTAACACTTGTCCAACGTTAGGATTTGGTACCGATGGACGTTGATTTGAATTGACGAGTCTATGACCCAACTTTTAATTACACTCTTGTAAATAAAACTATGTAAAATATGAGATTACAAGTTTTCACCGAATACTATCAAGAAAACAACTTCTTGGTAACCCTAATACTTAACTCTTTTTCCTCCTCTTCCAATTTTAACTTCTTCTTCCTTCGCCTCACCTCCGAATCTCTACTCTTTTCAACTCACATATCAATTAGAGAGGTTAGAATCCATCCAAGGTTACGTGTATTGCAAATCTTGCTACCTCTTCCTCTTTACTACAACTTGTTTTTGTTAAATTTGATCAATAAGTTTTCCGAATATTATCAAGAATACAACCGTATAAACTCCATTAACTTCTTCCATTACACTATTTTTACACTATCATGCATTAGTTTTCCGAATACTATCGGGCATTAGTTTTCTGATTTAGTTATGGTTGTTTATGAGGCAATCAGCGGGGAGAATTGAATTAGGTTTTTGCTTGTTGAGATGTTAATTGAAGAAGTAGTGATGGGGTTTTCATTCTTGAAAGTGAAGAAGATGAATTAACATTTAGTTTCAAATTTCAAATAAGAAATTAAGGTTTTTGTCTTAGATATGAGATTAACGGGTTGTTTGAGGAATTATGATTTGATTGAGTTACAAATCAAGAAGCAATTCGCGGCACTATTGGATGGGTTTGATTGATTTAGAGCTTGAATTGGCGAAGTGAGGATTTGGGGATTATTTAGGGTTGATGTTCTTAGAATTGATCAAGGGAAAAAAACAATTTCAATTATGGTTCTTAACGAATGAAGACCCTAAAGGTTCACGGATTGGATTTACAAGTGAAGAAGATATATTGGAATAGTGGAGATTGATGAAGAAAGCGAATCTAGATGAATGTTCTAGTTGGAAATATAAGTGGTGGTGATTAGAGTAAATTACAAGGCTTGGGGAGATGATTTCGGAGGAGAGGAATTTGAGGTTGGAGACATGGTACCGGTGTTGCGAGGTTGTAGTGGTGGGTGCTCACTTGTCTCTGGAGATGATTGAGTTATGGTTTTAGTTAATGAAACCGGAGGAGGTATTGTATTACAATGAACCGATGGAGGTATTGAGATTTAAAGGAGTTATGATTCGAGGTGAAAATAGTGATCTTTGGGTTGAATGGTGATGTTTGAGATGCAAATGCACGGTGGGTTTATTGTATGTTATTTTTAAAGAAATAGATTTGTCATTTGGTTAGATGGTGTTGTTTGAATGGAAAGAACGTTTCCTTCTCTTTGATAGCGGCGCGCGAGTTCGGGGAGGAGCGGGGAGAAGGTGAAAGAATTAAAAGTTAATATTGAATGGTTATTGTGTAAATATTAGTAAAGTTGAGGGTATAATTGTAATGTCGTTACATAATTACATTATTATATAAATTTATCAAGAATTACTAAACAAAAGTTTTGACTTAACCTAGTCAACACGAGTCAACGTCCTGTCCGGTACCAAGCCCTAACATTTGGAAAATATTAGCCCAAAGCCTAGTGTTGGTCAAAACCCCAGTACTAAAAATCCAATTATCCATAAGAAAAAGTGCGAGTCATTCTTCAATATTAACTAAAAACCAGGGAAATCTTAATAATGTTTAAGGTTGTCCACTTTATCAATTTAAACTACTATTAATTGCTCCAATGATATTGAGCAATCTTCTTCCGGGTGAAGCTTTCGACACCTTTCTCATTGACCATATTATCGCTTCGCCAGAGTTCAAAAGCTTGACTTGCTGCTCGGATCTGTAGATTTGTATGCCAAAGATGTACGCACATTCTTGTCACCTACAAAATTTCGCATTATCAATCCCACTCCCACATCTTTAGTTAAACCTATAAGCGATGCATCAAAGTTTATATTAACATAAGTATTTTCCGGGACATATCCTTTGTCTAGTAACATAAGGCTCATGATTCCCGACATTTAAGCGAGAATGTTTTATGCGAATATCATGAACAACTTGAGATGGTGTCAATAGAACATTACCAACTTTTTACATCAGATTTCCGTATGTGCGACATGACAAAAGCATATTAATCTAGCATAGATGCAATGATATGTTAATAAGAAGTACTTACCTTAAATATACTATTAATGATCTATTCTTGCACATTCACATTAGCAATTTCATGTATTACATCTGACCATACAGCTTTAGCAAACTCATAATCAATGAACAAGTGTTGCATTGATTTATTACTAGTACTACAATGAGGACACTGAGTGTTGATGTTTTCGCAAAATCTTTTTTATGGTGGGTCTCTCTATTTATCTCGGTCGGGATATTCAGGAGAAATCATAAGTACAAAGCTAAAATATTTTCCTCTTTCTTTTAGCATAAAAAAACTTCGCTATGGGGAAGAAAATATTTTCCTCTTTCTTTGGTTTAAATCTAAATATTCGCACAAGTAGAGGCAAAAAGAAAAAGAACATACGAATAAATACATACAATAAAACTTAAGGAAGAAGCAAGATAAGGTAAAATTCCAAGACTAATAAGAGAAAGAAGAGAATACCTCTAAGCTCTTGGTTCTTGGTGCGAAACTTGACAAGAGTTCACCAAAGATGCACAAGCTTTCAATTTGGAAGTCCATTGAGTAAGCTCTTGAATGAGGGAACTAGACTCATAAATCCTTGACTTGGATAAAGTGGCGCAGAGATTCCATACAATCAAAGGCTACGCTAATCGAGGGATCCATCCGAGCGAAGATCTCACTCCCTAGTAGACTTATCTGGGAGCGGGGCCGCCCAAAAGTTTAACAAGAGACTCGCACAAACGTTGTTGAACCGGGTCATTAGAAGATGAGCGTGCGGTTTTACGATGTCGAGGAGAGGATTTACTCCCAAGTTACCGCATCGAGTCAAATACCTCATGAGATGCAAATTTCGGGCTGAGAGGGAATAGATGTGCGAATAGGAGAAGTGGTCAATATAATGCTCATAGAGGAAATAATAAATTTGCAAAGATCCGGGAGAAGAAGAGACAGAGTAATCCACGTAGATTAGGATAACCAAAGAGGTGGAAACGGTGATATCTAACATAGACGAAAGAAGTGGAAATGAGTAATTGAAGTTAGGTCCCGAGAGTGAGTCACTGTTGGAAGAGAAGAAATATGTGAAGAAGCTAAAGGCATAAGGTCCTTAAAGGGATTTTCAGCAAAAGGAGGGAATGATGAACATGCGATAAAAGTATTCACGAAAAGAAATAATGGATGATGAGGGTGTTAACACTCGCTTGATCGATGCTTGAGGCATTCGCCGAGTAGGAGGAGCGACCGCTTGGAAGGCGGCTGTCAGTGTAGACTTCTTCCCGAAGTTCGGAAGAGGCAAGCGAGTATCAAGGGTAGGAGGTTTGTTTGTTCCTTTTAGGTCTCTTTTTCCTTCTCCTTCGCATCATCCTGCGAATGACAACGCATATAAGAAACAGAGGCAACAATATTGTTTTGAAGAGTAAGGTGTTTCTTAATACCTTGTCATACGAATGCTTCCTCTTTAGAGGCTTGTCACCTTAGGATTTGTCATCTCTAGGGTTTGGGACAAAGAGAAACAAATTTCGAGAGGATGAAATTTTCTTTGCAACAAAAACGGTATGGGAATTATCGATAAGATACACAGAATAATAAAATGGCGATACGAAAAGAACAAGAATGAGGAGGAATGACAATGGCGATGATTAATCAGGAGCAACCAAAAACAAGCTACACAACAGTAAAAGTACGATAGAAGAGATAAAACAAACCTTTGAAAGCGAGGATCCATGAAGTGCAAACACTAGTAGGAGAAGAGAAAGATGAAGATTCCGAGATAATGAAAATTCAAGCGAGTAACGCTAAGAAGAAAAACTAAGGAGGAGAAAATCTCTCTCTCCCAAGAGGATTAAATAAGGAGGAATGTGCCAGGTTCATACGAGGTGGAAAAGAAGACGGTTCAGGTAATAAATGAAAAAGTGGAAACGTGTTGTGGTTACGCCAAAAAACCGGAAACTTGTCGGTTAAAAAGAATATGAAAAGTTGATAGGGGTGCGACAAATGACATATAAGGGTGCGAAAATAACCTAGGAAAGTTTCTCTCATCGCTCCTTCTTCGATAAAGATCGCTGAGAGAAGAGGCAAAATGTAGGGTTAAATATCGCATAAGCCCGATAAATCATGTGAAGAAACGAATTGAAAAGGGACGAATGATATTCGCACATTGCATATCCTAAATGATTTTAATCAATGACGTCATAAAATCACGAGAAAAGTGTGGAATCTATACGAAGTTGAGGAGCACGCGCGAGAGGCCAGATACATGGGTGCGACGACATCGCACGAGAGATCCGAAAATAGGGGCTTTCTTAAATTTGTCCTCCACTATGTACAATCCCTATATATAGGACCACCACCCTTGTGGTAGGGAGGAGATTTTTTGGCGAGTTGAGATAGAAATTTAAGAAGAAAGTTATTTGCTTGGTTAGGGTTTTATCTTCTTTGTATTGATTATAATGCTTAATAAAAATCTCTTTAAGTATTCTTCACAATGCTTTCTTAATTAACTATATAGATTATTTATGGGGTGCCGAGCCATTTTAAACTTTCAAAAAAAGTACATGTACATAAAGGAGAAATGAATAATCGGTGATTAAATGAATTGAGAAATTCAGTAGTGAGAGTTCGAAAACTATAGAAATATAAAACATTAGCTAACATCATTTCGGCCCACAATTTTCATCATTTTTATCTTGTTTTTTGCTGAAAAAATATGTCATGAATTCACTACACAAGTTGCAAAATATGTTAAATTCTTTTTTTTAATGGTTTACTATAATTTTGGAATTCCACAAATACTATGAAGCATAATTTTTGAGGGTTAACAAAATAGAAAAAAATCTACTTGAAGAATTTTAAAATTTAGCATTACTAAACTATTGATTACTAATTAAGCGAACAACGTATATTTATAGGAAAAGAAAAATTATTAGGTAATCTCACTAATTTAAAGTCTTCCATTTTTAGTTTTGGATGTTCAACATGCCTTATTTATATGTCTAGGGATTGATTAGGTATGTTGTTGTAGAATTTTCTGTCAAAGATATGTTAGTTAATGGATAATGATTAAGTAGCTAATTCACATTAGCAATTTCATGTATTACATCTGACCATACACCTTTAGCAAACTCACAATCAATGAACAGGTGTTGCATTGATTTAGTACTAGTACTACCATAATGACACTGAGTGTTGATGTTTTCGAAAAATCATTTTTATGGTGGGTCTCACTATTTATCTCAGTCGGGATATTACCGGGAGAAATCATAAGTAAAGGTAGCATTTTCCGAAACAAACTGTAAAATATTTTCCTCTTTCTTTTAGCATAAAAAACTTCGCTATGGGGAAGAAAAGTAGGTAGCGGATGACCTAAGCAATCTGGGGGCAAATAGAAGTCAATCAGAAAATCTTTTAACAGCAGCTGCAGAAACTCGTAAGTAACAATGACAATCCTTAGTTCCATTAAATTATTTTTGTAATTTTATGATTTCCCAGTTTCGGGAATTTCTGTGAAATTTTAGGACACAGAATCAGATTTCTCTACCGGCTTTTCTTGATTTTCCCTAATTGTTCCTCTAATTTCTAGGGTTTTGCATTAAGCCGTAGAAGAGATGAGGTTGCTGCAAGTTGCAACATGCAATTTAAACCAATGGGCAATGGATTTTGATTGTAATTTGAAGAACATCAAAGAATCAATCAAAAGTGCTAAACAAGCTGGTGCAGTAATTCGACTTGGACCTGAACTTGAAATCGCTGGTTATGGATGTGAAGATCATTTATTAGAGCTTGATACTGTTACTCATTCGTAAGTGCACACATTCTATAAATTAAAATTTTGAATTTTGATGTTCATTAATTTGGTTTTAGACTGAATTTTTGAGCAATTTTATGATTTTATTTGCATTATACATATGGGAGTGCTTAATAGAGATCTTAGGTGGTGATTATACTGATTGAATATTATGTAGTATTGGAATGCGAGTAATACGAGGATCTCAGGCTCAGCGATACAATTGCCAAGTTCTCTGTTATAATCGGAAAATTCTCATGATTAGACTAAAATTTTGTCTTGCAGACGATGGAAATTATAGAGAATTGAGATGGTTTACTGCATGGAAACAAACAGATCAGCTTGAGGAATTTCAACTCCCACCAGACGTTTCCGACGATTTATAACAAACAACAGTTGAGAAAGCTTCATGATCGTCATGATGCTTTTAAAGGTGCTACCCATACTAGTGGAGGGGTTTATATGTACAGTAATCAACAAGGATGTGATGGTGGTCGTCTTTATTACGATGGGTTTAGTTGCGTGGTTGTAAATGGGAAAGTGGTTGCTCAAGGCTCTCAGTTTTGTTTAGAGGATGTTGAGGTTTTGGTTGCTCAATAAGTTGTTTTCAAGAACAAGCCAGTTGCAAGACGAAAGTTTCGTACATAACAGCACCATATAAGCTCTGCCAATCTTTTGATCCAACAATTTTTCTTTCGAGTCCATTGAAGATAGTATCACTCTTTCAAAGAGGAGGTAGCCTTTTGTCCTGGTTGATGGATGTGGGATTACTTAAGAAGAAGTGGAGCTTCTGGTTTTCTGCTTCCACTCTCTGGGCGAGCTGACAGCTCTTCTGTAGCTGCTATTGTTGGATGTATGTGTCAGCTTGTTGTAAAGGAAATTGCAAACGGGAATGAACAGGTGAAAGCTGATGAGATAAGAATTGGTCATTACACTGATGGGCAGTATCCAACTGATAGCAAAGAATTCGCCAAACGCATATTTTACACGGTTTTCATGGGAGCTGAAAATAGTTCAGATACCACAAGGTCGCGTGCAAAGTTACTAGCTGCCGAAATCGGATCTTGGCACCTTGATGTTTCCTTGGATAGTGTTATTTCTTCCATGCAATCCTTGTTCCAGACACTTACTGTACTGGAAAACGTCCAGTTTACAAGGTTGATGGGGGATTGAACGCTGAGAACTTGGGGTTGCAAAACATCCAAGCTCGTACTAGAATGGTGCTGGCATATATGTTAGCATATCTCCTTCCGTGGGATCATATCAAGCCTGGATTTTTTTCTTGTATTGGGTATCTCCAATGTAGATGAAGGATTTGTGTTGCTTAACAAAGTAAGATTGCAGCTCTGCAGATATAAATCCCATTGGAAGTGTTAGTAAGCAGGATCTTGAGCATTTCTGAAATGGGCTGCAGTCCATCTCGACTATTCATCCTTGGCTGAAATTGAAGCCGCCCCTCCAACTGCTGAGTTGGAGCTTATACGATCCAGTTACAGCCAGTTAGATGAAATAGACATGGGCATGACATACGAGGAGCTCTCAGTTTGTGGAGGATTGTGAAAGGTTTCCCAATGTGGTCTTGTATCGATGTTTCAGAACCTTTGCTCTAAATGGGGTGGAATGCTCAGTCCGTTAGATATAGCAAACAAGGTGAAGTACTTCTTCAAGTACTATTCAGTTAATCAGCACAAGATGACCACACAATTTTCTTGTTTCCATGCCCCTACAGCTAATAGAAAATTAGTGTATGTTTTTACTTATCTATATTTTTATGTGCATCTTTTAACTTTTATTGTTAGGATCCATGCTGGCTGCCATACCTGTTAGCTTTATACAACTGTTTTAGTGCAAGTAACTTGTCCTACTATTGTTTTTTGTGATTTCTTGGCAATCAGACGTGATGACCCTGCGTCTGACTCTCATCATAAATCTAGAAAGTGGTATAGTTTCCTCATTCTATGGTGGTGTTAGTTATTTGAGGGATTGATAATCGAATCAACTTCTAGTCCTTTTATGATTACTATATATCATATTCCCTCATTCTTGCATTCAAGTGCATATATGATATTAAGATGTGATGTTTGTGGAAATTTCCTTTTTTTTTTTTTTTTTCTTTTTGCAAGTTCGTGCAGTTTTGTACCAAGGCATACTAATTTTTCAGCACTGTTTCGTTTCTGTTCCTGACACAGATTTTGTTTTGCATCTCTTTGCAATGGAGGTACTCGAATCCTCTGAGCGAATTACAGATTTTGTCGAAAGGTATTTCTGGTGATTTGGGGACAAGATGATGCCGCCTCTCCTGCAGTTCCACTTGCAGCAACCCATCAATGGTGGGGACAAAAGAGACGGGATATCCAATTCTATTTGGTGTCAACCCCTATGGGACAGGTGAGATCTGATAACACTGAGAACGACAGCAAACCAGGAATAGCAGTCGTGACGAAGATTTAAAGACTTTTGTGAAGTACAACATAAACCTCAGTCTTGCAAGTAGAGTACCTATACATTTTAATGCGCTAGAGGACTTCCAATGACGAATGTTATGGGGCTTTTCCCACGGGTGCATCAGCCGTCTTTGCCCTAACTTTTTCTGCCCTAGATTCTGCTTGGAAAAACACCTTTCATTGTGGTCCTACTACACGCAATTTCAGATTGTTAACCTGCACCTTTGATAGAATTGATATGCCAGTCGTATTCAATGACTTGAAGCTTCTCACTGGCATAAAACATACTACACGCAATTTCAGATTGTTAACCTGCACCTTTGATAGAATTGATATGCCAGTCGTATTCAATGACTTGAAGCTTCTCACTGGCATAAAACATACATGTCGCCAAAAATGAACCATAAAAGGGCCCAACCGGGTTCGAACCGGTGACCTCTTGATCTGCAGTCAAATGCTCTACCACTGAGCTATGGACCCATTTGTGTTGTTAGGCTGATTGTTTTATTACACCGAGAGGTAACATTCAATGATCGAATTTTCAAACCTTTCTTTTCAGAAACAACTCTGACAATTGGAATGGAACAGCAAAAGATGGGAACAGTATCTGCAGTTAAACTTAAAACAACAGTACTCGAGCCTTTTAGTCATATCGCATTCGCACTGAACAAATTTCAGATAAAAGGAAAATTAGTTTTTACTGCCAGACCACCAAATTGTACTAGAAAACCAAGTTCAGTAGCGCTTTGTACTCTCAGCAAGCAATGTTGGATATGTGTTTAAGTTTTGCTGAATTAAACCTCCAAATATATTATTTCATATACTAATAGATCTCCGAATCCGTTTGTTCCTGAAAACAGTTTCCTTTTAGGAATACACTTTTTTGTGCATGTCACTAGCTCTCTCTATATGTACACATAACATTCATGTATAGAGAGCCAATATTCATGTTCGTTCATAGGTCTAACATTAACAATTCAACTTTGGATTTTGAGATCTTTACTTATTTGAATTTCTTTTATTCTCTCTGATGATATCATTTGGTAGGGGATTAAAGTTATATTGATTGATGGAGAATCTTAATGACGACGTGCGATTAGAAATCTTCACTCGTCTTCATCCCGAGGAACTTTTGAAGTGCAAACTTGTTTGCAAAAACTGGGAAAATCTCCTCTCACATAAAAAAGTGGGTCTTATTTTCTCGATTCAGCCATCCCTTCGTGGCAAAAACCTTCAGCTTTACTCTGGAGATTATGATGAAATTTTTAGCATGAGTAGTTCTGGTGGGGAGGAGTTTACATACAATAATCTTACAAAGATCAATCATCCTGTCATTAATAACCGATGCAGTACGTTCGTGGATAGGATGGTTGGTTCTTGCAATGGTTTGGTTTGCTTCAATGTACCCCATCACGAAGTCGACGATCCTGTCTACATCTGCAATCCTATCACTACGGAATATATTAACCTTCCACGGTCAAAGCATAAATATGGCTACGTAGTGGGTGGATTCGGCTACCATCCTTCGATTGACAAGTACAAGGTCATTCGGATCCATTATCCAAAATCATATAATTATGAACAAGACCCAAGCATCAAAGGGTCGGTCGAGGTATATACACTTGGGAGCGGCACTGGATGGAGAAGCATCGGAGAAGAAGTGACGTATAAATTTTACAGGAGTGGCGTCCTTGCAAACGGATCACTCTATTGGCTAGACTACAAGCAAAAGAAGATTGTCGCTTTCGATTTGGCTGATGAAGAGTTTCGGTGTCTCCCAACCGTGCCGAACTGTTTCAGTGGTAATAAGAAGGCCAGATATCAAATCAAGGTATTGGGAGGGGATTTATGTCTTGTTCATTTAGAGCGCGGCCAGCTTATAGATATATGGTCATTTAAAAATAAGCAGAAGAAAACGGACGACAACAATGATAAAGAAGAGAGGTGTCAATCTTGTAGCTGGACGCTGGAGTTTCATATACCATGTTCACTCCTCAACAAGGTTTTTGTTTACGAGCCTTTCGCACTCACGAAGAACCGCGAGGTTTTGTTGTGGATAAATGATTCCGGTATTTATAAATATGACCAGAAAACCGAAAGCTTAAACAAAGTTGTGGGTGAAGATCATAGGATTGGTTTCTTTCAAGGAATCCCACACATGAACAGCTTTATTTCGATGAAAGCTATAGGTGAAAAGTTTAAGAGTAGAATACATCATCAGAAGGAAAAGAAAAACCGAGAAAGGATAATTGTAAATTCATAGAGAAATATGGAGTCCATCTATATACACACCTGCAGGGGTGCACATTCCTCCCATCATTACTGGTTGAAACTAACCTTGGTGAGTTTACTTTATAAACAGGGTCCACCACAAACAGGGTCCATCTATATACACACCTGCAGGGGTGCACATTCCTCCCATCATTACTGGTTGAAACTAACCTTGGTGAGTTTACTTTACCAACTAACCTTGGTGAATAACTTTTTGGAAAATATAATTAAAGTTAAATTATGTTATTGATATCTCTACCTATCTCTTTTTGGATTTTAAATTGTGTGTTCTTTGTATCATCTTTTTACTCTTTCTTTTTTCTGAAACATGGAACTACTGATCCTACTCTTACGTTGCTAATGGTATGTTCGCGAAGCTCATTTTTTTCTCATTTCATTTAACAGAACCTTTTCAACTCATTCTATGATTAATATTTCTCTCTCTTTTTTTTGAAACATGAGAACATATCCACGGATTTTGAATTGCCAATTAATTCAATGACAGTAAAATCTATATAATCATTCGACCATCTCCTTTTCTTGTAGTTCAAAGGGATAATTTCCAGAGGTTAATTCTTTACAATGAATAGATGGTACATCATGTGGCTCTTATAATTGATTACATATATATTCACCAAGCCAAAGTGACTATCAAATCATACACCCGTTTTCTCTGTTTGTGTTCTTGTTCAATGAAGTTGTATTATGGTCTCATGGAGTTTTTCAGACTTAAACATATAAAGCGATGAGAGAGACCAGAGATAAAAACGTGGATAGGTTAAAATGAGAGAGAGAAATATTAATAATACAATATATTATGTTTCCCAAAAAAAAGAAATTGTTTCTTCAATATTAATACGGTGGACCCTACGGACAATGTAAACTCACCAAGGTTAGTTACAACCAATAATGAGGGGAGGAATGTGCACCCCTGGTTAAGTGGAGGTGCACATAGATGGACTTAGAAATATGACAATCCTTGGTTCCATTAAATTATTTTACTAAATTATTTTTTTCAATGACTTTTGTTAAAGGGAGAGAAAAATGGGATTCGAGGAGAGCGAAAGTCTTAGTCAACTCATTAACTCGGGCCAACTCAATATAAATATCTGAGATGGTATGTTTTACATTAACAGATGCTTATTTAGATGGCTACACGTTAAGGCTGTATTAAGCCTTTTTATCTTCATCCATTAATCCTTAGCATAAGGTGGCCAAATATGTCGTGAATATTAGTAAATAATATGTTCATAGATATTTTCGAGTTAGTAGTCTCGTGATGTTAAATTTATTGGATATTGTTGGATTGCGCAAATCCTTTCCCACACTATATACCACATTTCCGGTCTAATAAGTATTAGAGTCAGTTCAAAAGTTTAAAAAACCCTATGAGAAAGAAGTTTTTGTGATCTCAGTGCTAATTAAAATTATTAATTTCTAGGGTTTATGATCTATTACTCTTTACATGAAAGAGAACTCGATAACGAAAAAAAATAAATTCAAATTTGTTTTTGAGCATGCGTGAAGAATTTGTGTGGCTAGTTAGGTTATTTTAGACCGAGTTACAAAATTTTAATGAGTTGGCCCTAGTTAATGAGTCGACCACGATTTTTGCTCTCCTAGGATCTTATTTTGCTCTCTCTTTAACAAAAATCTCTCGGTTTTAGGAATTCTGAAATTTAATTCCCTTTCCCTAACTCTAACAGGTTTCCTAGTTTAGGTTAATTTCCTTTTTCTAGTCCTGTTTGAAATTACGTAAGCCTATAAGAAGGCCTGGTACTGAAAAGAAAGGCATCCAACATTATTATCTTGACATTCTGCATATTCTCTTTTATTTCTGTTCGATACCCAGATTTTGTTTTTGAATGGAGGTACTCGGATCCCCGAAGCGAATTGGAAACCATGTTCTTGCGAAATACTGTGAGACTGAGGAGGAGAGGAGGAGGAGGAGCATCGTATGATTTTTCAGGCAAAGCTCGCTCGCTGGTTAAAAAGAGGCACTGCCAGGAGATTGTTGCGTGATGATAGTTCTGACGGAAAGTCTGAGACAATAGTTGTGCAGAAAGGACCAAGAGATCTATGGAGGGAGCAATGGAAAATAGATGTTGCTCCCTCCTTGGAACTCGAGATGCATGAAGAGCACAGAGTTATAAAGCTAACTGACGTCGCAATCCTTCCCAAGGTAGGAGAAACAGTTGTTGGTACCCTCGAGGCTCATGTAAACGGGTACATATACAGAGCCTCGAGTTTTCATCAGGTTTTCATGCATGCAAATTTAGAAGAGTATTTGATGCGACTTGGGGACAAGATGATGCCGCCTCTCTTGCAATTCCACTTGCAGCAACCCATCATGGTTGGGACAATAGAGACAAAGGATATCCAATTCTATTTGGTGCCAGGAAAGGTGACATCTGATAAGAATGCAGATAACAAAGACAAGCAAACAATGAATAGCATCCGTAACAAAGATTTAGAGAACTTTGTCCACAAGGTCAAGGTGCAACAAGAACCTCAGAGTTGCGGGAGTGTACTACCTATATATTTTAACCCCTAGACGAGTTTGAATTTTGTGGGGCTTTCCCCACTGGTGCATCAGCCGTCATTGCCCTGACTTTTTCTGCACTTGCTGTGCTTGAAAAAGAAAACCTTTTGCTGTGGTTTTACTACGTGACATTGAGAGCTTGGACCTGAAAGCATTGATATGACAGTCGTATTCAAAGACTTCAAGCGTGATGTGCTTGAAATCCGCTCAATTCCCCTTAATTTTCTCACTGCCATAAAACAGCATCTGAACTCTATGTGCGTGAAGTACTATGTTAATAAATTCAGAAATTCTTCAAGAGTGATCTTATTGACATGTAGTTGTCGCTGAATTTTTTAGAGATAGCCCAACTTTCACCAAAAAAAATCTTCAAATTGTGGAAATGTCACCAAAAGAAAAAAAAAAGAGGGCCCAACCGGGTTCGAACCGGTGACCTCTTGATCTGCAGTCAAATGCTCTACCACTGAGCTATGGACCCACTTGTGTCTATGTGCCGATACTTTTCCCTTGATCAGCTAACATTCACAACCAATAATCAAATTTGTCATCCAGCTAAATCTCAGAAGTCAGAATTTCCCTCAATGTGTTAGTAAATTTTTTTTTGGTTAAAGCTGAATCAAAAACAACTCTGGCAATTGGAATGGGAATGCAAAAGATGGGAACAAAATTTGCACCACGAAATCAAGTTCAGTATAATTGAAACGCAAGCAAGATACAGTAGATACAATTACAGAACCATGTGACGATCCTAGTGACTAAGCTAACTAGAAAATTCATGGAATATAGTTAACGAAAGAAGCTATCGCCTAAATTAATTTACAACTGAACATATACTATGTACGTTAAATAAAAATAACAAAATATACTAACAACAGACACATTATTGTATCATTGAAAATTAATCACTCACGTTATTGCCTACAAGTCTAGAAGTCTACATCAAAGAAATACCAATTGGATTTGTGGACGTAAGCCGATCAGACGGTAATTTCTTCACAATTATAAAGTCTTCGTCAAACTTGGACTTGTTGAAGATAATCGAATCGTCGGAAGTTTTCTTTGCGATTTTAAAGTTGGAATCATCATCAAATTCTTCGAACGGAAATCCTTTGTTATAACCCCACTCTGGATACTCATGGATCGTTGATAACTCATGACCAAATTGATCAGCAAATTCAGCGGCCGCATCGAATTTGTTCACTTTATTTGAATTAGCCTTATGCCTCAAAAAATGATCTGAGAAATTTGTTTAGAGATCTGAAAATTTTAGATTTTTTCGGAACTGCTGTCGTTGTTGTTGTGGTGGACTTTGCTTGTTGTTGTTGAAGAAGCCGGCGATGGTCGCCGGATAAATGAGGCATGGATTGAGACCTGGCAGAAGATATAATGGCTGCATCAAGTTGACGTCTGAAGGAGTTGAGCTCAAATGTATCGTAGAGTGAACTGTTTGCATCCCATATACGACGTCCTCCTAAGCCTTTATTGTTAACTACTCGATCTTCTCCCAAAGATTTTTCCATTTTTTTTTTTTTTTGAAATTCAAGTTTCTGATTAATCAACTGAGTGATTTGATTGAGATTATAAAGATGGAACTCAGAAGAAAATATATCCACAGAAAGAGAGAAAGAGGGATAGGAACGTTTGTTGAAGGTATGGAAATGGTTCCAACGCGTAGTCAACATAATGTAACCTTCGCGGTGGCACGATAGTTATTGGCGCTAATTAGTTAATTAAGCCATCACGTTTCTTGAGAGGGCTGGGAGTGGTATATTAATCTATTTTTCCTTGCATTTAATATGAGAGTAGGTGGTGTTTTGAGAGTATGTGCGTTGTCTTCTCCAATATGAAACCACGATCATCAATACTGAACCTTGCAATTTGACCAGCTTAATTACTACCTGCTTCTGTCGGCTTAATCCGTTAAGGGGTACTTGACTTTTGTTAACTCAGATACCATTATGCGTGTAAGGTTTAATTAAAATTATTTTATTTCTTTTTGAAATTGTTTTTTTAAATCTTATTCTACTAGAAAATGGTTTTTCTTACACTAAAAACAACAAATCTTGTTCCAAATGCAAAAAATTACTGTTTTCAATGCAATAAAACAAACAAATCATGTTTCCAATGCAAAAAATTATCGTTTTAGTAAACCTTAACGTGTATACGGGTATACAAGTTAACAAGACCCAATGAAGTATTAGGGTATTTCCACCCCTATCTAGTGCTTCTGGTTCTCCAAAAGTACAAAAATTAGCTTTTTTTTTTTCCTTTTTTTTCTAATTTTGATCTATCAGCAGCGGGAATTGTAAGTAAAAAAAAGTTTGCAACACAAAATGTTAACTTTTTTCGGATATGTTACACATCCCGCAGGTTGAATTCTGCGGGTTGTACCGGGTGAGAGTGTTGCAATGTCAACTCCTAACAAAACTAGTTTTCCCTATTTAGTTTTACTTTTTTTATGTCAGTTTCCTTATTTCGTTGAACTTCTTAAATTCAGCATCTTTATTGCTTGATTAGCAAGCTTAGTAGACTATAAATACTTGGTTTAGAGTTGTAAAGAACCATCAATCAATAACAACTCAAGTTTACTTTTATTTTTCCCTTTCAAGATGGTGGCTAACCCCCAATTCAAAGGGTTATCCGGTTCTTTTCCTGAGTCAAAGCTTTTCTCCAGTGTTAACAGGTCTAGAACCGTAACACCTGGATCAGAGCCAGTTCAGATCAATCTCAAAAAAATCGACCAATTTTTTTTTCTTCACAATGTCTTATACTGAAAATTTGAAAAACGTGCACGACAGTCTTGAAGGTGTAGCAGAGAAGATAGACAATTTCGCGGACACTATTACTAAGCTTCATCTCCATGACGAAGATACACAAAACAAGAAGATGGCAGAAAAGTTTTTGCAACGTGAAAAGGAAAGTAGTGCTCTCGTCACCAAGCTTACAACAACACTCAACACAACCATAGCAACAACCTAGGAAAATTCTTTACGCATTGTGTTTAGAGAATTTCTACCTCAGATGCAACATCGCCAGGAAGCTGCACCACCTCTGCCTCTTAATGGTCTTCAACAACAAACCCAAACCCAAATACACTTCGCATATTTATCATATTTAACAACTGCAACATCAAATTTTTATAAGATTGATTGTTTATTCCGACAACAACATGGTCTTCTTCCCTTCTTCAAAATTGAGTTTTAGACACAACCCATCTCTCTACATACTCATCAATCGATACAGAAATCTCGTAATTTCTTTGATCTTATATTGGAAGTTTAAGATTAATGAGATGTTGGAAGTTTATTTGATTGATATCCATCAAATAACAAGATATTAGATGATTAGCATAGGAATTACAACACACACAAAATAAATCATCTGCAAATTTGTTGCTGCGGAGAATAAATCTTTATCTTCATATAATTGTTGTAGTTGTGATTCTGTGAAGTGGAAGTATAAGAAGGATCGATAGGGAAAGAGGCGCATAAAGACTTTTACATTAAGGATTACCGGGATAGGGTTTAAATCTCAGCCGTTCTTGCAAAGCATAAATCTCACTCATACACGTGCCTAACAGAAGAGGAATGGCTAGGTTAGTAAATAAATCAAACTCCAATATTATGGTGGTTATTTACTTACTTAACCAAGTTCTATATCTGTCAACCCGGTCAACCATGTCCATGTGACCCAAACTCTAATTAAAAATTTTTGGTGACCCAAATGCAATTCTGGTCACTTTGTTGTGACCCAAAGTCAAAATATCCATATATACAATTCTCTAGTTATAAGCTAAGTGAACTATCTAATGGTTCTAAGCCCATTTATGGTTCTAAACCTTTTCATTATCTATCTTTAACACATCTAACAACATGTTCGGTTGGGAGAATGAGAATCCTAGGAATTCAATTATGGGGTAATCCAATTCTTGGAATTGGATTCCAATCCAAAAAATTTATGTTTGGTTGAGGTAATTCAATTACCTTTGTTTTTATCCCGGAATCCAATTCCATTGCATCATTGGACCAATGCAATGAAAATCTATCATTTTGGAGGGAATTGGATTCCTAGGAATTAAAATTCCCAATTACATAAAGTTCATTTGCCCCGTTCGGTTCAAGGAATTGGACGCATTCCCTAGGAATTGGATTCCAAGGAATACAATTCCTTGAAAAGAACGGGCTGTAAAGGTTTACTAATTCAATTATATTGAATTTATAGTCCATTAGTTACGTCTTATGAATATCTACAACTTTGTAGAAGGAGTCGAAGGCTAATTCAGACCATAAGAGATCCAAATCATGTTTAAAATGAAAACTGGTCGAAGTCCAAGCCCAACAAATCGGCCCGTTAAACTAAGGCCCATTTCATCCGCTCACTAACAGCTAAAGGGTTTAACTAACAGTCAACGTCCAGTTAAAGGTCAAAGTCCAAGTCAAAAGGTCTAGTCTAGTCTAGTCAAAGGAGTTAACTCGGTCAAGGTTCACTGAGTCAAGATTGGTTAATGAGTCAACTCAGGATTAGACCGATTCATCTCGATCGGAAGGTGCAGTCGGACAAGTCATCTAGACCGGGCGGGATGGATAATAGGCCAAATTCTAAGCCAAACTTCTAATACACAAACACAAGACATAAAGAACAATCAAAACACTAATGCAAACACATAATCTCTATCAACTGTTTCCATTCATTTGATCATTACACAATACTCCTCCTACAAACATATTCCATCGGGCCATGAAAAGATATAGACTACTTCAACTCGACCTCGCATTAACACTATCAATCCTATCACTTCACTATCAGAACTAAAATCTACAGCTCAACCACACTCTCAACAGCAACACCACTACTTCATAACACTCACCACAACAACTCCAAAGAACCCCAGTTTGACTATACCAAAGACTAACAGGTTCATTTCTCTTCATTCGATCATATTTTCCTCCAACATTCCAAGGCCACCAACATAAAGAAACCTCACCAGTCTCTACACTTACTGTATAGCAATCCATTCGATTTCATCACCATCAACACCCATTCAACATTGGCTAACTCTAGTTGTAATATTCACTAGTCGGGCATCAATTCCAATAGCCACAAGAACAACCCCAATTCATCTGTAACATCACTATCATCATTAAAAGCAAAATCCCTAGTATGCAATTCTTGTTCAACCAAACCACCCATTCATATCCACCAATTACTACTTTCATTCAAAGATTCATCATCACCAGTTCTTCATTGCAGTGACCCCATGTAATTCAAATCTAAACTAAACTACACCACAACTTCATTCTATTCATCTCAATCTCAAATTCAATTAACTCAACAAACATTCCTAACTCCATTCTATGAAAAATATTACCCTAGCATCGGAGTTCATCCAAACTCAACTCAATATCAAATTCATTCACAAATACAGAAATTCAATAACCTAAACAATTAAAACTAAAAACCAAACTTAAACAAAAATAGAATCTTACCCAAGAATTTAGCATCCTCCGAATAGCTAAACTCCCATACCGCTTTTTAACTCAAACCCCTAATTCCATTTTGGGAAGAACAGAAACCCCAAGTATTTTCAATCTCGAATTCAAACTTAAAACATCAATCAAACTCTTCAATTAGGCAAACCCATCTTGTGATTCCATCTAACTCCTCTTACTCCTTACTCAAATCGAACTCCAATTTAATTCGCAGAAACCCTAACTTCTAATTTCTTCTTCTTTTATGAAACCTAATCTTCAAATTATCACAACAATCTTCTTCTTCCATTCAGTCTCTCGAAACCTATCTTTAATTGTTATCTCCAATCAATCCTACACCTATTAATGAGAACCCTAACTTCGATTTACAGAAGCAATTATATCATCTCTTTCCCGTTCTCAAACAACCACAACACCATCACCTTCGTATCTAACTAATCAATTTAACAAGCTTCCGAAGAACAACTCACAAGATTTAACTCAATTCTATGAATTGAATTCGACAGAGGAAGAACAGAAGAATAAGGAGGAGATAAGAGAACGTAAAAGAGAAGATTGAAAAGAGAAATGAATTCTCTTCGACACGTATTGGGATAAATGAAACCAAATAGAAACTATCAAGTCGCCCACGAAACGGATAAGGCCTGCCCAGGTCGGTTTGTCTACAAAAGACTATTTTTCCCTTCATACAAATCTGATAATATCTTATTCGTCTGGTATCCGAATGACACGTTCGAGTAGACCGTTTCGCATAAATTTTCGAGACTATTAAATGAAACTAATTTCGTATCTAAATCATTGTTAGATTAATTTCTATTAATTAAGATTCATCTCTAATTAATCGAGTCATTAGCGGCTTAGTCGTATCTTGACTAGTCTAATAGCGTTGACGAGCTTGAGGGTCCTTACAATCCTGACGGCTGGATTTTCAATGCTGATCAATATTTTAGTGTTTATAATGCTTCTGATGCTCTCAAAATTATAGTAGCTTCTGCACATCTCAAGGGTGAGGCTAATCGGTGGTATAGATGGAGGAAAACCAAGACCGGGTTACTACGTGGGAACAATTTTGTAACTTACTTCGTGGAAGATATGCTCTGAAAAATTCGTGGATGCTAGGTTAGCAATTAGAACAATCGACCAGGAAGGTATTGTGCGTGAACATATACCTGAATTTGAGCATCTATTAAACTTTGTCGATTTCCCTAAAGATTACTTGATCAGTTGCTTCATTCATTCTTTAAAGCCTCATATTGGTACTACGGTCAAATTGCTGGCACCACAAACCTTAACAGAGGCTTTTACTAAAGCAATTCATCAAGAAGAAGCTTATGCAGCAGTTAATAAGGCTGTCACAAAAAAACCTTATCGTCCTTCTCCATTCAGGCCTGCTGCTATGATACAACCTACTCCATACAATAAGTCTTCTTTGCCTCCAGGAGCTAGTCGTTTGTCACCAGCTGAACAAAGAGAAAGACAAGCGCAGTGTCTTTTCTTTAACTGTGATCAACTCTTCACGCCCAATCATGTTTGTGTGAATCCTAGATTGACTATCTTGGATGCTGCTGAAGAGGTTACTAATGGTTCGATTGGCACCATCTGAAAATACAATTCCTATTTTTGATATTGTAGATTCGACTGACTCTGAAAATACAATATCTTCAAATTCATTCATGGGTTCTCCTTTTTCACGAACCATGCGAATTGCAGGTAACACTAAGGCTCGGCTCATTACAGTTTTGCTTGATTCAGGATCCACCCATAATTTCTTGCATCCATCTGTGGCTAAGCAATGCGGTTATGAGATTCATTCTAAGAAATCTCCACTCAGTGTCACAGTTGGCGATGGTGGGAAACTGGACACTAGGGGTTATTGTTTAGATGTTCTTATGCAACTTCAGCGGTTTGAATTTATAGTTGATTTCCATTTACTTGATATTAGTGGTTGTGACACAGTTTTGGGAATTCAGTGGTTACGTATGTTAGGGCCAATTAAATGGGATTTTGCAAATTCAACCATGCCGTTTCACATTAATGGCGCAGTTGTTTCATTAATAGGGAACGACAAATCATCCGTAATGATTTCGGAAGCAAAACCAATGCAGCGTTTATTACATCAGGAAAATCATGGGTTTTTTTTCTTCCAATTATCTGATTTAACTACTTCCATGAATGGTTCTTCACTTATTCCTCCAGCAGTGCAACAATTACTTTCTCAGTTTGATGATATCTTCAAATTACCTACTTCTCTGCCTCTGGAACGTGTCCATGATCATCGTATTCCCTTATTACCTAGTTCTTCTCCTGTTAATGTGCAGCGCATATCCATATTTTCAGAAAGACGAGATAGAGAAGATAATTACCTAACTTCAACAAGTCGGATTTATACAACCAAGTTCGAGCCGTTATTCGTCTCCCATTCTTATGGTAAGGAAGAAAGATGGCTCTTGGCATATGTGTATGGATCACGAGCTTTAAAAAAAATCACCATTAAGGATCATTTTCCCATCCCAATGGTCGATGAATTACTCGATAAATTACATGGTGCAATTGTGTTTACGGTTGGATTTCCGTTATGGGTATTACCAAATCAGACTTTATCAACAAGATATTCCAAAAACCATTTTCGGGACACATGATGGCCATTTTGAATTCTTGGTTATGCCTTTTGGATTATCGAATGTACCATGCCACCTTTCAAAGTTTGATGAACCACATCTTCGTGCCACACTTACGGAGGTTTGTCCTTGTTTTTTTTTGACATATTAGTCTATAGCAAGAGCATGTTCTAACATCTAGACCATTTAGTTACTTGTGTTTAATATTTTGCATACTAATAACTTGTTTGTCAAAGATTCAAAGTGCACTTTTGCACATCCATACGTTGGATATTTGGGCCATGTCATCTCTTCTGGGGGTTTCGGTTGAGAATGATAAGATACGGTGCATATTGTCTTGGCCACTTCCTGACTACGGTTAAAGAGTTGAGGGTTTTCTTGGTTTAGTGGTTACTACCGCAAATTTGTGAAGGATTATGGTAAAATTAGTGCACCTTTAACACAATTATCAAGAAAGATGCCTTTGTTTGGAATGACAAGGCCTTTGCTGCATTCAAGTTATTACAACGGGCTCTCACTACAACCCAGTTTTGGCACTTGGATTTTATAAAATAATTTGTGTTGGAATGTGATGCCTCTGGGAATGGCATTGGGGTCGTTTTAATGCAATCAAAGAGACCAATTGCATTTTTTAGTAAACCTCTTTCAGGTAAAAATTTAAATCTCTCTATTTATGACAAAGAGATGTTAGCAATTGTTTCTGCAGTTCAAAAATGGCCCATACTTGCTTGGAAGACACTTTAAAATATATACGGATCATCGCAACCTCAAGTTCTTTTTGGATCAAAAAATTGTCTTCAATGGAACAACAAAAATGGTTATCCAAATTGTTAGGTTATGATTATGAGATCATTTTCCGTCGTGGAAAGGAGAACGTTACTTGAGCCGATGCACTATCAAGATGTACAAGCTCATAGTTTCATATATCTACATATTTTTTCCTGGTGTTGATGACATTAGCCGAGAATGTCATAATGATGCAGACTTGGGAGCTTTAATTCAACAGTTACGACAAGATGCAAGTTGTAAGGAACATTTTTCTTATACTAATGGACTGTTGTGTTACAAAGATCGCATAGTTGTGCCATCAACCTCTACATGGTGTATTAAGTTGCTTGAACAGTTTCATTCTAACCCTATTGGTGGCCATTGTGGATACTTGAGAACTTACAAGCGACTGCAACAAAAATTTTACTGGAAAGGGATGAAGAAATCGATAAAGGATTTTATTTCTAATTGTGATACCCGTCAGTGTAATAAGTCAGAATCGGTAGCTCCACCAGGTTTTTGAATCCCCTTACTATTCCTGTTGATATATGGTTAGATGTTTTGATGGACTTCATTGATGGATTTCCAACTTCTCATCGAAAAAATTTGATTCTCGTGGTAGTGGATCGATTATCTAAATATGCACATTTTATACCTCTCACACATCCGTATACTGCCAGTTCAGTGGCTGAGATTTTTGTACGCGAGATTGTACGTCTTCATGGCATGCCAAGGAGCATTGTGAGTGACGGTGAACCAATATTTATCAGCAACTTTTGGGAAGCCTACTTTGCCTTACAGAATAAAAAGTTGTGTCGAAGTTCTGCATATCATCCACAATCCGATGGGCAAACCTAGGTTACAAATCGTACTTTGGAATGTTACTTGCTCTGTTTTGCTGGAACAAAGCCTAGTGACTGGTCAAAGTGGTTACCATGGGCAGAATGGTGGTATAATACCAGTTTTTACTCTGCTATTCAGATGACATCATACCAAACAGTGTATAGTCGACCACGACCTACAATATCATCGTATTTATCAGGATCCACTTACGATCATGTTTGTCGATTCAAATTTGAAGGCAAGAGATTAAGCTTTTAAGCTTCCGAAGTCACATTTACAAGATGCTCAAGAAAGAATGAAGCACTATGCAGATACCAATCATACTGGGAGAAGTTTTGTTGTTAATGATTTGGTTTTTCTTCGTCTCCAACCTTACAGACAAAGTACTTTCTCCAAACTTTTATGAACCTTTTCGTTTTTTAGAGAAAATTGGACCGGTTGCTTATAAGTTGGAACTACCTATTACAATTCGAATTCATCTAGTATTTCATGTTTCACAACTGAAACTGAAACTTGGTTCGACCAATATTGTTAATACTAATCTGCCAGTTACAATTGACTATGCGTATTGGGAACCGAGAGCATTTTAAAGCGTCGAATATTCAAGAAAGGAAATCATGCATGCACTCAATGGTTGGTTAAGTGGAAGGATCATTCGGCGAAGAAGAAAGCTACTTGGAAGGATGCTGATATGTTGTTGTTGCATTTTCTGATATTGATGCTTGAGGACAAGAAAATTTTTCAAGCGAGGGGAAGGATATTGCGATGCAAACTCCAAACAAAACTAGTTTTCCTTATTTAGTTTTACTTTGTTTAAGTCCAGTTTCCTAATTTTGTTGAACTTCTTAAATTAACATCTTTATTGCTTGATTACCAAGCTTAATGGACTATAAATACTTGGTTTAGAGTTGTAAAGAACAATTAATCAATAACAACTCAAGTTTACTTTTATTTTCCCTTTCAAGATGGTGGCTAACCCCCAATTCAAAGGGTTTATCCGGTTCTTTTCCTGAGTTAAATCTTTTTTCTAGTGTTAACAGGTCTAGAACCCTAACAGAGAGAGTGAGGTGGGATCCCTCCCAACCCGGTGATTTAGCAAGGCATAGGTTTAGTGTGGGTCCCATCCCATTCTCTCGCTCATTATAACTTATGGATTCAACCCGCGGGATATAAATCATTTCCAAGCTTTTTGGTTCACAAAAGTTAGTTTGATTTAATTTCTCATTTTTTTCCTTCATGTTTTTGAAAAATAACTCTTTTAACAACTACAAACTAAACTTTAGCTAAAGTTTTTGATAAATTAATCCTTTGTTAAGGCACAATCCACTATCAATTCATTTTATCATGTTAATTTTTTTCTTCGTAAAGTGATTTCGATTCACAGAGGTTTTATCCACAATTTTTGTTAGAGGGAGAGCAAAATGTGATCTGAAGAGTGCAAAAATTGTAGTCAATGTTGGAAATTTTCATAAATGTTTGCCGCTAATCGAGGGGTCTGGAGGGGCGTAACCCCTCTCGTCTGTGTTTGAAACCTATTCCGTTTCTCCAGAAATTTTTACGATCGCATCTTTTCCCATTGGGTTTCTCTGAACAGATGCCATTGATGGATGCATGTTGAAAGCGTCTAGATGAAGAGACATCTCCAAAAGGCATGAAACCCTCTGTAAATAGCGAAGGTTTTCTCCAATTCCAACACATCAAATCAATCTGTTTTCTTCTTCTCTAATAGCATCATCAGAACCTTATACAGTGTGTTCGGGTCAAGGAAGTACAATCCTTGAATTTGATTACGGTGTTAGGGCTTCATTGAATCGAAGACATAATTCGAGAGACTGTTGTCTTCGCCAAGTTAATTGGAAAAGGTCGAATTATTGTCTAAAAGAATCGAAAGAGCCTTGAAGTCAGGGTACACCATTCTTCTGTCTCTGTTTTCATCCTCTTGTTTAACCCAATTTTTCCAACTATCAACTCGCTAACTATAGAGTCGAATCAATATATTTTTATAATGCGGTCAAAAGAATCCATACTAATCACACAATTACTTGGCATATGTTCATTGTTCTCTTTCTTTAATAGAGAATCATAAATCCTAACTTTGGAACGATAATGGTGTATCTTGATTGTTATGTCAGTGTCTCATGGGTTTTTATAATGTTAAACATAGTAAGCTTACTTTGAAAATACGGGTGTACAACAACCACACCCAACAATTCGTTTGGCAATCTGAGAGGACTTACTTCAATATACTTTCTAAAGAATCAACTAGACAATTAGGACTCAATCTAGAGAAAAGTATATACAAGAGTTTATATCTCTATCTCTTAATTCAATCAACAAATAGAAATTTGCGAGCCCGATTGAATATATGAGAAGTAACTTGAACGGTACCAAAGACCAATGTTCAAAGATTAATCAATTTCAATCAATAACCAAAGGTTGGATTTCCTAATTGATCGATATAATGCACAACCTGTGATATTTCAATTATATAACAAAATATAATGCGGAAAAGAAATAACACATACACCAGAATTTTGTTAATGACGAAAATGCAAATGAGAAAAACCCCAGGACCTAGTCCGCTTCTTTTAACACCACACTCGTATTAAGTCACTTCTGAGACACTAGCATACTACCAATGAACTTTGGACTGGATTGTAGCTGAACCCTAATCAATCTCATACTAATTCAAGTTACAATTGCGTTCCTTACGTCTCTGATCCCAGCAGGATACTACGCAATTGATTCCCTTAGCTGATCTCACCCACAACCAAGAGTTGCTATGAACCAAAGGCGAAGACTTGATAAACAAATATGTCTCACATAGAAAAGTATATTTGTATAGATAAATCTGTCTCCCACATAAATACCTATGATTTTGTTCCGTCTTTTGATAAATCAAGGTGAACATGAACCAATTGATAAACCGGTCTTATATTCCTGAAGAACAGCCTAGTATTATCAATCACCTCACAATAATCTAAATCATATGGAAGCGAAACTAGATATTGTGGAATCACAAACGATGATACGAAGGTGTTCGTGATTACTTTTTATCTTGCCTATCAGAGATTAAATATCAAGCAAATATTAGAGAAGAAAGTACTCAAACGATAGAATCGGGCAAGATCAGAACACGCAACTACAAAGAAAATAGTTGGGTCTGGCTTCAAAATCCTAATGAAGTCTTTCAAGTCGTTAACCTACAGGTTCTCGAGAGAAACCTAAGGTTAAAGGAGAATCGACTCTAGCTATGCGACTAGTAACACACAGAAGTGTGGGGATTAGGTTTCCTAGTTCCTAGAGTTCTCCTTTATATAGTTTTCAAATCAGGGTTTGCAATCTAAGTTACCTTGGTAACAAAGCATTCAATATTCACCGTTAGATGAAAAACCTTATTCAACCAAGCTAACATCTTTCAACCGTTAGATCGAACTTAGCTTGTTTCACTCAAATGAAATGTACCCTCATTTAGGTTTATGTAACCGTACCAAAACGTGTACACCATGTTGGTTCGATAATAGTTAACCGAAGTTAGCCATATTATCACTCTCATATCAACCTTGTTTATCTTAACCATAACCAGTTCAAATGACTCAAATGAAACTAGTTAAAGAGTTGTTCAATTGCCATATTCTCATAGATGTATACAAGAACACAATTGAAGCAAAATCGTTTAATTCACTCAATCAATTCATGAACATTATAGCCACGGTTTGCAAAGATTTCATTCCTTATTATATAAATGTTTATGTTCATGTACACAACCAATTTTAGAACTTTAACCTTCAAGTATGCAAACGTGTACGCATACTTAGGTTCCTTTTCTCAAGCCAACAAGTACGCGAACGGGTGCGCATACTATGGTTCCCGGATGTGGATTACATATGTGCAAGAATACACAACATGACATATCCAATAATGGTTAAGTGTTCTAAACTCTTATTTTAATCATTGAAACTTTCTTAGAGGATGACAATAACCGTTTTCACATACTATTAGCATCAAATAAATATTCAAGTTATTGAAATATTCATAACGAAACATTCCAAGTCTACACCAAATGATTGTATCACACAAACCATTTAAGCTGTTACTCGGCAATTTTCACATGATCATCTTTTGACTTGCGTCAAGAATATAAGATGAACTTGGTCGAAGTGAAAGCTTGCCAACACATATTCCAAGAAATATATAAGCGAGTTAAACTCAGCTCGAAATCTCAAATGTGTAAAATAGAAAACTATATGGTAACACGACTTATGTCTCAATATAGGAGATAAAGTAGAAATAGACTTTCCAAGTGATAGATGAGTTTCAGTCTCCACATAACTTTTGTCGATGAAGTTCCACAAGCTCTCCTTAGTAGTTCTTCGTCTTCAAATGATGAACGCTATGTCCTAGTCCGAGACATCTATAAGTAGACTAGAAATCAAAACTTATAGTTTTGATCACTAACATTGACAAACATGCTTGATATTGCAACGCATGCGAATTTGACCGATAAGTTCTCTAACAATCTCCCCCTTTGTCAATTTTAATGACAAAACTACAAATACATATGGATTACAAAATAAATAAAACTTTATAGCTTCTCATCCAAATGCTTGATCTCCTTGGCATCTTCAACACGACTCGGAATCTTCGTCACTTCCAAGTACTCCGTGATTCTAAACGTGTTCAACTCAGCATCATAGTTGTTGAAGATCCGTAGCGATAACAAGGAGAAAAAAAGTTCTCTCAATCATTGTTATACAGTGTCATAGTATTATTACACAACATCAAAGTTCAATTGTATCACAACTTTGACAACAATACTATGGTGACATGTATCACCCCCTAGTCAATAGTTCATCTCGACATGAAAACCATTCCCCCTTACATAATGATCCGTAAACCATATGTATTTGTATTATAAAACTACACATTAATTTTCCCCTTTTTTGTCAATATAATTGGCAAAGGTACGAAAACTAGTGGGATCCTCATGAAATTTTTATACAGATACTTCATGAACAAAAGAGAATAACATACCAACTTATTTAGATGCAATCATATAGCCGAAGCTAAATGCACTCATCAAGGAGTTTATAAAGATACAAGATAACCCCTCAATATTCCACAACCAAGACTCCCCACAAAGATTTGGCAATTAAGAAAAAAGTTCAAAAGAACTCTCCCCCATTATATGTCATTCCATAAAGAACAACATGAGCGGCCTTACTTTTACGAGAAAAGAAGGAATTTCTTTGGACATAATCAAATCACATGAGAATCATGAATTTGTATCCAAAAATCACAATTGAATTAGCCACAAAAATGATCAATTCAAGGCCATGCTCAACATAAGAGAACTTACAGAGCAACACAGTATATGCACAAATATGTGGATCAGGGAAAGACCAATACTACGGAATACACAAAGATTCATTCTATTTTTCATCACTATTTGCACAATGGCATATAATAGATTTAATATTTGTAAACAAAAGTTCATCCTTTCTTCCATCAATAATGACATAAAAGGCTTAACTTTTGTAGTCAAAAGTTCATTGTATCTTTTATCAATACTTTCATATGGACATATAATAGAGATAACTTTTGAACAAATATGGGACAATCAAGGTTCACGGACGTTAACAACATATTCCATAACAATTTGCAATATATGAAATCATAAAGATTAATACTGCAAAAATCATCTTCTAAAAAACTTAGAATTTAAATAAATAAAACTAAAAACATTGAAGATGAAAAACGTTGGACATAGCTATGTGTACTCACAATAATGGCTATTCCAAACCCTAGTTATCCTTCTTAAAAAAAAAAAGTAATTCTCATAAGAAGTTTACTACACAAAAATCAACTAGAACTCTAAAAACACAAAGAACAAACAAAAGCACTACTCGAGTTCGTGCATTTTAAGCTTCTTTGGTTTCCAAGACCTTCAAGTTTGTAACAGAGACGAAGTCAACAACATCTTCAGACACTATAATAAGACGAGCTTTAAGTCGTGTCTTCATTAGAGTGAGGTCAGAGTTTACCTTTATCAACTCAGTTCTTAATACATCTAGTTCTTTTAGAGTGTTCAACAGCTTTGCATCGTTAAATTGACCGATAGAGTTTTGAACAACCTCATTAGAAATCTCTTCATCTTCCTCAAAATCTGAAGAGTTATCTGGAGGTTGAGAAGATGTGTCATCAATTTCCACGAAAGTTCCTTTCTCCTCCTCCTTGAGTTTGAGACCAAACCCCTTATCAAGAAAACCTTTTGGAAAATTACAAGTTCCCGATGGAGATGTCATTCTTGATAAAAAAAAGTAGCCAGGAAGGTGTGTGCCTTTTTCAAAAGAAGGGTTTGGTATTTAAATGGTTTCACAGAAACCTAGAGATTAGGGTTTCCAAAGTCGGTCCGTGACATGTAACAAGGATACTCGTACGAACACAAACTTGGCCCATTATTCATAACCGACTCAAGGAGAGAAAGACTCAACTAATGTGGGCAGTTATATTAATGGGACATAATCTCACAGATCATTCTACAGCGCACAACAGATCTTGGTACGTTTGCGGCCCATTTTTTAGCCTATGTGGCCCATTTTCCCGCTGCAACATATCATTCTACAGCGCACAACAGATCTTGGTCATCCCTTCCAGAACGCATTGGACAATTATATTCAAGTGTGCGGTCTATCTTCTTCTACGTTCAAGGCCGAATGACATCGCCCCTACGCCTATGCACCAAGCGGGCGATCCGTTACTTTGATTCTGTCAAGAAGACCATACCGCCACTTTCACAATGTCGGAACGCGATTCTATTTTATGGCAATGCAAATGAAGGCTCATGCACAGGGATTACCTCAAAGCCATACCGATCAAGGGCTTAACCAAGGTTGTGGGATCTCGTCAATTCGATTCAGGTGCTCAATCTGGGTTGGGGATCCCCTTCTTTACGGAAGATAGCACATGTTCTTGTTGCAAGCGAGTGATGGATCGTTTTGGTGACCATGCCATACATTCTTGTAGTGAAGTTGGCGGAAGTTCCGTCATGACTTGGTACGTGATTTGTTTTCCGAATTATGCTATAAGTCCAATGTCGCGGCTAGAAAGGAAGTTTCCATTGGTCTTATGTCGGACAGGCGAACTCCTCTTAAACCGGCAGATATAATGGTCTACAACTGGGAAAATGGCAAAGATATGTGCTTTGATGTCACTGGTGTTTCACCATTCTCTAAAGGTGGCAACCGCAGTTTCACCCCTGGTCATGCTATCGCCGCAGCCATTACCCGCAAACGTAACAAATATGCAGCCTTGTGTTCCTCTTTTGGTTATGAGTTCGGTGTTTTGGCTTTTTCAACATTGGGGGAGTTGAGTGATGACACTATTGTCTTTTTGAAGCGGCTTAAGAACTGTATGGCATGTCATGATGTAAACAATAATTTAGGCAGTTCTTTGTTTCATAGGCTAGGTATTATTATTGAAGAAAGGTGTTGGGGCGCAACTTGTTGCACGCCTCCCAGCCAAGTCTTTGTCATTAGACGTTTGCCCTCAATAAAATCCCCTGTGGCATCTTTTATAATAATAATAATAATAATAATAATAATAATGGTACGTGATCTTTTTGCCGATTTGTGCTACAAAGCAAATGTAGCGGCGCGGAAAGAAGCTGTTGTTGGTTGTCTTTCGAACAATGGTAATGCTCGGCCCGGCCAAGGTGACATTCTAATCCACAACCAGGAAAACGGACGTGATGTTTGCTTTGATGTCAGCGTGTCGCCCTTTTCGGGAATGGGTATCGTGACTTTACGCTTTGGTCATGCCATCACTTCTTGCTATTACTATAAACGGAATAAATATCTGCCAATTGTTTGACACATGGATATGGATTTAGTGTCTTAGCTTTCTCGTCGCTAGGGAACGGGAGACGATATTACCGTTCTTTTGAAAAGACCGAAGAATTGTATGGTTGCTCATGACGCTAATAACAACTTAGCGAGTTCTCTTTTTTATAGGTTGGGAATTATTATTCGAAGGTGTTGGGGCACAACTTGTTGCTCGCCTTCCAACCCCTCAATCGATTCTATGTAATCTTTGCTTTTCCATAATAATAATAATAATAATAATAATAATAATCATAATAAACACTCTGGAGAGAGACGCTCTGGAGAAAATTCAGGCGATTGGAAACCTGAATTGATTTTCAATTATTATAAACACTTCCCGCAGATCGTATCCATCACCTACCATATCCTGAGACTCTGCTGCATCGATCGATACCATTTACTTCCTATTTCGCCCATTGTTTGGTGACAGTTAGGGCGATTATCTTCATATGCCGAGCACTCGAGCATCTTCCTTCCAATCTTCATCTGCAGTTTGCCCATTCCCCAAAGTTTGGGTTCTTGCATCTTCCCACGCGGGGGTGTTCTCTGACCTCGGTCTCACTCTACTGCATTGACTCGGATGACGACGATGATCCCTTTTGCCACGCCCTTTCAAACAATTCGATGGGTGTTTAGATGGTGTAGGAGGCCAAGGATATGTCAAAACTTCGATCCTAAAGCATATACAAGACAGACACTTCAGCTAAAGCTTCCATCGATGTATGCGGGGCAGAGACTGCACTGCAATGAGGTAAGTGTGTATACAGCCTGGGAAAAACTATTACGTCAATTACGCATGTGGCTTTGTTTCCCTTGCTTCTGTGGTTTTCTGGAAGAGGCCACTGTCGCGGTCATCTTTGGTGGTATCCTTAAAGGACCTTTTAATGGCAGAGGAGCAGATTTCCTAATATTTGGTCTTGAAAAACCTACTTCACCCACCCCTATCGCTACTGACCAACGTGCAGAGTCTGTTGTTGATGATGAACTTTCAGGGTTGTCTATAGAGACGCTCAACTTAATATTTCGGAGGCAAATTACAACAACTTCCAATATCCCTTCACAGTGTAGACTAAATTTTTCTAGAACATTAAAATCTGCACTTGACAAGGTTATAGCACATCCATCTGAGTTAGGCCCATGGCTTCAGTTGCTGCTTCTTCCCATCTGTACGCTCAGTCTCTATATCCCTAAAAATGCAATGGAAGAACGGTCTGGTGCCAGGAAGAAAATTCAGACACACACCATCAACCTTGCCCTGGACAAATGGAAGGAACCTCGTTTGTCTTGCTTTACTTCACCGGATCCCGGAATCTAACAAGGAACTTCAACAGAGTAGGAAAAACGCTAAGAAGCCTAGGAAAACTAATGCTCGGGCCGCAAGAAGAAGCTTAGTCAAGGTCACTACTGCTGCCATTCGCATCCTCTCTTCCAATGGCGTTGCGCCTGACTCTGCCGGCACCCTTGCTGAGCTACAGCAGAAACACCCTTACGCTTCTCCTCCTGTCATTCCTTCATCTATCGTTGACGCTGCACCAATTTCAGTCGACAGCCAAGCGCTCTTTGCGTGCCATTCAGAGCTTTCAGAGAACATCGTGCGGAAGGGACGGACTTGAGCACGACACCTCTGGATGCATTAAGTGGGGCAGGCTTGCAACGGTCTCGGATGAACTTCTTTCTTCCATGGCAGGTGTGGTTAACTTTGTGGCTGTCAGAGGTCAATGTCCTCCCTCCTCGGAGAGTACATCTTGAGGCGCCCCATTAACGCCACTCCTAAAGCCTTTGATGGGGGCTTACGTCCAATTGCTATCGGTACCATTTGGCGGCGTGCGTGCTCAAAGTTGGCGGCTTCCACTGTTTGCAAGGATATGGCCAGCTATCTAGGTGACCATCAATTTGGTGTCGGCATCCCTTGTGGAGGCGAAAGCATCTTACACTCCGCGAACATGCTGCTTGAACTTAAGGGTACACACAGTAACCTCACTATGTTACTCATCGACTTCACAAATGCGTTTAACTTGGTAGACAGATCGACGCTCATCCAAGAGGTTCGAGACAGATGCCCCAGTATATCGCGTTGGGTTGAATTTTGCTATGCTCAGCCAGCCCGGTTGTACTATAATGATGCAATATTAGCCTCAACCCAGGGTGTGCAACAAGGGGATCCGTTAGGCCCTTTGCTCTTCGCCTTGGTCTTACACCCTCTCGTTCGTATGATTGCCGCACAATGTTCTCTGGACTTCCATGCGTGGTACTTGGACGACGGAACCATCGTTGGAGACACAATGGAGGTATCCAAAGCCCTCTCGATTATACAAAGAGAAGGTGCTGCGAAAGGGCTGCATTTAAACATAAGGAAGACCGAAATCTTCGGCCAACTACAGGATCCCAGGTCTCTTGCGAAGGATGTTTTCCAACCAATATTGGCCGTCCCACAGGTGGAGTGAAGATTCTAGGGGACCGGTTAGCCAAGACACGCAATATTGCGGTCGTATGGTTGACAAAGAGGCGGAAAAACGGTAAAACTCATGGTGTGTGAAAACCTTGAAGGATCCCCAATGTGAGCTTTTGTTGTTGCGTAATTGCGCTGGAGTGTTAAGCTCTACTTCACCCCTTCGCACATCTCGACCCTCAAGTTCTGCAGCCTGCCATAACTTATTTTGATCAGCACTTGGTTCAATTCTTACAACACCTAGTCATCGCGACCAGCATGGGCTTCGGTCCTCTTCAACAAAGGTTAACTACCCTGCCTATTAAAGACGGAGGTCTTGGAGTATATACGATGCACGACACCAGCCCTCACCGCTTCCTAGCTTCCCAGATTCGAGACGCAAGCAACTACAACGCACCATTCTGCACTCCACCGATATTTCTGCCCCAAGCTCTAGCTATCAACATGCTCTCACTAAGTTCTTGCAGGCTGCAGCCTTTCCCCCCTCGTCATTCGATGTTACTTCCACTGCCCCACAGCCTATGAAACAATTGGCAGTGTAGTATTTCGATGCCGTAAAGAAAGAGGTGGCTTCCAAGTTCACTTTATCTACAAGAGACGCAATTTTGTGGCAGATTAATAAAGCAGACCATGCTATGGACTACCTGAAGGCTATCCCCATCCCAGGGCTAAACCAATCCATCGGTTCCAGGCAGTTTAGGGCCATTACCCAGTACCGCTTTGGTATACCTATATTCCCTGAGGATAGCATATGCCCCTGCTGTGACCGTACCATGGACATTTATGGAGATCACGCCCTCCATTGTGCGAGTGAAGTAGGCCTCAAATTCCGTCACGACTTAGTCCGAGATGTCATCCTTGATATATGTTTTAGAGCGGGGTTCTTTGCCGGAAAGAGGCCTCCTTGGGCTTTTGATGACAATGCGTCCGGGCGCAAGCACTGCGGATATTCTCGGTGTACAATTGGGAGAATGGCTTGAGCACTTGCTTCGACGTCCTTTGGTGTATCTCCATTTTCTGGTGGAGGTGGTCGCAGCTTCACTCAGGACATGCTATCTCTTCTGCAGTTAACCGCAAACGGAACAAATATCTAGACTTATGCACATCTCATGGCTATGGCTTTAGTGTTTTGGTCTTCACTACTTTCGGCGAATTAGGTGAAGACATGGTTGTTTTTCCGAGAAGATTGAAGAACTCGCTTGGCTAACTACGATGTTAACAAAGCAAAGTCGGAGGATCCCTCTTTCACGGGGTAGGCTTAGCAATCCGAGAAAGGGGTTGGGGCCTGAGATCGTCGCCCGACTCCCACCCATTGATGTACCTAATGATGTGATGTAAACTCGTTTTCTTGAAGAACGGGCCCCTAGCTCAGACTGGTCATCCCCCGTTCCCCAAAGTTTAATGCGCTCCAGGAGGTCCCAGGTTCGAGTCCCCAATGGCGTAATATTGCAGGAATTAACATGGAAGGTAGTGTTAATTTGCCCCCCTTGTGACACAATCTCGCCCCCCCTCCCGCCGTTTCGGCTCCCCTTGGCAAGGTTTCCCATGAGGCCCACTGGTAGACTAGCACATCAACCTGTTCAATTAATGTAGTAGTATGTCGTTGGAGCTTAGCTTGTTAGGCTTCCAACTAGTTTCATGTAATAATAATAATATTATAGAAAATCTTAAAATAATAATAATAATAATAATAATAATAATAATAATAATTACAACAGGTACCTAGCTCAGCTGGTCATCCCCGTTCCCCAAAGTTTCATGTGTTCCAGGAGGTCCCAGTAGGCTTCCCAAAAATTGCCCTATTTATGATCTTAGCCTATGTGAGAAATCTCACAGATCTTAGCTTAATAAAAATTGCATTCTTTTAGGAGAATAATTTTAGAGCAAGAGCAACAATTTTGACATAGCAAAAAAAAATAATTTAAGATTAAGAAAACAATGATTTGTCAAACCAAAATACAAATACTTAAGAAGAAATGTTTGTGAATGATCATCCAGCTAAGAATGATAAGAGAATAGCATAGAAAATCGGAAAAACATTATACCCGAATAAATCTCCGTGCCAGGATTTTCTTGAGAGTGAGGTTTCAACCTTGTGATTAATTGGCACAAGTATGAGCCTTGAGCTCATCAAATGAAAGTTGTATCCGGTTAAACCTCTTTCTCCTGAACTTTGGAGGAAACCGATTATGATGTGAAAAGTTATTATAAAATTTACTATCATCAAAATATGACGCATAGTGTTGATTCTTACCTGAAGAATTTTGACCAGATGGAATTGACAGCCTATTGATAATTTCTTTATATCCTTCAATTATCCTTTTTAGGTTGTCTTCCAAATTTATCTTGTTGCCTTCTTACGGTGTCTTCTTCACATCATCAACAACGTAATATCCCTTCTTAATTGAATAATATCCACGAGTTCTTCTTGACGAAATGGTTTAGGAAGAGCGCTTCACATTTGAACATTTGAGGAGCACATTGAACTGACTTTCCTGGTGGGGTACCGGGGTGAGTACTAAAACCAATTGGTTTAGACATACGAATGTTAGTTACACCTTTGAGAATTAAATCTAAGGTGTGTTGAAGACGAATAATAGAATTTTCATTCAACCTAGGATTCCTATTTTGTTCACTATGCCCTTTTGAAACACAAAAGAGACACACTTTCTGAGTGATTAGACAAAACAATCTTAATACCATCGTTGGGAGAATTCTTCCTTCCATGTTATATGTACATTCCTTGATTAGAGGAAGACACATGCACATCCTTTTTAACAGGAAGGGATTTGATGTTGCCACGAATCAAAAAAAATTTCGATTAAATGGAAACGGTTGGTATAGCGAACTCTTTAGAACATTCTTGAATAAAGAGTTTACTCAAAAAGAAGTTCGAGTTTCAAAGCATCCTCTTTGAGTTTTCCCTCATGCAAGGTCTGTGAAGGACAAGACAGAGGCATTTTCCTCACGAAAGGACTTTTGAAGAGAGTCGCGCTCATTTACCATAACAAGAATAACATTGACTTTGTGTTTCAACCGATTGACATTATCACTGGATTCTAACAATTTTTAAAATCACCGCACTCTCTTAGGATGCATTCCTATCAACTTCAGAGTCAGACTCGTCAGTAAGGTAGTCAAGGTAGCACTTGTCAGCGCAAGTCTGTTTCATTGGAACACTAGGTTCATCTATATTCGAGATTGACAAATCTTTCTCCTTAATAGATTTTATGGAAACAAGACTTTTATTTAAGCGATGCGTTTATCGAGATAGCACTTATGTCCATATGAGATCTCTACAAACACAGACTTATCAGGTCTTTAATGTGTTTGCCTGCTCTGATACCAATTGAAAATACGGGGGTACAACAACCACACCCAACAATTCGTTTGGCAATCTGAGAGGACTTACTCCAATATACTTTTTAGAGAATCAACTAGACAATCCAGATTCAATCTAGAGAAAACTATATACAAGAGTTTATATCTTTATCTCTTAATTCAATCGCAATCATCAAATAGAAATTTGCAGCCCTATTGAATATATGAGAAGTAACTTGAACGGTACCAAAGACCAATGTTCAAGGATCAATCAATTTCAATTAATAACCAAAGGTTGGATTTCCTAATTGATTGATACAACGTACAACACGTGATATTTCGGTTATATAACAAAATATAATGCGGAAAAGAAATAACACGAGATACCGAATTTTGTTAACGAGGTGAACCAGTTGATGATCTTAACTGAGTTGTTGCTATCTTAGTGTTCCTTTCTAAACCTAAATCAAATAAAACTAAAACAGGAGAAACTGTAATGACAAAACAGACTAAATCTAAAACAAGAGATAATGAGATCCTCTCAACCCGCCCACAAACACTGAATATTATAGATCTTGGACTTTTTGGTGTAGTAGAATCTGACACACAAACTATTGTTGACACTATGTTTTGCTCAATGATTTGAGCCGTTGAAGATGATGCTATGCTTTGACTGCTCCTCTTCCAGAAAACATCAACCAAATCCTCCTTAATAGCTGTTTTTGAAAAAAAGTGATCCATATCATCTCTAGCTGGAACAATAAAAGCCCCTCGTAAAATTTCTTTAAACATTTTTCTCGTAGGAAAAGGAGGTCAATATTACCCATGAGCCAAATATTAACCAAGACCACCAACAACAACCCATACGGCCATATCAAACAGAAGATCTCAAGATCTAGTAACAAAGACAGTAAATCAAGCAAAAAACTCATGGAAATAAAAATGAAATCATAGATCTGTAAACTTAAACTATGTAGGCATAAAATTAACATAATCAAGAACTGGGAGAAGATCTAACAACTTGCACTATCTCAGGATTTTGGTGTTTCCATGGCTTAGTTGACAAGCTAAAGATCAGAAAACAAGTCTTCCCACTTGCTGATTTGGTTCGGTTATACGATGGGCTGAAGTTTTATTGCAAACCCAACTATACACTGCTACATAAAGTAGTATCAATGTGAATGAATTTGATTGACAAAAACCTAAACTATAAGCTAGCTAGAACTACACTTAGCTAGACTAAATGAGTTTCTAAGGTTCAAATTTGAATCAGAAGAATTTACTAAAGGCTAAACCAATAGAGGCAAACCCTTTTTTGATGCGAACAAAACATAAAATTCGTTGCGAGATTCAGCAACAAATATTATAGTTAGTGGGGATGTAGACAAGGTAATTTAGTTGTGTTTCTTTTTGCATTGATTTTGATAGATATGATTTTCGTCCATTGGTAGTCAAATGACTACACATGGTAGAAGCACCTAAAACTAATTAGCTAGATTTCCCAAAACCAAAAGTATCCAATCCGTCTAATCTTATAATTTAGTAACAAGGGATTCCCCTTTGCAAGGTAGTTTAGATGGTTCTCCTTTATTTAACACAAGCTCTTTTAGAAACACCCATTTGAGAGAGTTTTACTTTTAGCCCTGCTTGGCTACTTTACCATGTTACCATTGATTTCATAAAGCTTTAAAGAGGGGAATGAATCCGAAACTAAAAAAAGAAATACACAAAAATAAGCAAGCAAAAGAGAAGTAGCTTACAAATCTTAACCACAAATAGGTATTCAAAAACAAAATTAGCAAAGTTTTAAGTCTTTGGATCACCTACTTACTTGGATAAAAGCAAGCAACAGTTGGGTTTGGATTTAGAATTTTTGAGCATTCTTTTATAGCATTGTGTGCACCTTAAGAGGTTAGAGCAGTTCCTATGGTAATGTTCAAACTCAAAATTTTGTTGAGCCACGTGGATGGTTAAACGGGTTTCTCCACTATGATAAAGCTGGGCGAAATGAACAGATTTGGTTTTCTAGGGCCCCACTAGTATTTCTTTTTAATATAAAATGCTTTGTAGGATAAAGCTAAAATATAAAATATAATATTTTGGTGAGATAAAATATGATGAAGTGAGATAAAATAGGATAAAAAGTAGTAAAATAATTTTTGGGAATCGTGAATTATACTTGGCGTTGAAGGACGAGTCTCTGGCGTTGAAGGAGGAGACGCGGGCGTTGAAGGTAGTGTCGCGCGTTTTTGGCACCATCGCCCGATGTATCATCAATCGCGGGCTTGATCCTCCAACTCAATGTTCAAAGCATCAGATTTGTTGATTTGAACATCCATTTTTCATGTTTGTTCATTCCATAGTAGGAGCAAAATGAACAGACTTGGAGTTTGTTCATTCCATAGGAACTGCTCTTACTTATGAGTTGGAAACCAATGAGCACTGGATACTTCCTGAGGGTATCTTTCCTATTGTAGGGGAAATAAACTGGCTAGATACGTGAGAAAAATTTAAGGGACAATTTCGTTGGTTCATCTTTTCTTTGTCACACACATTTTAGAAAGAGGTGTTACATCTAATAGGACAAGAGGGGGTAAAAGGGATAGAATGTTGTTGCAAACGGTAAAATTAAACTTCTAGGTAATTCCCATTATGAAATCCATATTTTGCCAACTTACAGACCGTAAAAAAACGGGTAGAACTTACGCCACTGGATTGGTAAAACTTATCATTGCATGTACATTATGTGTGAGAAAGACTTGATACAATAAAAAACGGGTAGAACTTATGTTACTGGATTGGTCAGCTGATAAGTTGTACTACTTGTGCTAAGTAACTCAAAGAGAAAAGGCAAGAGATCAAATCATTAAAATTTTGCACACAAAGAACTGGCTAGTTTAAGAATCAAAATAAAGTTACAAAATTCTGCTGATTTGTTATTGTTATGTAATATGTGTGTGCACAGCCTTGAAGTAGTCTAAATGAATCAACATCGCGCAGAAAGAAAATACAGCTGCTGATCAGTTGGCTAACACTCTACCTGCTGGTGAGTATGTGCAGATCATCCCTAGTTCTTTTGTTCAAAACAAGAAAAAGATTGTTATATATGGAGATGCTATGGGTAGAGTGTATATTAGAAAATAGCACGCCGGGGAGCTTGCTGTTGGTCTTGGGACGTTCTTTTCCCATGTCTTTTTTTTTTTTTCTTTTGTTATGCAGCTTTTCCTTTGTAGGACTGGTCGGGGTCTCGTTAACCCCTTCTCCTTTCAGAAAAGAAAAGAAAAAAAAGAAAGAAGATACAGAACCATCCACCAACAGAAGATATCTAATGAGTTAAGAATTGCAGCACCAGCTAGTAGTAAATGAAATCCGTACATTATCCTTTTCATTAATCAATGATTAACCATACATGTACAGACTAGATAATAGCTATTTATATCACACTTACAAGAAATCTAAGAAATAAGAATACCATATTAGCTATAGTGGCACTGACACAGATCATAATAGAATGATACAAACTGCAATTCCTTAAACAGGTGCTACCGTTTGTCTCTCAGGATCCGAGACACGGCTTTCATAAAATCTAGCAATGAAGGCCGAAGCTTTTCTGTCGATATCGGGTTCAGCAACCCATCTCCCTTTGTCGTCGTCGCTTGGACGTACTTTCCTCACGTTCACCGCATCATCCCATCCCATATCATCCATGTAGCTTGAGCTCCTTGATGACTTGAAAATGCTGAATATAGAAGAGAAGAAGGATGATGAACACTTCTTTTGCCTCTTTCCTCCCATTTTGTAAGTGCTATTATCAACTTAGATGAAGCAAGTTAAGTTTGCAGTGTTGAGTAGTGAACTGTGTTTTTAACTAGCAAAGAAGAGTATTATATGACTCTCATGTGTGTGTTGAGATTAGCAGCATAAGTTGGGTTATATTTATAGTAGGAGAAGAAACCCTTGTGAAGTAAGTAACTGAATTATTATAGTGATACTTTTTGTGTAGAAGAATCTTTGAAGGGCTTCAAATCACTAATGAAATCCAACATTAGGCATTCTGGTTTGATTGTTGGTCTAGATTTTGAGTGGTCTTAGGGGCTAAGAAGAGAAAGCAACACAACAACTAAGTAAGGCTGGTGAAACTTAGAGACAGCACAAATGTTATGGTCCTCTACTTTTTTACTTCATAATTGATCCCAATTATTTTCTCTCTACTTTTCATTGCTTATTTCCACCCCAATTCTTATTTTTATTTTTTTGGTATTTTCCGCACTTACATGCCCTATACCATGTACAACTCTATTTTTTGCTGAAATACCATGTACAACTCAAAATACAACTTTCCTTCTCAAAATACCATGTACAGCTCAAAACATGGTCTTGAATCTTGATCCTATGTGATTATTGATGGATTAACTAATAAACTCCAAGGTCTTATGTGTAACCTGTGACAATTTTTAATTGCTTAAGATTATTATTTTTTATTTTTTTTGGCTCCTGCATTAAAGATTTAACACTAAAATTGACCATTTGAAAGTATGAAAAACATCCAGGCCAGCATTTTTTAACTATGGAAACTTTATATAATATTGTTGGCTACAAATATGTAAAAGCTTCAATGATGTAGCAGTGTGAAAATAAACTATTCCCTGCTTTAGGTTATTATAAATTTGGACTCTTCAGTGGTGAAAGTTGACCATCTCTCTTACAAGTGATTTCTGGCGACAAAAAAACCTCCTCTCCGGCAACCTCTAACTGCTCAGATCTGCTCCTTTTTGAGTGGATCTGAGCATGTACAACTCAAAACATGGTCTTGAATACAACTTTCCTTCTCAAAATACCATGTACAACTCAAAACATGGTCTTGAATCTTGATCCTATGTGAGTATTGATGGATTAACTAATAAACTCCAAGGTCTTATGTGTAACCTGTGATAATTTTTAACTGCTTAAGATTTTTTTTTTTTTTTTTTTTGGCTCCTGTATTAAAGATTTAGCATTAAAATTGACCATTTGAAAGTATGAAAAACACCCGGGCCAGCATTTTTAACTATGGAAACTTTATATAATTGTTGGCTACAAATATGTAAAAGCTTCAATGATGTAGTAGTGTAAAAATAAACTATTCCCGCTTTAGGTTATTATAAATTTGGGCTCTTCGGTGGTGAAAGTTGAAAGTGAAAGGCATTCAACTGATAGAGTGCACAACCGATTGAAAGATAGTAGTTCAAAAAATTGTAACTTGATATAGCAGATGATGTGAGGGGTTACAGGAATTATTGCTGGCCACTTTCTTTAATCACAAATTATTCTTAATCTCTGCGTAATTTAGTAACCCCTTGCGGTCTTGGCTTCGATGTCTAAGCCTTTCTGGACATATTTTGATTTTCTAAGCCATAAATGTGACATGTATGTAAACCACAGTGTAAACCATCAAACAAATGTTCCAAGGGGATACAACATACAAGGCGCTTATATTTATTATTTACATTTACATTTTACTTCTTTTGTTTTTGGGCTATACAATTCTACTTAGTAACTGTGTTTTTTATTTTAAAGTTGTAAAGAGGAAAAAAAAAAACAATGGTGTTACTTTGTTTTCACTTTACTGTTTACTTAGCTACAAATACCAATGTTGGATTCCAACCCATGTTATTGTTTGCTGGATTTATTGCTGCATGTCTTAAGAGTTAAGCCTTAGCCCTTAACACAGCAGGCTCCTGCTAATTAAGCATAATCCCATCTTTTATCTTTCTCTTCTTTTTGTAAACAAAGTTAGTAGCTGACAACTGTAAGTAATTTCTTTGATTAAGCAAAAATTAGTGGTGATACTTAGAGGTGAAGGTAAATTAGTGGTGATACTTGTGCCAAATTACTGACTATTGTTGGCATACGTCGTTATTGTTTCCATAAAAATCTCAGACAGTTAAGTTGTCTTTATCGACCGGTCCTTGAATAACTGCAGAATCATGTAAAATTTTATATTTATTATAATCAAGAAAGCATGCATTGTGCTTATGCTGAGATTAATTATTGCTGTGTACTGAACACAGTAGACTATTGGAAAATTGTTGATCAATGTCCATGAAATTCAACTAAAGAACAAAAGGAAGGAAAGTTGTGAGAAAGAAAGAAAACCGCTTTAACCTGTTTGCTAATTGTCAATCTGTTTTCTGATTCAGTGTCCAAATAATCGATCTTTTTTTTTTTTTTTTCTGTGAGTTGGTGCGCCAATTATAAGCATTGGTCTGGTGCCTAGTTAGCAATCCGGATTCGGCAAGCGTGCGGAACGGGCAATACATACAAGTATTATACGGTTTTTGCAAAACTCAAATTCGGTCAACGAGACGTGATTCGTCGATAAGTCGGAACGGCAGCACGATACGTGTATAATTTGATTTATAAATGTGAGTTCGGCTTGAAAATTTAGTATCTATATATAATAAATAATTAGTATTTATAAGGACATAGACTATTTTGTATGCATATCTGTGAGTTATTTAAAGAAAAAATAAACTTAATATGATGATATTAATAATATATACAACATTAGTCATCCAAGAGGACGTGGTATAGTAGTTTAGATGCTTGGTTTGTGAGTTTGAGATCTCTCTCACCTTCACCTTCAAATCTCTTCGGTCATTTTTGTTTCATAAAAGTTACAACAATGTCTAATATTGGGCTATGTATGCTCGGGAGCGGTAACGCCAAAAAGTGGGGCCTTTGAAAACGTAAAAGCTAAATAATTTAGCGAATTAGCGGACGTATTATTCGGGATACGTAAAGTTCATGAACGATTCGCGAATAATCCGGGAATGCCATATAATACGCGTTTTGGGTTCGGAGTTGCAAACGTAAGCGAATAAGACGGTAAAATTCGTGATACGGAAAAATTCGCGAATGATTCGCGAACTAACTAACTAGGGTCTGGTGGGTAGTACGGTCTTACAAGGAAAGTTCCATGCATTGTACCAACAAAGTTCCATGCATTGTACCTTTTGAGCATCTTAAATCTAACCCAAAATTTCACTTTTATTATTTCTTTTATTTTCTAAACTTATTGTGCGACATTAGTCTAATGACGAAAATCTTAGTGAATGAGTTTAGACTTTGGAGCCAAAGTTTGGGATGCAAGGAAGATCGATGATATCAAACAAAGATCTACATGTATTCGAAAGTGGTTCATGGATATTTTGATGTGGTCGGACAACCTTTTCTCTTTCGATTTATTTATTTATTTTATTTTTGTGAAGCATGTTATGGTAATTGTTGTATTAAACCGAATAAATTAAACCGAATAAAATCCGCCATTATAATAAAATTTATACAAGGTGGAATCATATGGTCTCAAGTAATTGTTGTGAAATTTTCTAATACATTGTTATTCGTTGTCCGATTCACCGGCCGTCATCGTATGCAAGATTTCCTTCCCTATGGAAGTGTCTAACGGTGCATTGTGGGATTTGGGCTATCATATCTTGATTTCGGCAATCATTTTGGTTAAGTACTCGGCATTTGATGTTCGAAATCGTAATAGAACCTTCTAGTCTGTTTTGAATTGTATTTTTGGCAATTCTCGTTTTGTCATCATTTTTTATGCGATGAGCAGGTCCCAAGTTTAAGTCATGAAAAGTGGTGACACTCGGCGGTTCGCAATCGCCAAAATTGTAATGTCCTCTTCTTTTCGCATAATACCTTTCCCTGCTATTCCAAGGTATTCTCGAGATGCTCCCTCGGTGTCAATTTTGATCCAACCCAAGTGAGCTGCCCATGAAACCAATTCTAGGTTGAAAAGTTGATGATATCAACGAGTTGATTGTATGGGGAAGCATTATGCTGGATCACGGTTATTATTAAATTACGGGATCTAGTTTTCTTGGATATGGTTTCCAATTTGATGGAAGAGACGTTGCTTCAAAACTGGTATGAAGGAAGCCGGTTCCTCCAATTGTAAATTTTGTGAGGAACGGGTGTGTGGGATGTTTTAGAAAAATGGGTTGTTGTTTAAGGTATTTTTCGTTGTATAAGGTGGCCAAGACAATTTTTTAGGTTTCTCGTGAATATCCCAAATTCTCTTCTTAATAAGTGCCTTTTTATGTTCATAGTTGCTTCAGATGCCCATCCCATACTAGTGGATGACGTTTCTGGTCAGTTCAACCGTGCCCCTAGAAGAAATTCTTAGTGGTACGATCTATTTTTTGATGGATGTGTATATGAAAAATTTGTATTTGCATAAGATGGTTGGAAGTAGGGGTAAGGGAAGATTTTATGAGTCACAATCTTCATGTCGGGGTTAAGCAATTGGTCATCCATCTTTTCTCTTTATGTGCTAGCCGTTGTATGAGGGGGACAGAGATGAGTCGGTATGATACCCTTGTTTAAAACTAAACTTATAGATATATAGGGGATTGATGTTATTGGCATGTCGATCGCTTGTTGAAGTTCATCCAATTGTTGTTGGTCAAGCCCCAGGTGATGGACTATTGTGGATTTAGAAGTGTTAATTTGTTGACCTGTTGAGGCGTTATATTCTTGAAGCCTATAAAATTACTTTGTAGGACACCAATAGGTCATTCGTGTATATGAGATGTAAGATAGGTGAGGATTTATGGGAAATACGAGGTCCTTCCACCTTTTCTGGGTTTCAAAATTTCTCAAGTTTGTAGATAGTATTTCCGCACAAATGTATACATCCGATGAAAGAGGATCATATTGTCGAATTCCCCTAGTTGGTTTGATGTATGCACGCGGTGTGTCGTTGATATTGATTGAGTAGGTTACTCTTGATATACACAACGTGATTTATTTTACAAAGATTTTTGGGAAACCCAATTTGGTGAAAGCATGTTTGATGAATCCCCAATCCAAGGAACCGTAAGCATTGTGTATGTCCAATTTAAGGGCTATTTTTGGGTCTTTGGTGAGGTTTAAATTTTGATATGGTGAAAAAGCTCGCCAGAGAATTCTATGTTGTCATTAATATATATTTGGACAAAGGCACTTTAATATAGGCTTATCAAGAAGGGGAGAAGAGGTCGTATGCGATTAACTAATATTTTTGAGATTTTATAAGTGACATTTATTTTGGGGTAAAAGCGATTCGTTGTTTTTGGTAAATTTGGGTGTGTTGATGAAAACGAATTCAAACCTTTGAACAAATGCATTGCACGGAGTACTTTTAGATTCGAGAGATCAATCTGTAAGACTGCCTAAACCAAGAAATGGCCTTTCGAGATTCAATTCAGTCACAAAGTGAAGGAGAAGGGTTGATCTTAGGGAGGGAAGCGAAGAAAGTGTTTGAGATAAGGATGTTGAATTATGAAGGTGTTGATGTTTTATGACTTGTATCAGAATATGGTTTCTGGGTACTTGTGTTGATCACTTCTGTGTTGTGTTGAAATAGGTTGAAATTCTATTTATACAAGTCATGTTCGAACACACTCTGATCTTGTAGGAAGTGGAGGCGATTATGTAGTGGAGAAGTGGGATTGTGCAAAAGGTGGTGATCATCACGTTTCCATTATGAGGAAAGACGGGTCACCCTTTCACCCATTACTCTCATTGTTGTTAACCGTCCTTCCTTTCATGACACTTTTTCGTAATGGACGCGTTTCACGCCGCATGCTGTAAACCGCCATACCAATACCCCAGTGAGCATCCCCCAATTTGTGACATGTTTGATGTCTCGAGTAAATGCGTCAAGTCGTGAGACTTGCCGCTAAAAGCAGCACATAGTGCTTTTAGGTCAAATAAAAAAATTATTTTGGAATCAATATTTATAAAACATCGTTTATAATTGATGTATATAAAGCACCGCTTTTAAACAAGCAGTTGAAAATAATCGATGTTCATGAAGCATCATTGTTTCCGAGCTCGTCTAAGTTAGTCGCGGATCTTAGTGTCTTAAAAGGAGCATGATCGCCCTCTTTAAGGGAGCCGGTAGGAGGTACGCATGCATCCCAGGGAGTAGCCGATCTTGCCCTATAGGAGAGTGGCGAGTGGTATCCATTCTAAAATCTTATCGGTCGATTTAGGTTAGATTTGGACCACTTAAATCGTCTAGCCAAGTTGAGTGGCTAAGACCATCTGCGACGAGAATGACCGTTGTTGAATCATACAAGTAGCGCAAATGGCCACTTTTGAGTGATCGTTGGGGAACCCTATGAACAAGCCATGACTTGGACGATCGTTCCACTGTGAATGAGGATGTCCGGTGATCGCGACATCACTCTATCGGTCTTCGAAATTAAATCTAGACCATCGACTAGGCAAGAGAAGTTGGATAAATTATATGATTTGCGGTTGTTGCTTACTTAGTTTATTCAAATTAGGCTTTTGAAGCCGTGTGGTCAACCCTATTTTGTCTAATCGATTGAAAGCATTGGGCGCTAATTTGAGCGGGCCGATTGGCCAGACGCAAAGGCGAGATGCTGGTGAGCACGCCACATCTATTGGGCGCCTAAAATTTGATCTAAGACATTCAATTTGGCTGGCAAAGATGGACGGTTGTGATCGATTTGTGACGGTGGCACGGCTGGCTTTGCAACGCAACTTTAAGGTTTCCTAAACAGAAGCGTTCACCTAGTTTGAGAAAACGATTTGATGCACTCTTGATTTCGTGGGCAGGTCGATCGACCATTGATAGAGCTGGGTTGCTTAGGTGAACACACCAAAGACCTCTTTGATCATTCGAAGGAAGATCTAGACCTTCCAACTAGGCTATCTAATTTGGGCGGATGTGATAAATTTGAGACCGTTATGGTCGGTCTTAGCTCGTTTGAGCTTTCTTTCAACAGCGCGATCACCCTGGTTCTCGCTAACGATCAGGGGTGTTGCGGGTGAATTAAAGGGATTCGGATCGGCAGGGATGCTAGTGGGCCTGCCGGTGGACATTATGGAGGTTGCCTAGTTCTCTTGGGAAGAGGCTAAGCTTGTTGAATTGTTTAGCCAAATTGTGTGGCCGTGATTGCTCCTTAAGACTGTCATGGAATGTCTAGGTTTTCCTTAAGGAATTTAAGCGCGTCGATCGTGATAACTTTTAATTAAAAGTGCATTGACACGAAAATATCTTTATCAGAGAGTGGTGCAGCCTATGTGAGTGTTTCATGCAGATCTCAATACGACACTTCGGGAGATTCGTGCTACTCCTAATTGCGAGTGAACATTAATCATCATGTCATGCCAATATTGAGAGTTGGCTAGGAACATAGCAGAGAGAATGAATACTCGGCAGGCTCCGGCATTAGTGGGTAATGTAGCTAGGAGCTTAAATACTCATTAGGCTTTATACTACTGAACAATTCATCTAGGAGCTTGAGTTTCAATATAATATGAAGAGAGACATAGGCACTCATCAGATTCTGATATATTCTTCAAATTCCTTGTGGAATATAGATATATCAAGGTCTACTACTTACGATCTTGGGTCGGGTTGGCGGACTTTACGATTTTATCCCTATGCTAAAAACCACCATCAACATTAAGTCTCCTGCTTATCACGTAACAGTGAAATTGTTGCGGGGTAAGCATTAGATGGTGACATACGAAATTAAAATTGAAAAAACGAAGCAGGTAGATATTACCAGGAAAATTCTAATAGGCTTTGTTGACGGGATCACACGCACGTGATGGCCTTCGTAGTAGCGTGTTACTTGCTCAACTATGGGTATGAATGCGGTGCGCCCAACCATCTATTCCCGTTCATGGAGGAATATGGAATACTTCTTCTATTCGAACTCCGAAACTCCGTTCGTATGAAAAGGGAATATCGACCCTCTTCATTTTTTGTTGCTCGTCGGCCCATGCTTTCGCCTTCGCGGCTAGGCTCCTCTTCGTCAATCCGTGAGCATCTCCATCGCAAGAGTGCCAATCGTCGGTGGCAAGGTAAGTTCATCTCGCCTTCGTATTTTAGATATGAGTGCAATATCTATGAGTAGTTTATCAAACTTGGACATTTAGCTCAGTGTGAATGACGTTCCTTGTTAGCAGTGGCAGAGCAAGCATCAATGGCAACAAAGCAATCTCCAATAGTTATAATCAGCAGCAAGGTGAGCCAGGAGAACTCAAGATAGGTGATATTTTCTCTTTTGTGCATGTAGCCAACAATACCATCGATCTTCTCCAGAATGTGTAATAATGTTTTGTCTCCAAAAGAATGAGTATCTAGTCTCTCCAGGTAGATTTCAAAATTTACCATACTCCATTGCACTCCTGGGAGGGATGGATGAAATATATGTTCGGCAATGATCATGTCAGGGATAATATCGGAGAGTGTAGTTGCGTTGTTGATTTGTCCTTGACTTTAAGTTGTTTGGTTCCAGGAGTCCGAGACGCAATTAAAATGTTACTCAAACTCCGAGCATTGGATTGGAATAAAATTGTGTTTATTCGGCTCTTTAGATTGCACGCTTATTCTTTCCCTTTTGATTGTGATGATGATATGATATAGATGTTTGTATGGTTAAAATCTTCCCGAGTCGTTGGGTAAAGTAGACGAGGAGAGGCGTTCCGTCGCTAGAAGTGCTGCTATCAAGTCTTCAAGGACTTCGTTCCAAGAGATATCCTTTGAACCATCTTTCTCGAATCTTGGATTGTTGTATGGAATGGGATGTGATGAGCGGTCCCGGTTACACTCATGTTTGGTTACTAGAGATGTAGTTTTTGAGCCGGCTTGGGAATACAATGTGTTCTTGCAAGGAGTTGTAGATGCGTGTTAGATTCGATGGCATGGCCAGATATGTGAAAATATCTCTGCGACGTGCTTTTGGAGTCTTTGATGCACGTGTACGTCTTCATGTTGAGAAATTTCAACGGCTCGTAAAGCTTCGACAGTAATGATGTTGACATCGAAATAACTTTGGTTGAGGGACGTGATGACATCCGTGTAGGAAGTCCCCATGTGTAATTATTCTGAGTATATCTTCTCTGAAAGATGTACTTCCATCGCATTTGTTGGTGAGGTGGTTGACGAATTGATGAAAGCGGCCATCTTTTGGATTCCGTCATTTATTGATCAACGGGGGAGTTTCACTTGATAGACCTGTATTGTATCCAAACTTACGGAAGCCCGTGTGATGAGTGCCAAATATTGCATATTTCTACACCTTTTTATTGGCCTTTAACTCATTTTTTGTGCTTTTAAATCGATGTTATCCCAAATTCTCGTATTTTCTTTGTTTTCAAGAATAAATATTTGTACTAATTAATTTTGTGTTTTTAGGTAGTAAATAAAGCTCGGAGAAATTGAGGAGCCAAAAGAGCAGAAAATTGGAGACGAGCGTCTATGGAGCAGAAAGCCAAAGCCGCGCGCATCAGTTGCAACCCAACAAGTAGCAACCCATTTACAAGACATGGGCTCGAGCAAAGCAATCCAAAACCCGGCCCACAACCCGGATCCAAAGTCCAACGTATCCTGATCCGTGAGATCTCGCTCTTCAGCATCCAACGCTCGCTCCATCCTACACATCATTTCTCGCTGCTCCCGCTCAACACCAAAACCGCCTATACCCTTACCCATCGAGCCAAACACCCCTTCTCCATTTCTCTTCTCTTTCTCCCCCGACCCCGAAAGTTGCAGAGCTTCTCCACCCCTCTTTCTCTCCCGACCAAACTTTGAGCAGCCCCCTTCTTCTTCCCCGACACCACAGCCGCACCAAGACAACCATCCTCACCGCCTCCTAATGTCTCTCCATCTCTTTCATAGCTTCTTACCTAGGAGCTAAGTTGGAGATAGAAAGAGTTAGGGTTAGGGTTTCACAAATTGGGGGAATCAAAGTAATGGAGCCAGAGCCGAATTCACAGAGCCGACAACTGATTCAGCGATTTTGGGTGAGAGGGCCTCTGTTTAATCTCCAATTTGAAGAGAGTTAAGAGTGGCAAGTATAAATAGGGTTTATGAGGGGATGTTAGAGGGATGCCTGGATTAGCCAGAGCACCAACTTTAGTTTAATTTGTGTTTTAAGTGTTTTAATTATGTTCTAAATCAATTTGCTAGGATTTAAATGAAACCTAATTCTCTGTTATGTTATTCAACTTTGTTTGAGTTGCTCTTGAATGCTTAAATTATAAGATATCTTCAATTCTAGTACTCCAATGCTTTACTCTTACAATGAATGCCATGTATCCATTGTAGTTAGGATAAAACTGTGTTGATTGTGCTTCAGCTCAGACCTTAGAGATTGTTGCTAATCCCTTGACTAGTTGTACTTAACTAGACAATTAATGCTCTGGATTGGTACTTTAGCTGATAATTAAATTATTTCTTGGTGAAACTCCTTAGATAAGTGATAGAATTGACACACTTTCCCTATATGTCACAGGAACAAGAATACTCAAACTAGTTGAATTACATAACATGAATTAGTGGTGGATCTGACAATCCTAGTGCTATTTATACTCATTACTTGTAGTTCATCTTGATTTCATTGTTATAACCTCCAACTTGTCGTAAAGACACTAAACAAACCCACCTTTGTGTACCTTCTAAGAAAATCAGTTAGTAAAGCTTTAGAATCAACTTTACACACTCCATTTCTCTGTGGATCGACCTGTACTTGCCCTGCCTCCAATAGGCACTATGCACTTGCAGTTTAACACGTAGGCGAGACACTCTTAACAACCTACCAAGTTTTTGGCGCCGTTGCCGGGGAATTGGTAGTGTGCTGTGTCGATAACTTGCTTTCTTCACTGTTTTTCAACTCACCCTGTATATACTTGCTTTGAATTGTTGCTTTTAGCCTGTATTAGTGTAGCTTAGCCGTAGTTTTCTTTCTCTCGCATCTTCTATTGCATATTGTTAATTGTATCATTGCAGTTTAGTTAAGTTATCTTAAATGCATACTTGCATATCTGCATTCTCTTAGTGTTCTTATTAGCTTGCACCTCATCTCGTGCATTGCACTTGCAGATCTCGATCAAGATTCGGCTAGATCGAGCTCAAGCTCGCTCGGCTTAGTCTGTCACATTCGTTTCAACCCACTACATTGTGACCTCCAATTACTCATTGCTAAACCCTCATCTATGCTAGCCGACTGTGTAGTGGTTCATTAATGTAACGTGCAAGTCGGGAACTAAACCTCTTTGTTGAGCTAAAGGTGTACTGTTTGTGCAAATGAGCAAACCCAAGGAAGACGAGAAAAAGCGCAGGACGGTGTGGATTTGCCTAAACCCGGTTTATACCGGCGGTATTGTGTCTCAAACCCCGCTACCCGAATGAATGATATAGCATGCTTGGTTGTATGATGACCTTTGAAGCTTACCCGTGAGCCATTACTCCCCGAATGCATGATAACCAGGTCGACTTAATCAATGTGCCTTCCCAAGTGTTGCTCCATACCTAAAACTTGTGCTTGTGTGTACCATGAGCATAGCCTGTGAAAAGTGGAGTCAACTGAACTAGTTGCCTTCCCACTTTAACCCCTTAGCTTCCATCTGCACTGTGTTCAGCTCCATCCCCTGTAGCTGTTGAGCTTGAAATTGCAACTTGGATAGCCAAGTTAGCTAAGAGCCCAAGTGAAGTCAACTGAGTGAGTTGATGCAACTGACCCCCGTGAGCCATCTACACTCTTGTGTGAGCCGTTGAGCCAAGTTGTTGACAAACCTTGTATGAACTATAATCGCGCAGTGGCTAATTCATCTTTACCTGCTACCATTTTCACGTGTTAAGTGCTAGGTCATATGCTGAACTTTCTGCCCTGCAACTCTTGAAAGCATACTCATACCCATGCTGACATCTTGACTTTGTTGACACCCTGAGCATGTTGTAAACTGCTGGCATCGTTCCTTTGCTGTTTATCTTCAACATCTGTGAACTTATGATGCTTTGAATTGTTATGCAAATATCTGTGATGACTGTAATCTGTGAATGATATATCCTGTTGACCTTGCATATCTGTGCAACAATATCAGTATTGTGTGGGTGATATTGTGGCATTTCAGTGAGTGTTGAGTAACAGATCTTACGTAGCAATAGCTCGTTGTCTTTCACACACTCTCCCAGCACATGCTTCACCTTGAGTGAGCATATCCCATTACCCTGTGCACCTTACCCAAGTTTTGCTTTTCTTATGCACTTATGTTTCATCGTTTGCATAAGTTTGTGTTGTTCTCGTGCACATAAGTCGTACGTATGTAAACCCGCCAACCTCGTGCATGAACCGTGTTTTCTTTGAATCTGTGCTGAAATCCACATATCAAGTGCTGTGTAATATCCAACAGCAACTACCAGCACTTCTGTGTGCTTAGTTTTGAGAAATTAGGTGTCATTTTGTGAGAGTTGTATTGCTCTGTGTTGATTATGTGAACATAATCAGTGCTGTGCCTTACAGCAACAACCAGCACTCCTGTGTGCTTGGATCCTAAATACTGAGAGTTGGTGTGTCATCTTTGTAATTCTTGCTTTTCTGTGTTGAAGATTTATTGGATGTATGCATGTATGTCAGGCTAATACTGTTTTGTTTTTGTGGCCAACTTGATTTCCTGGCATGATAGGATTTTGGGATGAAACTAGGGATGAAAAATCATCACATAGGTCAATTAAAGAGCTTGCTTATGGGCATGCCTCACAACATGAACCCCCCCACAGACCACGATGTCAATGACTTTAGGGAGTACTATGAACCCTCTCAGGGCCCTGACCTTGAATGCACATACCCTAATCATTATGAGCACATGTATCATCAACCACCATGGGAGGTTGAACAATGATATCCTTCAGTGAACCTATGTATGCAGTCGATAATGGAGAATATCAAACTCATTGAGCAAAACAATGCTATACTTTAATGGAAAGCGCTGCATGATCATCCATATAGCAACATGTCTGAATTTCCCTTTGCTAATAAACCTTGTGCACAACCATGTACTGAATATCCATGTGAAGCATGCATACCCACTAGTGAAGACTCCCCTTCAATTGAACAGCTTAACATGTTCTTAAGGATGAATCTCAGTCATCTACAAAATGTAGAAAGGGAGTATACCCTTAGTCAACCCACTAATGTTGAATATGAACCTCACCTAGAGGAAAATGAGTTGACTGAAAACACCAATGCTGTTAATAGGGATGAGTATGCATATTACTCAGATGATGAGTATGATATGTTAGAAGAGCATGTGTATGCTAAAAATTTGGTGGAACCTGTGGACTCATAGACATTAGGATTTGCTCCAACCTCCATGAATGAGGTTTCTTCTAAATCTGCAGATGCATGCAAGGTTAACTCTGAGTTTGGGCCTATGCAATTGTTCTGTGAAAGTGAGCATGCTATACCACCTGTTTTTGACTTGGGGAATGCTGAGATTTTTGTTGACACCAATGATACTATGTATGAAAACAATTTTGATGTGTCTGATTCCATGCCCAGGTTACAGCATGATGTTTCTCCTGGTTATCTTATGCATGAGATTGAAATTTTGGATGCTGAGTTGGGGCATGAACATTTGTGCAATGAATGTGAGCATGATAGAGCATTATCTGTATTTGAATTGGGAAAAACTAGACTGCATAGTGATATTTTTGAGCCTAAAAATGAATGTAAATTAAATGCATCTGATCTCCCACCTAGAACACAATATGTCGCTTCCTCTGATTTGCATATGCATGACACAAAGCTTTTGGATAATGATGATTATGACATGGGGATTGATGAATTGTTCTATGCAAGTGAACATGATTTACCTTTTTCTGACTTTAGGAAAGTGTGTCATGGTGCAGATGACCTTCTACGTGAAAACAACTTAGATGTACCTAATCTCTTTCCTAAGCCACAGATTGAAACTCCTCCACCAAACCTAGATGTGGTTTGTAACAAAATTGCAAAACCAACTTTTCTGAGAATGCCTAATCTAGGATTGGAACTTTGTGCTTCCCACGTCCTCTTGGACTATTTTGCATCAAAGTATAACACCTTTAAGGAGCCACAGTTGGAATGTGTATATCTGCCTGTTCTTAGCAAAACTCATTTTGAACTAGACCTTGTGCATGATCTGCCTCTAAAATTGCAAGATTTTGTGCACAAAAACACAGATGTTGCCAAATTTTGGTCTAGGGGTAACGTTTTCACATATGCAGCCTTACTTGCACTCTCATATTATATTTGTGTAAGGTTGTTGATGTCTCTGCATATCTTCTTTTGGGTTGATCCTCAACTCTTTAGATTGTTGGTATATGGTGAATTTTCCTTGTATATAATCCAAAGAGGGCTTGTTAAATTTTATATCTTGAATCGGTTGAGTCTTCTTTTTATTGTGCTAATCCAATAAGATCTAATGTTGGATTCTAGCCTTGACTAATGAAGCTCTAACCTTGCTTTCGCCGACATCCAGTAATCTCTTCCCTTTTCTCTACTCAACATAGTTCTCTTGGTTTGTGATTATTTATTTAATTTCTTATCATCTATGTTGACACATTGAGGACAATGTTTGATTTAGGTTTGGGGGTGCATTTGCATATAGAGTTTTTAGTCTTTTATTAAAAAAAAAAAAAAAAAAAAAAAAAAAATTCAAAACTCTTTGTAAATACTTGCATAAAAACCTCCAACTTTTAGAGATCTTAGAGTCACTAGCATGCCTCTAGCTATGTTTACAGAGAGTCCGACCGAAATAACAAAACTTGGAAGTACTTTGGAGAACACAATAGGGTTTCTTAGTTGATTAGAGCGTTAAAGTTGGATTTAACCATACCAGGAGGGCGAATTAGGTGTTGTATAGATATTCGGTAGTAGAATTGTGATCACCCATAGTGGAGACTACCCATTTTTACATCAAGCGAGGCACCAACCTTCAATTTTGGTGACTTTCTAAAAAATCTGTTAGAGTGTGTGTCACCGTACGTCAATTCCGGGTAGGAATGGTGAGCTACCCAACTTCACACCACTTTCAGCACTATTTTTGATCTCTTGAGTGTTAATTTTGTCAATCATGAGGGTGACGTTTAAAGATGAAAACTCCTTGTAGTTCGATTTGCAGTTAGCATCACTCTCTCCCTCTCAACAAACATCAATGATTCATATAAACACATCGTCGTCAAGCAAGTTGAGCATCATGTTGAATATTTGAAGGAAAGTTGAAATAGTCCAAGGTTTACATGCAACAATTCAAGGAAAAGAAGATAAGATGAGAATTAATGAAGTTCGTAAAATCAAGACAATACAAGTGTGGACAATTGAGTTTTATTGTTATTTTTATTTTATGTAAAAAAAAAATAAAAAAAATAAAATAATGTTAGTAGTTTCATTGTTTTTATTGTTATTTTTATTTCAAGTTAATGTAAAAAAAAAAAAAATTAATTACAAATTGTCAAGTTTTTGTGAAGATTCAGAAGTTCATCATCAACAGTTGAAGACCGAAGACCGAAGATTGAAGACCTTTCTATGGATGCTAAGAGAGAGTGATATTAATTGCCGATCGGGTGAGAAGGTAAGTGAGTACTCCCATCCTTGCTAATGGTTGATTTCCTTTCTTAGAGATCATCGAAAAAGATTCTTTTTGTCCACAACTCGTGGAGTCTCCGTAAATTATTTCGGAAGGTTATCCTTCTCATCTTCAACGTGTGCAGGATTTCTCTCTTTATTCCTGCCTGCACACATGAGAGACTAAAAAAGCGGTCTTTTTGAGTGCAATTATCATAAAACCCTATTGGTGAGGCAGAAAACGAGGCTTGTGATCACTATCGAATCCGAATTCTTTCATATGGTATGGTTACTTCTCGCTCAACTCTTAAGGATGAGAATGCGTTCTTTGGTAGTTCTAACTTCGTGTTACTAGCATGCAGAAACTATATGTCCTCATAGCTCCTTGGATGCTTGAGACTCTTTTACACTTTAAAGTTGGAGCGGAGTTTTGTGGGTACACCTCGGTAAACCCTCACGAGACTACAACTCGTCCACTAGGGACACCTAGGGGTTTAAAGGCTTAGTGCATACGCTAAATGCATTCGAGAGACCAGCGACATTTGGTATAGTTAGGATTTCTTAATTTCTGTTTCACTTGAGGACAAGTAAAATTCAGGTTTGGGGGTATTTGATGAGTGCCAAATATTGCATATTTCTACACCTTTTTATTGGCCTTTAACTCATTTTTTGTGCTCAGAAATCAGATATTATCCCAAATTCTGTATTTTCTTTGTTTTCAAGAATAAATATTTGTACTAATTAATTTTGTGTTTTTAGGTAGTAAATAAAGCTCGGAGAAATTGAGGAGCCAAAAGAGCAGAAAATTGGAGACGAGCGTCTATGGAGCAGAAAGCCAAAGCCCGCGCGCATCAGTTGCAACCCAACAAGTAGCAACCCATTTACAAGACATGGGCTCGAGCAAAGCAATCCAAAACCCGGCCCACAACCCGGATCCAAAGCCCAACGTATCCTGAGTCGTGAGATCTCGCTCTTCAGCATCCAACGCTCGCTCCACCCTACACATCATTTCTCGCTGCTCCCGCTCAACACCAAAACCGCCTATATCCTTACCCATCGAGCCAAACACCCCTTCTCCATTTCTCTTCTCTTTCTCCCCCGACCCCGACAGTTGCAGAGCTTCTCCACCCCTCTTTCTCTCCCGACCAAACTCTGAGCAGCCCCCTTCTTCTTCCCCGACACCACAGCCACCACAGCCGCACCAGTACAACCATCCTCACCACCTCCTAATGTCTCTCCATCTCTTTCATAGCTTCTTACCCTAGGAGCTAAGTTGGAAATAGAAAGAGTTAGGGTTAGGGTTTCACAAATTGGGGGAATCAAAGTAATGGAGCCAGAGCCGAATTCACAGAGCCGACAACTGATTCAGCGATTTTGGGTGAGAGGGTCTCTGTTTAATCTCCAATTTGAAGAGAGTTAAGAGTGTCATGTATAAATAGGGTTTATGAGGGGATGTTAGAGGGATGCCTGGATTAGCCAGAGCACCAACTTTAGTTTAATTTGTGTTCTAAGTGTTTTAATTATGTTCTAAATCAATTTGCTAGAATTTAAATGAAACCCTAATTCTCTGTTATGTTATTCAACTTTGTTTGAGTTGCTCTTGAATGCTTAAATTATAAGATATCTTCAATTCTAGTACTCCAATGCTTTACTCTCACAATGAATGCCATGTATCCATTGTAGTTAGGATAAACCGTGTTGATTGTGTTTCAGCTCGGACCTTAGAGATTGTTGCTAATCCCTTGACTAGTTGTACTTAACTAGACAATTAATGCTCTGGATTGGTACTTTAGCTGATAATTGAATTATCTCTTGGTGAAACTCCTTAGATAAGTGATAGAATTGACACACTTTCCCTATATGTCACAGGAACAAGAATACTCAAACTAGTTGAATTACATAACATGAATTAGTGGTGGATCTGACAATCTTATTGCTCTTTATACTCATTACTTGTAGTTCATCTTGATTTCATTGTTATAACCTCCAACTTGTCGTAAAGACACTAAACAAACCCACCTTTATGTACCTTCTAAGAAAATCAGTTAGTAAAGCTTTAGAATCAACTTCACACACTCCATTTCTCTGTGGATCGACCTGTACTTGCCCTGCCTCCAATAGGCACCGTGCACTTGCATTTTAACACGTAGGCGAGACACTCTTAACAGCCTACCACCATGCACCCCTTCCGTAGGAAATTATAAATTTAGAAACACCGAATCTGACTTTGTCGGTAATGTGGTTGTTGATGCGCAGCTCTGTGCAGGCCTTGGGTAGGCGGTGCTGAGTTTTGAGTAGGTGGTGTGGCAGATATGATGCGGTCGGTATGTGTGGCTTGCCGAGTCGTGACTTTCCTCTTTAATTCTTCATTGATAACAAAGTTTATGGGTGGCTAAACCAAATACTGCTTGTTGGTCAGGTGCCTTCCAGACATGGAGGTGATGATATCCTTACGCTACATCCTTGAAGAGTGGTGACCTCGTCACAGTTATGATTTTTCGTTGACCGTCTCTTCTGGGTTGAAAAGGTCTTTCACAGTGAATGGATTCCGTTTTGATCCTCAGTCTCCAAGCATGATTTATATGGTTCTATCTTGTATGGTCGGTGGGTTTACCATAATACAGATATCACCATCTCTCCTCCGTGACTCTATTACTTCTCCATGGGAAAATAAAATATGTAGAAGTTCACATTACCTCTACCCATAGTGGTTGTTGCTATGGTGAAGCTCTGGCTGGTATCAACAAACGAGCAACAATGGTTCTTGGCAGCAGCTGTGATCAGAAGAGATTGGCAGGGAGAGGTGTGGTAGCTACAGGCACTAACTTGGCAGTCTTCATATAGTGGTAGAGCTCGTCTCGTTATTAGAGGGAGAAGTTAATGATGGAGCCGATATCTTCCTTGATGTTGCCTCATGAAATGGAAAAGAGGGAGATAGTCCCCTGCCCACGAGTATCCACTGAGTTTTCGACTTGGTAGATGTTGTCACGCTGGGTTTCTGAAGAATAATTTGGATGAGAGTTGGAGTTGAAACCAATGTTGATGAGGATCGTACGATTTTTTTTTTTTTTTGATAAGTCAAAAATTGTATTAATGAATATCAATATTTACAAGAGTTGTTTACAACAAAAGAGGTTAAAATAACCCCAAAAACTTGCAAACTATTTGAAACGATAATAAATAACATTTGGGTATTCAACGGAATTCAAAAAAAGAGGCCTTCCTTCATAGTGCATTCCTTCACCATTCTCAAGTAGACAGCCTTTTCTAACCATGTTGTCTGCTACAAAATTCGCTTCCCTATAGGTATGAATAAACCTTATAGCATCATAAGTTCTACTAACAGCTAACCACCTTTGTCTTGAAAACCAAGGTAAATTAGAGTTCTTAAAAGCATCCACCACACTAAAAGAATATGATCGAATACAAACTCTTCGTGCTCCTCATCTAGTAGCCCATTCAAGTCCAACAATAACTCCACAAAGCTCCGCCAAGAAATCTGTAGTGATTCCCAGGCCGATCTACATAGCTCCAAGAAAATTACACGACGCATCTCTGGTTACCACTCCCACACCAGCTCTGCCTGAGTTTCCCCTTGCCACGCCATCAAAACATAAAAGGTTCTCATAGATCTCGATGAGGATCGTACGAGTTATTGATCATGAGGTTGTATTTGCGTCTACGTTGTGTTTCATAGATGTCCAGGCATATCAATGGTCTTTGACATTACGTATGCTCTCTTGAGTATGTCCTCGTCTTTGGACATCTTGGAATCATAATGATAGCTTGCTTGCGTCTCTCTAAATTCACCATCTTTGAGATGGGTAGTGCTAAGATGTCCCCAGCCACACTCCTTTGCCATTATCATCTTTGGATCGTGTCTTTGAGGAGTAGGGAAAGCCCTCATGCGAATGACTTAACTAACAGATTGTGAAAATATGATGAAACTCTTGACATGGAGAGTCCGTATATGCCTCTTAAGTCCCAGGTGGAATCTCCTTCGATAATGCAACTACTTCTTCTACGAGAGACGAAATTCTGAAAGCGTCTCTCATTGATGTTGTTGCCGTCGAGCCAGATATGGTATATCTTGGACGTTATTTTATCATTGTGACAGTCGTGCATGTGGTACTGAAGTTGGATTTGGCGGTTTTGGATGCGTAGGATGTTATATCTCGGTGGTTTTCCTCTTGAAACTGCTTACAGAAGGCTGGAGATTGTATTGCCTATTGGTGAGATGTATGCTTCCACGAATATCATGAGGTTGTCTATTCCTAGCAGTCCTGGTTCTTTCTAGCAGGGTAGGTTCTGTTGTAGTTGAGCGTTTAGAATCTTCACGAAGTTCAGAGAATGCCAAAAAGCAGAGGTTCTCCAATAAAGCACGATAGACAGGTACCATCCTATTGATGCATAATTCCACCAATCGTTATTCAGTCACATTTGGATCGTGACAATTCAGTGCCTGAATTCTGAACCTCTTGACATAATCATTTGGATGTTCGTTGTTTCGCTGAAACATTCTTCCTGAGTCTGACAGAGTGATTTTCCCAGACACAAAGAAATATTTCTTCTTCAGCATACACTGTTTCCCTAGGCAAAGGAAATATGGGAGACGCAAGTCCTTTTGGTGCAGCAATTTCTCATATCTACGCTGCGTGAGGTTATCTCGGTTGTGGATTCTTTCTCGACATGATTACGCGGGCATCGTTATATTCTTGAGGCTGCTCTCTTGAGGTATCGGCTCCAGTAGATCTGAAGATATCCCGGGCTTGCTCTTGTCCGGGTTGACATAATCATTAAAAGTATTGATTGCAAAATCTTAACAATTACCTTTGGTAGTTGATCATAAGATAGATCTAAGAACCTGACGAAGGAGTTTATTGAGATAAATAGAAGACCCTTTGTCGAACTCACATCACTTGGTTGAAGAGAGTTGCTACCAAACAGATTTGTTGTTCCTTTACTGTTTGGAATACGAACTAAAGGAATTGTTCCAAGTACGTGACTTATTCATAAGTTGGAGGCGTGAGAATACATACGGAACTAGGTGGACTATAGGTTTAGTTGATTGGTATGAACTATACAAAGTTGGTTTGATTTTGTATAACGGCTTAATCATGAGAGTATTCAATTCTGGACAAGGTCCCGGGGTTTTTATGCATTTGCGGTTTCCTCGTTAACAAAATCTTGATGTGTCATTTACTTTTATTTTCTGCCATTATAATTGTTTGTTATTATAATTTAAAGTAAATTACACAAACGTTAATTCTTATTTTACTTGATAGTAATCCTATTGTGTTTGGTTAAGTCCGAACCTCTTATCAAGTAAACATACTTCGTTGTTATATTGTCTCGATCTCGTATCCATAGACGATCACATGAAGTGTGAACCGATTAGTTGTATTGTCTCGACTCAGTCCATAAACAATCACTTTCGGAGAAAGGACTTATAGGTAGGAAATTTTTTAGCTTGAGGTATATTTGGGTACCCTCGCCTTTTCAAATAAGATTCAAAAGCTTTCATCCAACAATGAATATAGTTTGCTTGGTTCCAAAGCTATCTTATCTTAAACCTAAAGAAACCTGGGCTTTGAAGTCTATATAAGGGGAACTCTTGGCAACTGGGATTTTTGAATCCTGACACTACTTTTTGGTGTGTCCTAGTTGTATCTCGAGTCTTCCTTCCCAGAAATCCTTTTAGGGTTTAGCGACTAACAAAGACTTCACTGGGATTCGTAAAGCCAGGTCCAGTTATCTTTCCTTGAAAACTCGAGTATCCTGATCTTTATTTTTTGTAGAGTTTGCTCCAACGTACAAGATAGATAGTAATCATTAAAGTTCTCTTAGTCTCAAACTTTGTTGATTCCACAAGTTTTATACTTGTAAGGTGAATGATAATCTAGGCTGCACTCCGGGTTGCATAAGTCCGGATTTTGAGGATAGCCAGATCTCTGTCAAGTTGTTATCGATTTCTATCACCTGGATGCTTCGTTTGATCTGATCATCCGTTTAGATCGTAAATCAGGAAATCAATTATAGGCTTAATCTGTGGGAGGTAGATTTGGTTTAAAGTCTTCAATTGAGTTGAATCAACTTTTAGTTGGTGGGATTCCTTTTAAGGGAATCAATTGCGCAGAGTCCTGCTGGGATTAAAGAGGTGTAAGGAGAGCGATACCCGAATCAGTAAGAGACTGAGTTCAGACTCAAATACATTCCAGACCAAAGTTAATTGGTAGTAGGATAGTGTCTGTAGAGGCGTAATACAGTTTGGTGTTCAATCTGGACTAGGTCCCGGGGTTTTTCTACATTTGCGGTTTCGTCGTTAACAAAATTTCTGATGTCTGTGTTATTATTTTTCACATTATATTGTTTATCTTTATAATTGAAATATCACAGGTTGTCCGTTGATCAATCAAAGTAGATACGTGTACCTAGTTTGTTGGATAAGACTTGATTGATCCTTGGACATTGGTCTTTTGTACCGTCCAAGAACTCTTGTTGTAGTTAGGTTCACGGATTCCGTACTGTAAATGTTCTAACAAAAAGAGAGAGAGAGAGAAAGACATATAACTCTAGACACTTTCCTTAATTAATTTTTAACACTCGGAGTTGTGTTGAGTTTGTCCATACAGATTTCCTACAAAAAAGTTGGTGGTGTATTTTGGTACCCCCAATGTTTTCACTAATCTCATGTTTGATCACTTCGCATATTAATATGCAACACCAAATAAAATGATTGGTGAAAAACCTATTTGAGGCAATAAAGCCAAGGCTAACACCCCAACAATATGTTACGCTCACAGCTGAAGTGACACTTGAGGAGATTAAACGTGCACTTTTTTCTATCAGCTCGGAGCGTGCCCCAGGTCTTAATGGATTCACCTGTAAGTTTTTCAAAGTATTCTGGGAAACAACGCAATTGCAACTGATGGATATGCTGCACAAGCTTTTTAGTTCCTTTAACATCCACCCACCAATGAACCGTACTAACCTCACATTATTCCCAAAAGTTAACCATTTAGGGTTATTTAGGCTTTTTAGGGTTATTTAGGGTTTTTTCTAAACCATCACAATATCGACCTATAGAGCTATGCGATGTTGTTGATGGTGGTTTTTAGCATAGGGCTTAAAATCAAAAGTATGCCTACCCGACTCAAAGATCGGAAGTAGTAGACCTTGATATATCAATATTCCATAAGGAATTTGAAGAATATATCAGAATCTGATGAGTGCCTATGTCTCTCTTCATATTATATTGAAACTCAAGCTCCTAGATAAATTGTTCACTAGTATAAAGCCTAATGAGTATTTAATCTCCTAGTTGAATTACCCACTAATGACGGAGCTTGCCGAGTATTCATTCTACGCAATGTTCCTAGATGAACTCTCAATATTGGCATGACATGACGATTAATGTTCACTCGCAGCGGAGTAGCACGAATCTCCCGAAGTGTCAGTATTGAGATCTGCATAAAAACACTCACACAGGCTGCAACACTCTCTGATAAAGAGATTTTCGTGTCAACGTGCTTCTAATTAAAATTTAGCACGATCGACGCGCTTAAATTCCTTAAGGAAAACCTAGACTGTCCATGACAGTCTTAAAGAGCAATCACAGCCACATGATTTGGCCAGACAATTCAACAAGCTGAGCCTTTTACCAGGAGAACTAGGCAACCTCCATAATGTCCACTGGCGGGCCCACTAGCATCCCTGCTGATCAAAATCCCTTTAATTCACCCGCAACACCCCTGATCGTAAGCGAGAACTAGGGTGATCGCGCTGTTAAAAGAAAGCTCAAACGAGCTAAGACCGACCATAACGGTCTCAAATTAATCACATCCGCCCAACTTAGCTAGCCTAGTTGGGCGGTCTAGATCTTCCTTCGAATGATCAAAGAGGTGTTGGCGTGTTCACCGGTGACCCAGCTCCATCCGATCGACCTGCCCATGGCAAGCTAAGAGTGCATCAAATCGTTTGCTCAAACTAGGGTGAACGCTCTGTTTCGGAAACCCTAAAGTTGCGTTGCGGCAGCGTGCTACTGTCGCAAATCGATTCCAAATTCGGCTGAAATAGATGGGAGGGTAGGTTAGACAGCGTGCTATTGCATTTCGCAAATCTATTGCATTTAAGACAACATGTGTTGTCTGGTAACCTTGGACGGTTAGGATTTGCTCCTAGGGTTGAAGGGCGGCCGTTGATTGTCTCACGCCTTCGTTTTGGTAGCCAGCATGGTGGCGCGGCTAGGTTGGCATGACGTTGACATGGTATGGTTTGGTATGGCCAAACTTAGGTTTTCGATCCAAAGGTTACCATGCGTTGTCTAGTAACCTTCGATGGCTAGGATTTGCTCCTGTGATTGAAGGGGGACCATTGATTGTTGCACGCCTTCGTTTTGGTAGCCGCGTAGGGAAGGCCAGCATGGTGGCGCGGCTAGGTTGGCATGCCGTTGGCATGGCATGGTTTGGCGTGGTCAAACTTAGGTTTTCGGGCCAAAGGTTACCATGCGTTGTCTGGTAACCTTGAATGGCTAGGATTTGCTCCTGGGATTGAAGGGTTTGAACAAATCTAACCTTGGATGACTAGCAAACAATAATAATGTAAAGTGTCCTGAATGCTGCCACAGGCAGTGCTCGCACATCTAAAGAACTGACAGACAATCTGCAGCTGCTCTAAGAAAATGTTAACTGACGTTTATATGCTAAGGAAGGCGACGCCACAATGCTACTGCACGTTCTATATACAAGAACAGAACTTTCTTATATACCTTAGGAAAAAGAGAGGAGGATAATATACATGTTTCATATTGAATAAATCGCAAAGAAATTCGGTGCAGGTTTCATGATAATGAAAATAACTAATTAAGAAAAGGATAATATTCTCCTGAACCTCTGTTCGCATATACATAAGCTGAAAATGGCAAGTCGTTTCTCCAATATAACTTTTGAAAAGCATCAAAATCAACTCCTGTCACTCCTTCTGGTACGAAGGTTTGCAGAGAAAGGAAGTTCTCTTCTTGACAGTGCAGCTGATAATCCATATTGGAGCAGTAATTATTATCATCCCCCTCAGCATCAAAGATGTGCGATGGTTCTTTCATCTTAGCTAGAAAGAAATCACGCTCTCTAGGAAAATAAGGAGTAACAACCTTAAGTTCATCGTACCGCAAATTGTAAACTTGAAGATCCTTCCCAGTTATCCAGTACAGAAATATCTGATCAGAGAAACTGAAGATACGAGTAGGAGGTGTAGTACTGCTGCCAAAGCAAAAACAGCAGGGATCTGGTGATGCTGTGAGAGTAGAATTTTTCACACGAACATGAAAACTCTCCTCCTTAACCCACTTGGATTCATCTTTCAATGCATACAAATAAATCTTACAACAACAGCAGCAACTACTACTATCGTGACAATTACGTCGATGAAAATACTCACCTCTATTCCCTAATGGTTTTTTTATACGCGCAATACAGGGAGATCCTTTGAACTCCAGAAGATGAGGGTAATCAACAAGTAGGGGCTTCTCTTGCTCACCGGTATAAGTGGGGAGTCGAATGAACTGAAACTTCTCATCGTTGAGATTGAACATTAGTAGCAGCTCCATCTCACTATTATTATTATGTTGGGTGCCGTCATTAGCTCTTTCTTCTCCCCCGAAAGTTGCTACGATCCTCCAAGCCAGACACCCACCAATACTACTACCACAAAAGATGGCTGATTTATAACTACTTGTAGCAGCTCTTAACCGAATAATAGGACGGCCATTATGTGACATGGGCATTGTTGTAGCTGTGAGATTTCTCCATGACTTAGTTCCCAGTGTGTATACAACAAAGTTAAGTTGCACGTTAGAGGTGCAAAAAATACTTAATACCTTGTACTCTTTTGCTAAGGAATCAAATCCGAATCCGTGACAGATGATGTGGGCATCAGAGATATATTTCCCAAGGGAGACTGGACACATTATACACAGATAACCACCCCTATATGGGTTCAAGATTGTGTAATCAGTTCTAGTAGGACCCACAAGTGACACACAAGGGAAACCATTACAGTAACCAACTAGTTCCCATTTATTACTAGGATGATTTAGATCCCACGCTAAGGGCTCAAAGTCTCGAAGAAAGCGGTGACCATCACCGTAAACTCGAGTAGAAAATTTGAAAAACTTACTGTTATATCTAGCATCACCAGCATCTGGAGTCCCAAGCTTAACATTTAAAACACTAAGTATAAAATCAGGCTTTTTTTGCGATTGACGAAAGTGGGAATAAGTTAAGCATTTATCATTATGAACCGAGTTATACCAGAGTTTAGAGACTGCAGCACAACGAAGTAGTGTTCTTACTGGAACCTTGGTTAGTATTTCCTCCATAATTAAATCATGATGAAGGCACTTCTTTCTTCTGTATGCTCTTTTCTTCTTGACTATTGTTGTTGCTGCAGTACTGGTGGTGGACATGGTTTTACTTTTGTCATCACCGCAACCAGTTACAGATTTTCCGCTCATCCTGATAACTTGATAAAGAAAACAATTGATGATGCTGCTGATGCCAACTGCTTCCTACAGGATGTATCAATTACTTTGGTTCTGGTATATATTTCTACTTATATGTATAAAAAGACGAGATCGGCCGGATGCTTTCCAACAGCTTTGATTATGCCCTAGCCATCTTAACCACCGTTTCCTAATGTGAACCAGATTCTTAAGTTAGCCTACCAACTTGATTTCCTAATCTAAACCATATTTCCTATTGGTGTCCCTCACAATAATTTGCCTCCAAGAGATTCTTGATCGCAAAAAGGATTGTATGCCAGTCACACTAAAAGGTGGAGCTTTAAGCCCAAAAGCAAGAGCTAGCTTCTCACTGCGGTAGCTCAAGAGTTCCTCCTTCCGCTCCTCTTCCACGTCATGGAGATCACTTTCATTCTCAACCCTGTAATTCAGCTTCTTCATCTCTGCTGCTAAATCATCTAACTTTTTCATAAATCTCCATAATTACCGCGACAAATGCATAAACTCGTCCTAATCTCAATCCAACTCTTTCCCTTTTACTTCTTCGCCCCACTATCCCTGAGAAGTTTCCTTAATCCTGAAACTGTATCCCATTTTCCATTAGCTGCATATTTGATGGCAGGACATGAAATCCCGCCACTACAACAAAACATGCCATAGATCACACACGACAGATCACAATTTATGAACACTTGTGATCTTTTTAGGCTAAAATTTAAAGATCATTGATTTTATAGTGTTTGTGATCTTAGAGATAAAGAAAGACCTTGCTATAAATCTCACGCCTTTTAGAAAGTGTGATCTTAATCGACTATTTGACCACTATCATGACTACCCTGTGTTTAAAAATCTGTCCATTAGGGAAAAGAAAAAAGAAAAAAGAAACCCGGCCCAATATGAAAACACATGAATTCTCCTCGAATACTCTGATTCCAATCTCTCATTTTATTTTCTCTCTCTCTCTCTCTCCATTTCCCGAGTTTTTCTTCGATTTTCACAGAGAATTCAAGTGACGATCATCGTCGAAACCGTGATTCAGGTATGATTCGATTAGAACCATGGCTAGATTTTTGATTCATTTATCAGATAAGTATCATGATTCAAACCAAAACTCAGATCGTGTGGATAAATTCGTTACTGTACTAGATTCATCTCTAAATTTTCACTTCTCTTTTCTAAATTTGTTGATATTTGGTGAATCTAAACATACTAATTCGATGTCTCTGTAAATTTGTTGATATTATTGTTTTGAGAATCTAAGGTTTAATTTGGATTAGGGGTTTTCACGGATTTGTATTTGTATGATATGATTTCATTGGTGTTAGGTTTAGTTTCCTAATTTTGATTGTTTTTTTGTTGCTGAGAAACCCTAAAGACGTGATTAGTGCTTGATTTATTGTATGATTTGGTTTAAGTTCACTGTCTGGAATTTGGGATTAGATTAGGTAACTTCAGTTATGAAACAGGGATAAAAAAAGTACCGAACCAGGGAAGGAGTCCAAGTAGATTAGACCAAGTAAAGTGTACTTCACAGAAAATTTTAGAGCTCTTGGCCTTCACTTGGCACTTTCATTTGTAAATTTTTCCAAAATTTTCATGGAAATTGAAATATTTCATAGACTCAAAACTCAAACCATTGATTGTGCTGGATATGTATCTATGTTTTTTTCAGACTAGTTCAGCATGGGCAATAGGGATGATAATTGGTCCTGCTATTGGAGGTTTCCTTGCTCAGGTATCTTGGAAGAAATATCTGAATGTATCAATAAAAACCAATTGTTGTCATGGATCATAATAAATTGCAAAGGATTCTCTATTTGCAAGGTAAGAATTATTACATGTACATGCTTTAGTGAGTAACTTTTTGACATACTCTAATGTTTCTGGACATATAAATTGCAGATTTCCACACTTCTTACCCTTACCCTGCATATCTGTATGGACAACAGCTGCGACTATTGCCTGTTTATGTCATAGCTTTGTTTGCACAAAATTTGGCATTGCTGCGAGTAAATTATATACAATTGCTTGTTAAATGGTGCAGGAGGAAGCTTTGAAATCTCTAGCATCAGTAGCAGCTGATTAGTCACAGGTACCTTATGGATTATGCTTTCTCTGTAATCTTATGTTTCACTTGTGGCATCTTTCTCTGTTTGGCGTTTTACGTGCATCTGTATAATTTTCAAAAACATTATGATGCTGTTATACCTTATCTCAAAAATATTATGATGCTGTTATACCTTATCTCAAAAATATTATGATGCTGTTATACATTTCCAGGAAAAAAAAAAGAGTTTTTTTGATTGTTTTGTATCTTAATCTTGTTAATTTTCTTCGCTACTTACATGATTATAGTCTTCAATGTATGTAGCTCGTGTAAAATATTTACAGAGTAAACCAAATGTGCTTCCCCACGGGCTGTATACCAATGATTTGGAATGTAAGACCTTAGTGGGTACATGATCTCTGGATGTGTACCAACGAATTGGGAAGTAAGATCTGAGCGGGTCCATGAGTTCATTAAATTCGTATAGTAAGGCTGCTGCTAAATGATAGATCTTGTGCTTCACCTAGAATCCTAGCTTAATTTGTTGCTTTACTCTTTCTCAAACAAAAGAAGAATTAATGAACAAGAAGAAGACTATTGGAGCTTCAAAAATGTATAGTTTCATGAACCCTAACGATGTCTCTCTTCATGGAATTCGTTTTTGTCATTTTTCATAATTCTGTTGTTCTCTTTAGGACTTCCTGCAGCTTCATTGTCAAGACAAAGGAGTTTCAATATCTCTGTAAGTCTTCAATTGTTATTCTTAAAATCAATCTATGTACAGAATTCAGTTAGGTATTTAATGCATCCCCCCTAAACTGAAACATGCATGTATACAATTTCGTCAATAATAGCATTATGTGAACTGTACAAGAAAAATTTAGCATCTATATCATGCGAATTGCTATGGGATACAATGCTGTAGTTGCAATGATTACCCTACATATTTGTATTTGTCCTGTGCTATTGAAACAAAAATGTTTATTTCGTTTTGCGATTAAAGGGAAGGGGTCTAGTGTAGTAATCCAGTAGCTAACGATTCAGCTATTACTAAAGATCCTATGGTGAGTTAACTTGGTTCGGTCATGATCTAAATTTAGCTTTTATTTGCATATATAGGATGCGTTTTGTGGCTAAGAATGACTCCTGCATATGAGGAGGTAATTCCTGTTAATTTTAATTCTTCTTGGTTATATTATTGTTTCCTGGATTTGTAGTTTAATGGTAGTTTAATGGTCTTAAGAAATTGTATGACTTCGACTCTCTTTCAAGGGGCTTCTATTGGTCTTATTCAGATGGCTATGGTATTGACTTCACATAATTATAGATGCATAAGCATTGTTGTTTTTTTGTTGCTGTGAGTATCTATTAGTATATTAACCAGAGAGGAAATATTAATTTGTTGATTTTGTTTTTCTAGATGATAGTTCATTGGCCCATATTAGGAGGTTAAAGTATCACCGTATTCCAGGGTATGTCTGTTTTAGCTATTTGCATCAGTTGTGCTAACTTCTGTTTCACGCATTACCTTAAACTGTAGGTTCCCCTGTTTTTTTTTTTTAGTTATCTGAATTTAAAGCTTATTGTTGACTTCTCATCTAACTTGAGAAACTGGATATTGTTGCGCAGATTGTCAAGGATACCCGTGAGCTGTTCCCTTGACATCAATCTTCAGTGGAGAGAATATTAGGTTCTGTGAGTTCAGAATCTGCAATGGCAGGTACTTTACATCTTTTTGATTGTCATCAGGTTGAGAGTGTCAAATACTATCTCTTGTCATTAATCTTTTGATTGTCATAAACAAACCGTAACCTCTGGTCATTAAAAAGGCAAATGGTGCGCAGGGCACTTGTCTGTCTACCGCCGTCTCAGTTTATCATTAAGTCTAGCATTAGTGTTTCTCTTATGTTCTTATTTATTGTCTTTATCTTAATCAGCTTTAGTTTAAATGTGTGACTTGTACGAACTTGATTATGATTTTCAACTCGCAGGATAGTGAAGGGTCTGCTGGAAAAAAAGGCGTACAAAATATTCCCCATTAGTCTCGAGGTTGTTACGGATTCTGCAAGTATTCTTGGGCTTTTCAAAGTTAACTTCATTGTCCGTAGGCTCAAGGTTGTAAAGCCCGAACCTGACTTCAAGATTGTAAAGATGGAACCTGACTGAGATAAATCATAGACTCAGCAAAAATGTGTACTTTCGCATATATTCTGTTCAATGACATTATTTCCCATTTATATATAATTTTGGATTTTGTTTATAACTGTTATAATTTGAATTACAGGTGCAGGAATGAATATACTGTTTTACTGTTTGTATAGGGTAAATTTGAATTGAAAACTTATAGGAAAGATCACAACTTTTAAAACCTTGTCTTTTAAAAATCTGTCTTTAGATTTCTACTTTTCAAAACTTTATGTTCTTTGCTTAGGATAAGATCACACTTTTCAATGCAGGAGACTTGTTATCTATGGATCACACTTTAGATTATACCGGCAAAGATCACAGACAACGAGTACTTAGATCACACTTTTTAAGAATGATCCATGTATGTTTTTGTTGTAGTGCGCATTATCGGGTTCAATCTAGAAAAGATTTTTCGCTGCAATCTCAGCCAACTCGAGGTTCCCGTAAATCCTGAAAGAACCCAGCAGTGAACCCCATAAAGAAGCAGTTGCACTAAATGGCATACACTCAGTCAGCAACTTAGCTTCACGGACCATCCCAGCTCGACCTGCTGTACTTTGTGATCTTGCATCATCAGCTCGAAATATCTTTGCCCTAGATCAACCAAACCCATATGATCACATGCAGATAAAACAGAAACATAAGTAATTTCATCAAGATGGATAGTCATCTGCTGCATTTTTTTCCAAACAAAATCATGACCTCCAAGGACGGCGCATGTCTAGAGAACCCTTGCATTCCACTGGACAACATTCTTATCTTCAACACCTGAAAACACGGAGTAGGCTTGCTCAATACTTCCGCATTTTGCATACATATCTATGAGAGAGGCAATTACGAAATTGCTACTACCAAAACCAGTTTTTACTAGCACCACATGAATGTGGTTCCCTTCTATCAAAGCTGCCAGACTTACGCAAGCATTTATAACAGCTGAAAGCGTAAACCGGGTGTGTCCCAATTCAATTGTATGAATTATATAAACAACAATAGGGCTTCCTCAAAAACATTGTTCTTTACACATCCTGCTCTAGTTGAACTCCATGTTACAGCACTTATCCAGCGTGCAACGAAAAACCTTAAGAGCATCTTTGATCATGCTGCATTAGGCATAAACTTCAAGAAGTGTGGTACCTACAAACACATTGGAACCCGTCGCAGTCTTTAAAGCAAATGCTCGTAACTGCTTGCTCTCACAGGCTGCTGATTTTGAAGCACATGTGCACAGGATACTTGACAGAGTGAATTCGCTTGGTAAGGTTCCTTCTGTTGACATCATTTTGAAAAGCGCCAAGGCTTCTTCTTCTAGTCCATGTTGCGTAAGCAGACTAATCACGGTGTTCCGTGAAACTATGCTTCGTTGAGGCATTCTATTAAAAACTAGCCTTGGAGAGTTAATAAGCCCACATTTAGAGTTCTAGTGTCTGACTGCAAACCTGCTTGAATCATTTGCCCATGGTAAATCTTCCAACCGGCAAAATCCAATGCCTCTGTACCTCTTTGCAACCAATACCGCAAACCCACCAATGCCTCTCTACCACCTGCAAAATCCACTGGAGCTCTTTGTGACAACTGTTCCTCTGGTTCAGATTTAGTGGAATGTTCTACGAGGAAACCAAAAACAAGTGGAATGTTCTCTGAATTTCCTAAGTGAAGTTCTCATAATTTGATGTATTCTATACATCGCTTGTAGAAATCAAAGGCTTCTCTAACTAATCAACTGACACCATACGTTTCAATTTTGTGTTTCTTGAAAAATAACTAAATATAGTCCTTTTGTAAAGGATCAATCAGATCTCTTAGGGGGGTCTTCCGGCTGTTGCAATTTAGGATCATCCTTCCCCGACATGACTTGCTGTACGCCTTCTTGATACCCTTGTATGAAGCTCTTGAGAGCATCCCTATAAGAAGATGCCCTTGTCATGTAGACACGTTGTAAAGCAGGCTTTAGAGTTTCCATTCCACCTCTAGCAGCAACCGCTGTTTGTTTAACACGATAAGAACTGACATAAGAGACAGGCTCGTACAAACATAAACCAAAAAACTGGGCACACAGCATTAAACAATAAACGCTATCAGAAATTAAAAAACCAGTAAATTCTTAGTAAAGATCTGAACACAGTCTATAAGAGAAGCCCACCAAGATCCTCCAATGTGGAAGGTTCGTTATCTTTTGTTGTTGTGTTTACTCCATCACCTTTATCTGTGAACTCATCATCCTTTTTGTAGTCATTTGGCCGAAGATCAGGACCAATATCCCTTACCCAGCTTGCTGCATAGAGCCTAGATGCTTGCTTCAAAACCTATTGCACAATAAACAATCTATAATAAAATGAGGCATCCCAATAAGATTATACTTGTCATCGCCCATATCTATAACAGCTAAAAACACCCAAAATCGAGCTAACTTTAACTGAGAAATCTTTAAAAGTGACTTTCATGGGCAGGACTAAACAGAAAGAAGCAACCTTGCACAACATTACAACGGTTACAACTATTACAAAGGCTTTAAAGAGAAACGGGATACTTACATAATATCGTTCCTTCCAAGTTAAGTTTCTTCGCTTTTTAATGTGAGGGGGATCAGACAACGATGAAGGGAAGGCAATTTGTTTCAAGTCATATCGAACATAATTATATGCTTTCCAGCACACGACCTTCAACTTCATTTTGCTGTGTGATAACCCTGGACGAGAACCTGTGAAATAAAAATGATCAAATAGGTATCCTTTCTTTTTTGCATCATGACAAACTTAGCTGGCATCAAAACATACCAACAGTACTTAAGTTCATGAAGAAAAAAACCGCATCTTTTTGGGTTTCAGTTCCTTCTACTTCCAAGAATTTAATATAAGCATACACCCCTATTCAAACAACTAGGGAAAGGAGCTATTAACTTTCAATAATCAGTAGTAAGCAATTTGGAATAATAAGAGGAGAAAAGGCTTGAGTTAGCGATTATGTTGTTATGTTCTTGCATGAGCTGCGACGCAAAGGATACACAACATCTTATGTAATATGAATTTTAATTTCGTAGGCTACATTTTCCAGTCATTTCGTATAAGTGGCATATCCTAGCTTCTAAACCTTCTCTCTTTTATGTTGTATAAGCTACGCCAAGTCCTATTGCAAAACCTTACAATATATTATCCAAATACTAATTTTGTTGTCTGTGAGGCAGGTCTATAGGAAAGATGTATACCTATTGTGAATGTATAATCCTTGGGACAGCAACAACCACAATCTACAAAGTTAACCGGATCCTGAGAGAAACTTAGCGGACAGTGGCCTGGAACTGCAATTACTTCTATGACGAGTTCTGCGAAAGGCTTGATGTGCCTTAGAAAGTTTCTAGTAGTTTGAACTAGTATTTTGTTTACTCTTCTAAACCCTAAATCACAAGACAGTGAGGGTTTAAGAGTAACAACTAACAACAGTATAAGCTGATACCTCGTAAATTTTCTGATGAGAGAGTGAGTGATGAGTCCCATCCAGAGACCTAATTGTATGTACGCTAAACAATTAAGCTAATAACAACCATCGAGCACAAATTCAATAAACCTAACTGGCACATATGCACCGTACTTCAATTTAACAGCATGTTTGGTTCAGATTTTAAAAATGGTTTTCTCGGTTTTCAAGCATTTTCAGAAACAACCTTTTTTTCTTGTTTTCATCTTCTATTTAAAAACATTTTCTTGTTTTCATTTTCTATCTAAAAACATGTTTGGTAGACACTGTTTTTAAAACTTACCTCGGTCTGCTTATCTGACAGCATAAAGAATTGCACAATTTCCGTAACATGCTGTGGTATTAATGGAATTCCTGAGCTCCTACCGATTCTTTTAGACAATGGTTGGATTGACCAGAATCTTGGGTCCCAGAATTATTGAATTAACCTGTTCCAGGTGATCAACCTCTTATTTGACAGTGTCATACTTAGTATTTGTAAACTTGTTCCACGAGTGGATATGCTTACAAGCCTTATGGTTTTCCCTTATTTCCAATTCATAGATTTCAGCCCCTTAAAAAAAAAAAAAAAGGTCAGCATCAAAATTTAAAGTGAGTAACCTTAGATTTAACCAGGTCAGTGCCTCCAATCACTTATAAGTCATCTGATAAAGCTATAGATATGTTATCCTACAAGATATACAATCATTGAATTTCAAAAAATGAAATGCCAATACAAGCTGGTAGTTAAATGGGCTATATCTGGAAGAAAAGGCCATTAGCGTCAAGGGCTGGTTTTAAAATTCAAAGTCATATTCTTGGTTAAGTAAGTCTAAAATGCTTTTCTTCCCCGTTAGATACAGTTTCCTGGTTCACCTGTAATCCAAATTCCAATAGCTACAAAAAGATCCGAAATTTCCAGCTATAATAAGATTCTAAAACAATTAAGTAGGTGATGTAGGTTACATTGAAGTTGGACAACAATCAACAATGGTGACACCTTTATACTTTGGTGAAGAGCTACGCTATGAACAATCAGTTAGATCAGTTCATCTGATCCTGGAGGAGATCCAATGTTTGATGGGTCAACTTTTGACGGACAAATAGATAAAAACATGTAAAATATGACAAATTAAACTCAAAAGTTCTCATCTCTGCTAATCGAAGATACTAGTACTACGACGACTGCCACATAACTAAAGAACAACTGTTGAAATTACCATGTAAAATTTGAGAGATACCTTTTTAAGCCGCTTTGGCCATAAGCTCAAAACTTCACTGTGTTTGTCACGACTACACCGGCTCTGTGAATACAAATATATATCATGCTTAAGTACGTCGGTGGCATTTCTAAGTGTATAATGCGTAAGATATCATTCATCTTATCTGTAATAGTGTTTAAGAAAATCACACTAAAAATCATGTCCTCAAGGACCACAACAATAAAATCGATTCACTAAAACAATTGTTCAAATTTCCTAACCACCCCAGATATCATAATCTTGGAAGAAACTATATCTAGATGAGTAATTTTATCAAACAGTATGTGTGCATCCAAAACTCATTTGTCCATGACTCTAAAGGACATGAATGCTATTTATTCCGACAGAAGAGACCGACCAATTTATAGGCGCCAGATTTGGGGAATCTTGAGGTTGAAGGAAAAGTTCCCTTGTTGATCAACTGGTAGCAGGGACTTTGAAAAATGTAAATGTGAATGTATGTTGAGGATCAAATCAAGTAATACCAGAAACCCATTTTCAGGGAAATCGTGTAGTAAAGATGAATGAGACGGTCATGGAAGAGTAATAGACGGAACAAGAAAAAATGAGATGCATAGAGTTAGAAGATTACCTGAACTCTGAGAATCCTATATGATAAGCCCAAAAATGTAATCACAAATCTTCCATCTACAAATAAAGTTCATCGGAATTCCAAATTTGTATCGAAATTATGAAAATGGGAAACTCAGCGAGTGTAATCACAGTTAAAAACTGAGGATACGCATGATTTTAGCTTAGGGTTTGTCCCAGCTGTCTTGTTTTTAGTATGTGAAAACCTAAAACCCTAGAAAATCAACTGTGCCCGGAGCAGGAAAATGAAATTACAGATGAAAAGTCGAAGTGGCCTTTTCACATAAACAACCTCATCAGCGCACCCACGGTCATGGAGTTAATATGGCAATATAACCAGCGACGGAACCAGGATTTTGCGTCGGGGTGGGCTTTTTTTTTTTTTTTTTTTTGCACACATCTAAATTGTAATCATAAAAATGCCATAAAAACATATGAAGCGAGAACAACGCATTCTGCTTTTCGTTTCCTGTATATTAAGGTTTAGCTCAATTATAGTGAGGTATTTTAACTTGGGCCGACAAATTTGTGTAGTTTATGGTAATATTATTATACAAAATGACGGCCGTAGGCCGCTCGAATTTTTTATATGTGAGTATATCATTGCATGAATTTCACATAAAATTTTGAAATTAACATCTAAACATTTCAAGATTATGTTCTTGTAATCATTAATAAAAAGAGAAAAGAGAAAAAAAAAAGTTTTTTCCAACAGAATTTGATATTTGAGCTAATTTTTAGCCTCCGCATTGGGTCAAATTTTAATATATATTTGAAAACAACACGAGCCGAATAATTTTTTACACGTTTGGGATGAGGTTAAATTCCAGCTGATAGGTTAAATTCCGTTGCTGATTTAAAGTTTCTAACCTAAAACAAAGACGAAACCTAATTCTATATATCAAAAGGAACCAAGGAGGTTACAAATTCTAAAAAATATAAGACGGAAACAACTAATTAACTAAAGTCTAAACATCACAAAGAAAATTTAAGCTAGCTGGTCATGTGAATGCGTCAACTGGTGGGCTATTAATAATTTCTACCTGGGCTAATTAGTATTCTTTTGAGATTTAGGCTATCCTAATGAAGCTTTTACATTTTTTTTTATTTTTTTTTGGGGGATGTAGCCTACCTAAGCCACCCCCACCTCCGTCCCTGAATATAACATTTGGTGCAGCAAGCCGGCAATAGATATGGCACAAAACTATTTATGCCATCATATGGGCTAAATTTTTTTTGAAGCAATCATGCCATCAGATGGGCTAAATTTCTTTTTGAAGTGTCATATAGGCATGACCAACATCACTGGCAGCAGCTTCATTGGGAGAACCCACAGACACTTCCATCGAAGGTTTAGACACACTCAACTCAAGTTCTACTACGGGATCGGCAGCTGGAAAGTTGGTTGACTCAGCAACTGGAAAGGTGGTTGGACTAGAATTTGGTCTCTCAAAACCCGCAAAAATCGCACGGCTAATCCTTCCAGTGGCTGGACTCAGAGAATCCATCACTGCAAAGCGCATGTGCTCAAGAGTTGACCAGCCATCTGACGAACCATCAACCTTTCCCTTGCATCAAGAGTTATTCATTGGTATCCAACTCGACTCACACTAGACACCAAAAATCGATCAGCCACAACAGCAACGCCCTCATGACCTCAAATGGACCATATTTGGGATGGAAAGCATACAAAACCCAATGATCTCTGGAACCCATCTGTAGATGCTCTGTCGATTTGGGAGTACCAGTAACATAGCATCCTTCAACATCACACGACCTACTCTAGTCGATCTATGCATACCTGCACCAGTTGCATGTTCACCGCTGCTTCCAACTCCAAATTGGGCATCCAATTTAGCAAAAGGGTTGCTAGTATCCCGATTTATGGGTGCAGGCTTTGGCTGATTGAAATGATGTCGAAGATGCTCTACTGGAGAATCCATCATCAATTCATGCACAATCCCTGGTGGCCCGTCCTCTTGCAGGCATTCTTCAATTTTCACTTCATAATTATGTTGAAGATCGTCCAAATACCAAGTGAAATCACTCTCATTACCAGGCGATTCACAACCTTGTGGAAAAGCGATCCCATAGGGCAACCGAGTAACACAATGCTCTTGCGGATACCAGTGGATTCTCGGTTCATCATCAATTTCAACCATCTTCTGCTTACTCTTTCGATCAATGTTCGCATCAGCACCAGACATTGTGATTGAATTGAAAGGAACTCTATAAAAGGAAACAAAGAAATTGGAGAAGAACAGAATAAGAAACTGAAACATTTCTTATCTCCAGCAGAAACACTTATAAAGGATTTCATCGATTGGTGTTGGGTCTTCTCGTCATTAAGTGGCGACAGTTCCCAAAGAGCAAACCCTTCCGTCTCCAATACTCATAACCTTACTGAAAAGGCGAGGTACCCAAATATACCTCAAACTAAAACTTTTCCCACCTATAAGTCCTTTCTCCGAAAGTGATTGTCTATGGACTGAGTCGAGACAATATAACTAATCGGTTCACACTTTGTGTGATCGTCTATGGATACGAGATCGAGACAATACAACAACGAAGTATGTTTACTTGATACAAAGGTTCGGACTTGTGATTTACTTTAATTATAATAAAATAATTATAATGCGTAAAATAAAAGTAAATGACACAGCAAGATTTTGTTAACGAGGAAACCAAAAATGCAAAAAAAACCTCGGGACCTTGTCCAGAATTGAATACTCTCAGGATTAAGCCGCTACAAAAAAAACACCTAACTTAGTATAGTTGAGACCAAGTAACTAACCCTATAGTTCACTTAGTTCCGTCTGTATTCCCACGCCTCCGACTTGTGAATAAGTCACGTACTTGGAACAATTCCTTTGGTTCGTATTCCAAACAGTAAAGGAACAACAAATTTGTTTGGTATCAACTCTATTCAACCAAGTGATATGAGTCGGACAAAGGCTCTTTTGTTTATCTTAACATAAACTCCTTCGTCGGGTCCTTAGATCTATCTTATGTTCAATCACCCAAAGGTAATCGTTTAAGATTAAGCCAATCAATACCTTTAATCACATGGAAAGGTATTGATGCCGATATACTCAATTAATCAATCCAATCTCCACAAGGATAAATCGATTATTAATTGGATCCTCTTTACCGAAACAAGTATTGTGCACACCAAAGATTATAAAACCCAAGTCAGATCTTCAATATCTTCTTAAATCTTCAATAAAAACCTGCACACAATCTCTTGAATCTCTTGTGATCAATCACGTATTTAACGGAGTCTCGTTAACAATGGATTATCACAAGATCGTCTTTAGAACTAACAATAGTCTAAAGATCCCTGTCGAAACTCTGAACTAGTTTGAGTGAATCTTATATCAGAATAAAAGATTCTCAAGAATAAACAAACTAGGTGCAATCAGATTTCAACCACCGTTAGTCAATCAAATCAATCGAAAATAAAGATAAACCGCAATTATCTAGTTTCCCACCAACGGGTCGCGCTAGAGCTTCTCAATACCAAAGAAGACTTTAAATTGAGCGGTCGTAAGAAATTTCGCCTAATTAGGTTACTCTCCTCTCCGAATAGGCGGCTACACCAGTAACAACAACAAAAGAGTAAATTTGTTATTAAGAATGATTAGTTTGCTAGAAAGGCAAACTTCGTGTATTTATAGACAAGGAAGTTTGGACACCAAGAAATTTCCAAAACCGAAAATATTCTCCAGATATTCATAAAAGCACAGATTCGGTTTTCATAATTCCCGAAATGCTCATGTCCAAAAATAACAATCGAGATCTCTCGGAAAATCTAATTGGTAAATGCACATTACTAATTCTGTAATTTCCCTACAAAATGAAATTAATAACCTTAATTAAAAGATTCTTAACTTACTTATGTTTCGATCCTGGGATTCTCTTCCCTTAGCCGTTAATGAATATCTTTGAACAATTATAGAAATAAACATTCACAGCACGTGTTCAAAGTTTGTCGACATCTTAACTTTGTAAGTTCTCTTTCACACTTACAACCTTGAAACCGATTTGCCACACTTCCAAACAAGTTTAGAATTGGTTCATTGACTTTCAAGAACTATGTGATTGATCAAACCAACATTCAATCACAATCATGGGTTTACGGTTCTACCAAAACAAGTTTGATTCTACCTTCATGTGAGTACTGTGCATAGTCACACTAGCTTCCCAAAAATTCGGTTGACTAGTACTAGGATCGGTTCCCCACATATATATGGTATCTAACTTATATGTGTTGCACATGTCCAAAGGATCGGTTCCCCTTTCTCCTATAAATTAACCTTGATGCACCCCATACAAGGATCGGTTCCCTTTGATGTATGCACCCCTTTACTAGGATAGGTTCCCTTTCCCTTACAAGGATCGATTCCCTTTCCCTAACAAGGTCGACGTACAAAATCCGATCATACCACAAGTGATTACTTAAGATCGGTTTTACTAATAAAAGTTATGCCAATACATAAGTCAGGCCTTTGTGAACAGTTCTACCAAGAACACAACAAGTTATGAGCGGTTATACTCTATCACACATATTGGATGTTCACAAGATATGGATGTCTTATCTACAAAGTTTAATGGTTAAGCAATAAACCTCATATTGTATTCCTTAATACTATGCTTATCTAGAGTTCAAATATGCTTCACAGTTATGTTTTCAATATGCACGACTTGAAAGATACGTTAGGGAATGAAATATTTCAAGTCAAATATCACTAACCTCAAGTGGAAGGATGATTGTTGTCGTTGTAGCTCCTCGCTTCTTCACATCTTCAAGTCTTCTCAATACTTGTAATGCTCATATCCTTATACTTTCAAGCTAACCTATACGAAGTTTAACTCTAGTACATAATCAAGCGACTCTTAACATGAGTTTTGATTCACTAAAATATGACAACCAAACTTGACATACCAACGCTTGGTGGGTTCAACCGAGCCATGCTCTAACACTTACTACTGTCGTTTCAATTTTCCCGCAACATAGGCATCAATACCTACAGCCTACGCAGAATAACTGCTATCTTATTAGGCTAACTAATCCTAATTTCAATTTTTTGACAGATGGAGAGAGTAGAATGAACAGCGTTACACTTGGCAGTATAACTCTCTCGGCGCTATTAATCGCAACATTTATCTCACGAGACCTTCACACGATTACGACTCAAACTTTTAACTCCTCCGACTCTATTAAAAGACAAATTGAGTGGTGGTTTGCGCAAGCTTTAGTTTTTCAAGAGTCAACCTTCAAGGTTGATGGGCAATGGGTTCATTCAAAGCTCAGTATTGCTAAACCCCTTGTCATCTTCTTTTTCTTCACTAACTTAGCTACTTTATCCTCTAGGCATTATCCAACTAGTTTTATTTATTTTAATGCATTACTTATGCAATCTAGAAATCATCTAAATAGAGCTATTTTTAGATATGCTTTGGATCTCACTTTAGATTACATTACCTTAAATACAATGCATGGGCCATCTAACCTCTGTCATTACTATATCTTGTACTGTGTTGGAATCTGTTTTCTTGACAGGTCGTCCTCTCATGGTTCGCCAGTAGTAAATAGATCCACCCATGTCAGCAAAGCTCAACAACACGGATTCTGGAACCATATAGCTAGCACATGGTACTTGTACTTCTCCTCAGTTGAACCTTGGAATATTTAGCTACATCAACATCACATGCAACTAAACAACAAAATGAACCTCATGTACACAGCCTACCTACACATCCAAATTCAAATTAAAGTTACTAGACTCAGTACTAAACACAACATCACTCTTTACACCATCACCACCACCATCATAAGTTCTAAAACTTCTTTCATTACATCTTCATCGAGAACTAAACCCATCGATCAAGTTGAAAATCTGGTTGAACAAATGAACTCATCTTTGAACATTCCTGAAGACTTATTTCCAAAAGTTTTTATCAATCTTTGAAAATACTTTACCCAAAAAGAAAGAGGATTGGAGATGGGTCTTCAGCGGATACAATAGAAAAATATCTCATGAAACTAGAACTATCTCAAGGTTCATCAACTCTAACTGGAAACTCATAAGAAATGATGAAGTCAATCTTTGGAAGAAGAGAAGAAACTACTACTCTATCAAACTAGGCAGCATAGAAGACTACAAAGTCTTCAGGAAAGGAGGTACCAGAGGAATTTTTGATAAACTCATAGTTCTAACTGAAATACCACCATTTGGACCTGATTTCATTGATGAGGCTAACTTCTACAAGGTTAGAATTTGGGCTCTGGTCAAAAGGATTCCAAAGCATATCATTCCAGATATTAGAAACATCATAAAACTAGTTGTTGTAGGGGTTATCTTGTATATTTATAAACTCCTTGATGAATGCATTTAGTTTCGGATATTTGATGGCATTTAAACAAGTTGATATGTTGTTCTCTTTTGGTCATAAAGTATCTCTATGGAAATTTCATGAGAATTCTACTGATTTTCGTACCTTTGCCAATTTTTGTTGACAAAAAGGGGGGGAATTAATGTGTAGTTCACACTACAAATACATATGGTTTACGGATCATTATGTAAGGGGGAATGGTTTTCATTGTGAGATGAATTATTGACTAAGGGGGAGTCATACATATCACGATAGTATTTTTGTCAAAGTTGTGATACAATTGAACTTTGATACTGTATAACAGTGATTGATAGCAACTGTTTTCTCATTATTATATCTACGGATCTTCAACAACTACGATGCTAAGTTGAACACATTTGGAATCATTGGAGTACTTGAAAGTGACGAAGATTTCGAGTAATGTCTCGAACTAGGATAGATTGTGTAGTTGAGCATTATATTTCACGGTGTTCATCAATTAAAGACGAAAAACTACTAAGAGGAGCTTGTGGAACTTCATCAACAAAAGGTATGTTGAGATTAAAACTCATCTATCACTCGGAAAGTCTATTTCTACTCTATCTCCTATATTGATACAAAAGTCGTATTACTATATAGTTGTCGATTATACACATTTGAGATATTGAGCTGAGATTAACTCGCTTACATATTTCTTGAAATATGTGATGGTAAGCTTTCGCTTCAACCAAGTTCATCTTATATTCTTGACGAAAGTCAAAAGATGATCATGTGAAAATCGCCGAGTAACATCTTACATGGTTTGTGTGATACAATCATTTGGTATAGACTTGGAATGTTTCGTTATGATTATTTAAATAACTTGAAAATTGCTTTGATGCTAATAGTGTGTGAAATTGGCTATTGTCATCCTCTAAGAAAGTTTCAATGATTGAATTAAGAGTTTAGAACTATTGGATGATAAACATAGTGTGCATTCTTGCATGTATGTGATCCATGACCGGAGCTAAAGTATGCATACTTGTAGTTGTGAAATTTTGTGTAACAATTACACATACCGGTACGCGTACTTGCGTGAGGTATGGGTCCGGGAATTTCTGCTAGGTTTTGGAAGTGTACTAAGGTATGCGTACAAGTTCGCATACTGGCGAACCCATACTCAGACCGGCTACATACCCGTTTGCATACTTGATTGCTTAAAGTTATAAAATGGGTTGTTAATGAACTAATACATTTATATATTAAGGAATGCATTTGTTGATGGTGGTTTTTAGTTCAGGGGTAAAACTATAAAACCTCACATTTAATGTGTCGTCACTCTGCAAAGAAACGAAGCCATGTAAAGTGATGAGTGTTCAACCTCTCCACTGGCGTATTTATTGAGCAAATCAATATATTCACATGAAATTTATCCAGACTGATTCATGTAATCAACAATCCGCCATGGATTAGTAGGTGCAAAGTGCTACCCAAAATCAGAAAGCAAAAAATAAAGGAGCCGCGAAGAAGGAGCAACAATGAGAGGAAGCGTGGCCATGCCATAGGCCAGCCAGCGCCACTTGGTCATGCCCCATGCTACCCAACCGGCCCTTAATCCTTTATCGACCAATCAGGTCGCTTTAAACCTGCCACACTCCCATGAGTTGTGGCAGGGCCCATACTTTCCAGCCCTATTCCCCATCGACCAATCAAGTCGCATTAAACCTACCAGGCACACCAGAAGTGTAGCCACACTCATGCTTGGATGGCCCCCTATTTTTATTGACCAATCAGGTTGCTCTAAACCTGCCACAATATTAAAAGAGAAGGAATTGCGTCAAGTGGTCACCATGCCAAATTGGCTTCCCAAAGATTGTACAAACAACTGGGAACGTTTGGTAAACAATTTTAGTATGTGCTACATGCCAAAAGTTTCGTATGGATGTCTACCATAACATACTAAAAATTCAAATCAATCGGAGTAACGAGCTAAAAGATACAACATAAAAGGCGAGCTAGGTCATGGCTGAAAACTAACAGAATCCGTCCTGAATTCTTCCTGTGTTTCGCTATCGGTCTGTTTTCACCTCCTAAACGAGCTCAACACCTAAATATTCCCTCGGTAGGAGATATGAAATTCTTTTCTGATTAGAATGGAGGGGCGGACCGTCAAAATCCGAGTTCGTACGAGAATTCTACAACGATTTTAGTGAGGGTCCCACATATGAATTTTCTGATTACGAAATTGTATGAGTTAACACAAATTTATGTGAATCATCTCAGCCATCCAACTTGGCTAGCCAACTTAAATGGTTTACATTTAATTTGAGCCAATCATCTCGGCCATCCACGGTCACATGCCGCATGCCTTATGCGCTAATTAGGGTTTCGGCATGCCAAACCTTAATTTAGGCAAAGTTGCTACGCCAACCGAGCCAAAATAATGTTCCACGGAGCATTGGGATTGATGTTGCCACACCAAATTTGAGTCTAACACCAATTTTTCAAAATTTAGTGGCCATGGCTACGCCAAGCGCTACTTGCACCATCGTGCCACTGGCATGCACGAACTATGCTAGCCATGCCGCAGTGCCACTAGCATACACTAAAAACGTCACTGTGCCATTACCAGGCGCCAACAGAAGGTATCCATAATCAACGGCTAACCTTCCTCATGAGATGCAATCTCAGCCATCCAAGTTCGCCACCGAATTAACGGACTTGTGGAAAGTTTTAGTCGACCAGCCAAGACAGCCTAATAACATCACATGCTATTTTCTCAAGACAAGACTCTTGATTTTGGCTTGCCACACGTAGCAAAGTGCTACATGTTTTCCACGAAAACACTCGAGACATCAAACATGTCACAAACTGGGGGATACTCATCAGGGTATTGGTATGGCGGTTTATAGCGTACAGCGTGCAATACACCCGTTATAAGAAATTGTCATGAAGCGGGACAATTAGTGGCGGCAAGAAGTAACGGGTGTAAATGGATCCACTTTATTCATCATGGAAGCATGGATTTCTGACGGTTATACGTTACTCCACTCTTCCATCACCCAATCGTTCCCACTTCCTACGAGACCAGAGTACGTTTAAATATGACTTGTATAAATAGGCTTCACTTATTTCCACCAAACAACAAATTTTTGGTCGGCAACAACATAGTATCCAGAAATCACCAAGAACTGATAGCTTTTCACTCTGCAAGCCAGTTCCACTTTATGACACAAGTCATAAAATAAGCCACATCTTCGTAATTAACTATTCTGGTCTCAATACTCTCTTCGCTTCCCTCCTTAAGACCAACCCTTCTCCTTCACTTTGTGACCGAAGCAAGCCTGGAACGACCATTTCTTGGTTTAGGCCAGGATTGTACAGATTGATCTCTCGAATCAAAAGTACTCCCGTGCAGTGCATTGTTTAGGGTTTAGATTCGTTTCTCATCCACACACCCAAAATTATCAAAATCAGCAGAAATAGTTTTCACCCACAAACAATTGGCGACCACAGTGGGAGATTAATCTCTCGGTTGCAATACTAATTTCTAATTTCATTTTTCAATCCCAATTTCAAGATGGTAGAGCTTAGGTCCGGGTCAACAACAAACCCTGATGCCACCGGCGCTGAAAACGCCCTTGATATCAACGTTCCTTCTAGTTATATCAATGTACCCACTGTCAAAGATGATCAACACCCGCGGCACCGCAGACTCTACCACCAGCACCAGCGACGTAGGAAACGTTCCCTCAGGCGTTACACCTCCGATTACCATAGCCAGAGCCTATACCGTCACCCTCATTGTTTCTTCAAGTGTGACGCTCCCAGTCGTCACCAGATCTGTTCTCACTCCACCATCAGGACGAGGAGCCCTGTAAATTCCTCAACACTCACTACTGTGTTGCTAGGCATGCTTCCTCAACACATCCTTTCTCTTAGTGTTGAGACGTGTAAATTCCTCAACACTCACTACTATGTTGCCGGGCATGCTGCCTCAACACACCTTTCCTTTTCGTGTTGAGATGTGTAAATTCCTCAACACTCGCTACTGTGTTTCCAGGCATGCTGCCTCAAGACACTCTCCTCTTGGTGTTGAGACGTGCAAATTCCTCAACACCACTATTGTGTTTTCAGGCATGCTGCCTCAACACATTTTTCCTCTTAGTGTTGAGACGTGTAAATTCCTCAACACTCACTACTGTGTTGCTAGGCATGCTTTCTCGACACATCCTTCCTATTAGTGTTGAGACGTGTAAATTTCTCAACACTCACTACTGTGTTGCCAAGCATGCTGCCACAACACACCTTTCCTATTAGTGTTGAGACGTGTAAATTCCTCAACACTCACTACTGTGTTGCTAGGCATGCTTCCTCAACGCATCTTTCCTCTTAGTATTGAGACATGTAAATTCCTCAACACTCACTACTGTGTTTCCAGGCATGATGCCACAACACATCTTTCCTCTTAGTGTTAAGACGTGTAAATTCCTTAACACTCACTATTGTGTTGCCAGACATGCTACCACAACACACCTTTCCTCTTAGTGTTGAGACGTGTAAATTCCTCAACACTCACTACTGTGTTGCTAGGCATGCTTCCGTAACACATCCTTCCTCTTAGTGTTGAGACGTGTAAATTCCTCAACACTGACTACTGTGTTTCGAGGCATGCTGCCTCAACACACCTTTTCCTCTTAGTGCTGAGACGTGTAAATTCCTCAACACTCACCACTGTCTTGCCAGGAAAACTGCGTCAACACATTTTTCCTCTTAGTGTTGAGACGTTCAAACTCCTCAATACTCACCACTGTGTTTTTAGGCAAACTGCCTCAACACATTTTTCCTCTTTAGTGTTGAGATATTGAAACTCCTCAACACTCACCATCCGTGTTGCCAGGCAAACTGCCTCAACACATATTTTTCCTTAGTGTTGAGACGTGGAAATTTCCTCAACACTCATCATCCGTTTTGCCAGGCAAACTGCCCCAACACATATTTTTCCTTAGTGTTGAGATGTGGAAATTTCCTCAACACTCACCGCTATGTTTCCAGACAAACTGCCTCAACACATACCTTTTTCTTAGTGTTGAGATTGCAAATTCAACACTCACCACTATGTTGTTAGGCATAATACCTCAACACATCTTTCCTCCTAGTGTTGAGACGTTCAAACTTCTCAACACTCACTGCTGTTGTCATAGTGCTGACGGCTTCACCATCTCAACACTCATCTTTGTGTTAAGGATCACTACGCCAATACTCCATGGCATCAGCACCCTGTGGCCCAGCCAGAAGTATGCCAACACAAGGATCATAGACTACTCATGCCTCCTGACAAAAGGATAGTCAAATTTTCCTAGTAATCTCTTAATGTCTTACCTTTCGATTTTATCCTCATATGTCACCATCTCATGCTTACCCCGCAACAATTCCACTGTTACGTGCTAAGAAGGGGACTTAATATTGATGGTGGTTTTTAGTTCAGGGGTAAAACTGTAAAACCTCACATTTAATGTGTCGTTACTCTGCAAAGAAACAGAGGTAAAGTGATGAGTGTTCAACCTCTCCACTAGCGTATTTATTGAGCAACTCAATATGTTCACATGAAATTTATCCAGACTGATGCATGTAAGCAACAATCCGCTATGGATTAGTAGGTGCAAAGTCCTACCCAAAATCAGAAAGCTAAGAATAAAGGAGCCGCGGAGAAGGAGCAATAATGAGAGGAAGCGTGGCCATTCCATAAGCCAGCTGGAGCCACTTGGCCATTCCCCATTCTACCCAACCGGCCCTTACTCCTTTGTCGATCAATCAGGTCGCTTTAAACCTGACACACTCCCATGAGTTGTGGCTGGGCCCATACTTGCCAGCCTTAATCCCCATCGACCAATCAGTTCACATTAAACCTACCACGCGCACCAGAAGTGTAGCCACACTCGTGCTTGGCCAGCCCCCTCTTTTTATTGACCAATCAGGTTGCTCTAAACCTGCCACAATATTAAAAGAGGTGGAATTGCGTCAAGTGGTTACCATGCCAAATTGGCTTCCCAAAGATTGTACAAACAACTGGGAACGTTTGGTAAAAAAATTTAGTATGAGATACATGCCAAAAGTTTTGTATGGATGTCTAGCATAACATACTAAAAAGTCAAATCAATCGGAGTAACGAGCTAAAAGATATAGCATAAAAGGCGAGCTAGGTCATGGCTGAAAACTGACAGAATCCCTCTTGAATTCTTCCTGAGTTTCACTGTCGGGCTGTTTTCACCTATTAAATTAGCTCATAACCTAAATATTCCCGAGCGAGGAGATAGGAAATTCTTTTCTGATCAGAATGGAGGGGAGGACGGTCCAAAACCGAGTTCGTACGAGAATTCTATAACGATTTTAGTGAGGGTCCCACATCTAAATTTTCTGATTACGAAATTTTATGAGTTAACACAAATTTATGTGAATCATCTCAGCCATCCAACTTGGATAGCCAACTTAAATGGTTTATATTTAATTTGAGCCAATCATCTCGGCCATCCACGACCGCACGCCACATGTCTTATGCGCTAATTAGGGTTTCGGCATGCCAAACCCTAATTTAGGCAAAGTTGCTACGCCAACCGAGCCAAAACAATGTTTCGCAGGGCATTGGGATTGATGTGGCCACTGAAACTGATGTTTCCACACCACATTTGAGTCTAACACCAATGTGCCAAAATTTAGTGGCCATGGCTATGTCAGGCGCTACTTGCACCATCATGCTGCTGGCATGCACAAACTATGCCAGCCATTCCACCGTGCCACTGGCATGCACGAACTATGCCAGTCATGTCGCAGTGCCACTGGCATACACTAAAAACGCCACTGTGCCATTACCAGGCGCCAACATAAGGTAGCTACAATCAACGGCTACCCTTCCTCATGAGATGCAATCTCAGCCATCCAAGTTCGCCACCGAACTAACAGACTTGTGGAAAGTTTTAGGCAACCAGCCAAGACGAGCCTAATAGCATCACATACTATTTTCCTACGACAAGACTCTTGATTTGGCTTGCCATACGTAGCAAAGTACTACATGTTTTCCACGAAAACACTCGAGACATCAAACATGTCACAAACTGGGGGATACTCATCAGGGTATTGGTCTGGCGGTTTACAGTGTGCGGTGTGCAATACGCCCGTTATAAGAAAGTGTCAGGAAGCGGGACAATTAGTGGTGGCAAGACGTAACGGGTGTAAACGGATCCACTTCCTTCATCATGGAAGCATGGGTTTCTGACGGTTATACGTTACTCCACTCTTCCATCACCCAATCGTTCCAATTCCTACGAGACCATGGTACGTTTAAATATGACTTGTATAAATAGGCTTCACCTATTTCCACCAAACAATAAGTTTTTGGTCGGCAATAACATAATATCCAGAAATCACCAAGAACTGATAGATTTTCACTCTGCAGCCGCGGTTCACTTTCGATACAAGTCATAAAACAAGCTACATCTTCGAATTAACCATTCGGTTTCAACACTCTCTTCGCTTCCCTCCCTAAGACCAACCCTTCTCCTTCACTTTGTGATCGAAGCAAGCCTGGAACGGCCATTTCTTGGTTTAGGCCAGATTGTACAGTTGATCTCTCGAATCAAAAGTACTCGGTACCTTTGCATTGTTTTGGGTTTAGATTCGCTTCTCATCCACACACCCAAAATTACTAAAATCAGCAGAAACAATTTTCACCCACAAACAACATTCTTTTAAAACCGTGGCTATAATGTTCATGAATTGATTCGAGTGAATCAACACGATTTTGCTTCAATTGTGTTCTTGTATACTTCTATGATAATATAGCAATTGAACAACTCTTTAACTAGTTTTATTTGAGTCATTTGAACTAGTTATGGTTAAGATGAATAAGGTTGATATGAGAGTGTTCACATAGCTAACCTCGGTTAACTACGGTTGGGCCAACATGGTGTACACGTTTAGGTACGGTTACATAAACCTAAATGAAGGTACATTTCATTTGTGTATAACATGCTAAGTTCTATCTAACGGTTGAAAGATATTAGCTTGAATCTAATCAGGTTTTCATCTAACGGTGAATATAGAATGCTTTGTTACCAAGGTAACTTAGATTGCAAACCCTGATTTGAAAACTATATAAAGGAGAACTCTAGAAACTGGGAAACCTAATCCCCACACCTTCTTGTGATACTAGTTGTATAACGTAGAGTTGATTCTCCTATAACCTTAGGTTTTTCACGAAACCCTGTAGGTTAACGACTTGAAGACTTCATTGTGAAGCCAGACCTGACTATTTTCTCTGTAGTTGCGTGATCTGATCTTGCATCTTCTATCGTGTTTGAGTACTATCTTCTTTAAGATTGGCTCGAGATTTATTCTCCGATAGGCAAGATAAAAAGTAGTCACAAACATCTTCGTCTCATCGTTTGTGATTCCACAATTTCATGTTTCGCTACCATACGATTAAGATTATTGTGAGGTGATTGATATTTCTAGGTTGTTCTTCGGGAATATAAGTCCGGTATATCAATTGGTTCCTGTTCACCTTGATTTATCAAAAGACGGAACAAAACTCGTAGGTATTTTTGTGGGACACAGATTTATCTATTCCAATAGACTTTTCTATTTGAGACAGATTTGTTTATCAAGTCTTCGACTTGGGTCGTATCAACTCTTGGTTGTGGGTGAGATCAGCTAAGGGAATCAAGTGCGTAGTATCCTGCTGGGATCAGAGACGTAAGGAGCGCAACTGTACCTTGAATCATTGTGAGATTGATCAGGGTTCAACTATAGTCCGATCTGAAGTTCATTGGTAGTAGGCTAGTGTCTGTAGCGGCTTAATAAAGTGTGGTATTCAAATCTGGACTAGGTCCAGGGGGTTTTTTCGCATTTGCGGTTTTCCTCGTTAACAAAATTCTGGTGTTTGTGTTATTTCTTTTCCGCATTATATTTTTCTATATAATTTAAATATCACAGGTTGTGCGTTTAATCGATCAATTAGTAAATCCAACCTTTGGTTGTTGATTGAAATTGATTGATCCTTGAACATTGGTCTTTGGTATCGTTTAAGTTACTTATCTTATATTCAATCGGGCTAGCAAATTCATATTTGTTGATTGCAGATTGCAGATTGAATTGAGAGATAGAGATATAAAAGTCTTTGATATACTTTTCTCTAGATTGAGTCTGACTGTCTAGTTGATTCTCTTGAAAGTATATTGGAGTTTGTCTATTCAGATTGCTAAAAGAAATATTGGGTGTGGTTATTGTACCCTTACTTTTTCACTTTGTATCACAATTCAAAGATTCCTTCACATGGGAAATGATTTGCAAAGCAAAAAATATTTTCTAGTTGGGAGGATATCCATACAGTTAGAGAATGTTTATTAATCTTCCAACTTGTACGATCATGAACGAGTATAGGAATCACTGGTAAGTCATCATATTACGTAAACCCATAACAAAATACTTTTTTGGATTTAAGAATAAATAAAACCTTTATGATCCAACACTAATTACTATGCTCGATTTTTTATCCAATTATCCAACACCATCACTACCATGCAATTATCCATGAAGATGGATGAGATTAATTATGGTAAATAATAAATGGCCGACTTTGATTAATCAAAAGATAAAGACTACATAGATTGAAAAGGATATTTTTCTATCTATTTCAGGTGGACTACTCATTTAATGTTAAAGTCTGCGGGCATCCAACTCAAAGCCAATTGGCAATGAGTGGAGCGACCCTTCCATATTATATTTAAGTTAATTAAGCGGATTACAGCGATGCGGGACTATTTGTCCTTTCACACGCCCCCTCACGTGTAAGGCACGTCACTGGGCCTGACACGTGGACCTACGTACGAGTTACCAGTCCATCGATAACAGGTGTACACAAGTGAGTGACTAAATCAAGGGGTAACACCTCGTGATATCGACACTGGCCTACATCCCGGTGTACAAGTGACAAAGTAGGTTAAACACTTGGCCAAGAACTCGGCCTACACTCGACGTACGCAGTCCCGGTCGGGGCTTAGCTCTGATACCATGTTAAAGTCTGCGGGCATCCAACTCAAAGCCAATTGGCAATGAGTGAAGCGACCCTTCCATATTATATTTAAGTTAATTAAGCGGATTATAGCGATGCGGGACTATTTGTCCTTTCACATTTAAGGATATCGGTCTAAAAGCACAAAGTGAAGGATAAAATGGTTGTGGAGTGGGGAATATGGATTTCCGTTCGAAGTCTAAACTATGATTATCATACTTCTATTTTCTTCGGAAAATTTTAACTCTTTCTAAGTTTAAGGATTTTAAACCCACAAAAGGCTAAGGACAAGGAAATCTTTGTCTCCATTTTTGTTCTTGTTAGTTGTGGAGGTGTTATCTAAGTAGGTGGATGATGCAGTTGATAAAGGTAAAAATCGTGGCTTTCAAGTGTGTACTAGAGGGTTATGTATTTGATAGACACATTTTTGTGTCTAATTTGATCTCAGTACTATATAGTGTTGGCACTCGATTTTGTACTAATTTTGGTGTTTTATGTGTTTGTAGGCATTTTTTGGGAAATAAACATTTTTGGAAAATTCGGCACGAAAAGTTGATTTTGGCACCACACTTGTTATTCGGACTCATACTTTTGGATAAGGGGTAACCTATTACTATGGGGCACTCCACGGGTTAAGGGGACTCCACCTTCTTCACGGTTTGAATTCGTTTTGGCGGGAAAATGCAGGTTTCACCTGCGAGTTTCTGGATTTAATTCTGTAAAAGATTTAATCGGAGTTGTTTGTGGTTTTGGATTGGAACCAACTTGTTTTATCAAAACAAGGTTATTAGTTGGCCCAGCTTCAGTAATAAAGGAAGATATCTTCTTTGTAGGAAATACCATATGGTCCTAGGAATAATATATTAGGATGAGTCTAGATGAATACGGTATCAAGTGAAAGCTGGCGAATGGGAGACCAAGAAGGAAGGAGAAGCACGAAGAAGAGATTGTGGAGAACAGGATTAAACAACAGAAATCCGTAATCCCCCAGAAGCTCATTCAAATCGCCTCCATCCCCAAGAAGCTCATTCATTTTTGGACTTTTTAATTTTTGGACTTTATTTTTGGGGCTTTCTTTTGGACATTATTTTTAAAACCCTAAGGAAGGGTTAATTTAAATAAAACTGTTGCAGGGAAGGACGACAGTTACGATACTGTCTCGCCCCCTCGGGTTCGTACACGACATAGGAGTCGTGGCCCGAGTCGACTTCAACGGTTCATCCCCCGTATGGAACGGGAGGTAAGTTTTTTTGAACACCCACGAATCCCCTGTCAGTAGGTTTATTTTGTGTTGAGAATGTCGAACTGGTATTACAATAGCCAATACAACGAATATACGAATGATTTCAAAATGGACATTACTTTGACCATAATGTGAATAGTGGTTGGGAACGCCAATCTTTTGAAGGTTATGGCCCATACCATGGTGAGCCAAATTACTATCCACATGCCCACCGGTCATACGAGTGAAATTCCTATAATTACTCTTCTTTAGATGAGGCATGTAAGATACTTGAGTCAACGCGTAAGTTACTTGAGTCGACACATAAGTTAGCGGACACAGATGACTTAGTTATGGACGAAAGAACCGAATTATGAGTGAAACTTCTTTAGAATATAAACTCAGGAAGTTAGCTGAGTCAACATGTAAGTTAACTGAGTCAACACGTGAGTTTGCTGAGTCAACACGTAGGTTAGAGTTAGAGACAGAAGAAAGAATTGCTCGAATTACTTTCAATTGCCAATACATTGCTTCAAAATCACCCTTGAAAATGAGGAAAATTTCTATTTACATAATCAAGATGACAAGGTTAGAATTGGAAGCAATACTTTAGATAATGGTCGACCATCTTCATATTACTATGATGATGAGGATAGTACTAATGATGATGATGATAGTGTTGATGAAGAGTCTGAAGTTTTTAGGCGTAGTGATCAAGAATTTGTTACTCCAATTGAGTGTTATAATGATAGTACTATTTCTGGTTTAAATCCAAATAATTTTAATAATTATTCACCTATTCAAAAAGACGAGGATTTGACTAGAAATACCCCCGTTTTAGACGATGTAGTATTTCCTTTTTATGAAGCCAGTGATGGTTTAGAGGAACGGGTTTATTTTGAGTCTAGCGATTTAGAAACGATGGTCTTAGACAAAGAAAGTGAACTCGTAGAGATGAGTTTGGTTGATCCTGACTTAGAAGAATCAATTGACCATTTTCAGGAATCTGATGACCTTGAAACTAGGGAAGTTGTGACGAGCCTTTCTAGAGACACTAAAAACTCTAAGTTTGGGGGTGATTATCATTCTCCATGTGCTTTAACTCTTAGAAAGGTCCCTCACTTGGGACTTGATATATGTGCCTCAACCATTGTGCTAGATTACCTTCATACTAGCTTTCCCGAACCTTATAATGTCCATAAAGAAGTTCAGTTGTTAGAAACCCATCCTCTGGTTGATGTGGTTTACCCTGGCGATAATACCCAAATTGACTTTGTTTTCCCACCAAATATTTTCCAACCAATTGTGGAAATGAATAAGTTTCAGGATGTGTCAATTATTAAGTTTTGAGACTAAACCTAATTATTTTAGGAGATTAGGCATCGACACATTTGTTTAAGGAAGACCACCACTTTCATTGTGGTCAGTTTGTGTGAGTCAAATCTAATTGACTTAGATGATCCCCAATTATTCAGTTATTGTTATGTGCCTCTAAGTTCTTAGTTGAGTATTTTCAAACTCGCAACTTGATCTTGGGATCTTAACTTTGAGGAAATCCAGTCCAGAAAACCTTTTATCAAGACCCTTTTCTAGAGCCCGAACTCGAACCACAACTAGATATTGAAGTCTTAAAGTTAAATAAGGGTATGTTCGGTATCTTCATGGTCCATTTGCGATTCTCTTTTCTTTTGGGTAACACTTTTTGATTCAGATGACCCGCAATTATTCCGGCTGCTATATGATTTTACGAGGTGACTAATCATTTCCAATGTCTGGTTGAAGACTTTAAACTTAGCACTTTTTGGGAGGTAACCCATGCCCATGCAACACGGTAATATCTTTCCTTACTCTTTCTTCAAGTGGTAACAGTTTCTCATTGTTCATGATTTTAATTTCATCTTTATAACATTGAGGACAATGTTAGATTTAAGTTTGGGGGTATGGGAGAAACTTTTTAGTAGCAAAGATAAATAAATAAACTCCGGAGGCTAGAAATTTATGCCTATTAAGGTTGGCACTAACCAATCTAAGTGGATGGAAACATCTTAGTTGTAGGAGTTGAGGAACCAATCTGATTAGATGGAAACATCTATAGAGTCTATTCATAAAAGCACAGAGCTCGGGTGTTAGAATTAAAAAAAAAAACATGGTAGTTTCGCCATATCTCGTTGAATCCTTTTCACCTTCTGTTTTTATTTTTCTTTTCTTATAAGTGATTTGGTGGGGCACACGATTCAAGTTGTTACCATTACCAAAAAAAAAAAAAAAGAATTGAGTCCAGACCATCAGACCAACCGGAATAAATTCAATAAAGTCGACCAGTGGTACCCTTGTATATGCCAGTTGTGTTGACCTAGAGTTAGGATTATCACCCGCTGGTGCCCTTGTATTTTCTAGCTGTGTTGATATTAGTCAGATCGGTATCTCAGTCCATTAGGATAGGTTCATCCTAGTAGTGGCCTTCAGACATATATGGGAAACACCGTTCACCTTAGTCAACATCAAAACCATCTACGTTTTTCTATACATCCATATTCTTAATCTTTCCATGTGATTGGTTGACTCCGGTTCTGATGTCCAGAAACTATCTGAGTAGAGCTATGTCACTTATACATGAATTTTAGTATGCTTGAGTGCAAACTGGTGTACACCAATTGGAATTTCGCATCAGGGTACTTCCTCCTGTAATCAATGAGAGTACGCCAACCAAGGAGATTCTTAAGTGCCTTCCAAGGTTTTGCATAGATAGCTAGGGTCTGGAGTAAAAGGTTTTGTGGGTACACCTCTTGTAAACCCTCCCGAGACCAAAACTCGGCCACTAGGGCCACCTAGGGGTTCAAAGGATTTTTTTTTATTAGATTTTTTCGAGGACTAGAAAATAATAAGTTTGGGGGTATTTGATAGACACATTTTTGTGTCTAATTTGATCTCAGTACTATATATTGTTGGCACTCGATTTTGTACTAATTTTGGTGTTTTATGTGTTTGTAGGCATTTTTTGGGAAATAAACATTTTTGGAAAATTCGGCTCGAAAAGTTGATTTTGGCACCACACTTGTTATTCGGACTCACAATTTTGGATAAGGGTAACCTATTACTATGGGGCACTCCAAGGGTTAAGGGGACTCCACCTTCTTCACGGTTTGAATTCGTTTTGGCGGGAAAATGCAGGTTTCACCTGCGAGTTTCTGGATTTAATTCTGCGAGAGATTTAATCGGAGTTGTTTGTGGTTTTGGATTGGAACCAACCTGTTTTATCAAAACAGGTTTATTAGTTGGCCCAGCTTCGGTAATAAAGGAAGATATCTTCTTTGTAGGAAATACCATATGGTCCTAGGAATAATATATTAGGATGAGTCTAGTCCCGGTTGACCCGAGTCAACCTGTACATTTGGTCCTTTTTTAAAATATAAATTATAGTTTGGTCCTAGAAATTATAGTTTGGTCCTAGGGTGATGTCATGGTGATGTAATTGTCATCTTGTAGTGGCAGAAATACCCTTTTGGGACCATTACATCATCCATGACGTCACCCTAGGATATATATAGTCAATTATCAAGAGAGAAGATATTATTTTGATTCTCTTTCTCTCTCTTCTTTACTTTCGCATTTACTTTCTCTCTCGTCTTTATTTCTAGATCTAGTTTTTTTCTTTCCCCCATTTTTTTTCTCTTCTCATGATGAAGAAGATGAAGATGATGATGAACAACAGTGTTTTTGGGTTCTTTTTTCTCTGCTAATGTTGTTGTTGTTGATGATGATGATGAAGGCGATAAAGAAGATGATGATGATGAAGTTTTTGCGTTTCTTTTTCGTTTTTTGTTGATTTACTGTTGTTTTTGAAGATGACAAATACGATGAAGATGATGTTGCTGATGTCGTAGATAATGATGATGTTTTTTAGATGTAGTTTTTGTGTTCTTTTTTCGTATTTGTTGTTTGATGATGTTGTTGAAGTTGATGAAGACGATGAACATGATGAATACGATCTTACTGTCTGCTTTGAAGATGATGATGTTTGATCTTTCTGTTGTCATTGAAGACGTCGAAGAAGATGATGATGTTTTTATATGGAGTTCATTCCAGAAATGAAGTTTGTTTTTATATGGAGTTCATTTCTGGAATGAAGTCTGTTTTTTTTAGGTTTTTTATATGGACTTCATTTCTGGAATAAAGTCTGTTTTTTTAGGTTTTTATATGGACTTCATTTCTGGAATGAAGTCTATTTTTTTTAGGTTTTTATATGGACTTCATTTCTGGAATGAAGTCTGTTTTTTAGGTTTTTATATGGACTTCATTTCTGGAATGAAGTCTTTTTTTTTTTAGGTTTTCATATGGACTTCATTTCTGGAATGAAGTCTGTTTTTTATAGGTTTTTCTGTTTTTTAGGTTTTTATATGGACTTCATTTCTGGAATGAAGTCTGTTTTGTTTTTAGGTTTTTATATGGACTTCATTTCTGGAATGAACTGATATAAGAAAATAAGTAAAAATTAACACAGAAGGGTACTTTTGTTAGTTTAATATTTTTAAATAATTATAGACCAAACAGTAAAGGTGTTTTCCTAAAGGACCAAACAGACATGGGCCCACCTAAAAAAGGACCAAACGATATTTTTCCATATCTTCTTTATTTTCAAAACAGGGAAGGTGAGGTATTTACGGTGTTTCTCTGTTATATACGGAACTTAGGAAGATATTCTCGGAGATATTTGTGTCTATCGAACACAGAGAGTTTAGGAAGGAGTTTGAACAGCTCAGCTGCCGCATGAGATAAAGAGTACGTGGAGAGTAATACAGGGAAAGAAGATAAGAAGATATCTCGGGTTTTCTAATCTCTTCCCCGAGTTCTCTGTTTGGTCTTGGGACTTGGCATGTATTTTCAGCGTGTAGGACATCATCTAGCACGTTCAATCTTTGAGTTTGGAAAGTTTCAACACATGCAGCAACGTGAAAAGAAATAAAAAAGGAAATAATCCCGCGGAATAATATTGATTTACTGTGAAGATTTTTGGGTAGTTAATGTCGAGATATGAGTTGCTATTGGGTATAAAAAGGGTGAAAGGAGTTCATAGAAGGTCATGGAGTGATAGGGGAGCCAACAGAAGGTTTAGGATCGAGAGAAATCAAGTTGCGAGAGAAGAACTTCAGTTCTGGCTTTGGTGAAGAAGAGGACGAAGAACATAGTCGCCGAGAATGTCGTTTCTCAACAAAGGTGTCATGACGTTTTCGTGACACTTGTTCGAGCTTCGCAAAGATTTTGAATTAAGCTTACATTGTAACAGTGTTTCTGTAATGCCTATAAAGCGTTGCGAAATTCTGGATTTAATTATTTTCTCTCATTTCTACCTTTGTACACACTTTTTGAGAAATAAAAAAATTCTTTTGAGAGTTTCTACAACATGAGAAGCTAAATCCCTACACTGGGATGACGGAGGAAGACGAATTTCATACATGGGTAAAATTATTTAATTCTTTTTAAGACTTTTGCACTAATTTTAATTTAAATATGATTTGAATTAATTGGTTGTCATTTACTTTGATGAGGTATACTTAGCTTAAATGTTTTGATACATCATGCTTCGGATTTACAACCAATCTTTTGAGAATCTACCTTGGAAAAATTAGAGTCCATGTTAATTTTATTTATTGAGCTTTAATTGTTGAGAATAAATAAATTGAACCCTATATTATGAATTCGACGAAATCCTAGTCCCAAGAACTCTCTTCATCCCGTGAAAATATTTTGTATGTATTTTTTTCTTTTATTTTAGTTTATCAATTCTTAAAATCAATCTCATCAAGTCCGAGTGAACGACAACCTTACTTACCACTATCTAAAATTCCATCAGTATTTCTCATTTGCAATTTGAAGATGATACATTGATTTTTATCAATGAAGAGAACGAAGAAATAAGAAAACTTCTTCTTATTTTGTATAATTTTGAGGTGTTAACAGGTTTGCAGCTGAATCTTGAGAAGAGTTCAATGATAAGTGCTGATGGTGATGAAGAGATTAGTCATTTGACAATGGAATTGGGTTGTAAGGTTGAGAAATTGCCAATTAAGTACCTTGGAATGCCTTTGGGTGCTACTTCAAGGAATGTTGTTGCATGTCATGAAGTGATTCAGAGGATGAAGGTGAAACTGGCTACTTGGAAGAAGAGGTTTTTAAATAAGGCTACAAGGTTAAGTCTTATAAAGCATTCTGTCTCTAGTTTTCATATTTATATTCTGTCACTTATCATATGCATGTAAATGTGGACTTAAGAATTATTAGATTGATGAGGAACTTTTTATGGGATGCAGATGATGTGAAAAAGAATATTGCTGGGTAGGTTGGACAAAGATTCGTAAACCTAAGAAGTTTGAAGGTTTAGGGGTTAGAAATATAAGACTTACTAGCAACACTTTGAAAGAAAAGTAGATCTGGAGGTTTGATGTTGAGAAAAAAGCAGTTTGGAGAAGAATTGTTCAAGAAAAATTTAAGAAAAATAGTGAGCATATGGTTCCTACTGTCGAATTTAAAGCTCAGGGTACTTGTTTATGGAAGAATATCTTTAACTTGTTTACATAATCATCTTAAGTTTCAGGTAAACAAGGGAAATAGAGCGCGATTCTGGCATGATAAGTGGACAACTCATGATCCTTTATCTTAAAGGTTTCTGCAGTTTGCAAGGCTTGCTCAAAAATATGCTTCAGTTGTAGATATTGTGGATGGAAGATTGAAATATGCTTTCAAAAGGAGGTGAAATGCAGCTGAATAATTATAGTGGGACTTATTATGAACTAGGTTACCATGCTGGTTTTACAAATAAGGATGATACCGCCACTTTGAATTGGTGGATTTTCCGTTCATAATTGATATTAATTGCAGGCGGACAACTCTGAAGAACTGAATTTTAATAGATTTTTGTGGAAGAACTCTATTCCTTCTAAAGTAAGTTTCATGTTAAAGATAAATTTTCATAATTCTTTGCCTACCTGGATATGTTAAATCATAGGGGGTTAATGTTCAAGATGAGAAATGTGTTTTGTATCGAGAGAAAGAAGAATGAGCTGATCATATTTTTTACAATGTTCTTATGCCTTTAAAATCTGGTCTCACCTTATTCGGGCTTTTAAATTTCTTTGGTTGGGCCTTCAAATGTGTTGAGTCATTTTAATGTATGAAGATATAATGTTCTTACTAGGAGAAATAAAAAGATATGACGGAAGATTTTATATGCTCTTCCTTGGCATATTTGGGAGGAGAAAAACAAAATCGTTTATGAAGGTGGAGTTGAAGAAGAAGAAGAGGAGTTGTTTCTAATAATAAAAAAAAAACAATTGTCGCATGATTTTTTGATGCTGATGTTTTTAATGGGGGTTTCTGTAAGCCAATTTTTTTCTTTCTATGAGATTTTATTTTGCATACTTAATGTATGGCTGAATAGTTCCTAGGTTGTAAATATCCTTTCCTTTTAACATAACCTTTACTCGATTAAAAAAAAAGTTCGAGGAGTTTAGACACTACCATTTTTCGAAGAAGTCGATCCCTCCCTATAAAGGGATGCTCAATTTCTACAGGGACATCATTCCATATGAGACAAAATAATTTTGACCACTGGATCTCTGGGTTGGTATCCCTCTTGGATATTTGGTATAAATTGTACAAATTTTGACTCCTCCTCATAATCCTTCCCTCCTTAAATCCATTTCCCTCCTATTAACGAGACTCGTCAAATTTTAGAAATTCAAAAATTTGAGAAATTCTAACTTCAAATGGAATAAGGAATATAACGCAATTTCATTTAGCCTATATGATACTTCTTTTTTTTTTATAGAAAAAAGAGCAAGAGAGATCAACCGAGCTATCTACTCAGGGTTACAACAGTGGGATCACCTGAGCTAAGTCTAGCATCAGGGTGGTCCTTCAAAATAAGAGTAGCATTATTATAGTTATCCTTAATAATAGTATGGTTTGTAGGATACTGTAAGGCATTCCAAAGAGACTGGAGATTAGGTCCTTTCCAATTAAAGTTTTGAAATAAGAGAGAGTGACTAGAAAGCCTAGCTAAGTTGGCTGCAGTAATGTTTTTCTGTGGAGCCAGCTTGATTAGTCTGCCTAAAACAAAATCAATTGGTTCAATGTTTCTGTCAGTGCTTTGTTTGCTATGTCCCTGAAATCTTTCCTGAACTTGTGGTTGATAAAGTGACTGGATCATTTGTAGAATTTCTTCTTCTTCTGCTGCATAATCAATATTATTTTGGCGCATTTCTCCCCCAGTTCAGTGCAAGTTGAGCTCCTCTACTTGCTCTTCCTACTCTTCTGATTCCAGTTGTAATGTCTTCGAAGTTTCGTGCTCCCATGCATAGACCTGTGGAAGACATTGCATTAAACGCAAAGTTAGTATAGGATGGTAAATCACTATTAGCCATATTATTTTTGACTTCTAAAATGTGAATGCTAATAGTGATTCCAAATTTTCCTCCGTAGTTTCGATTTGTTCAGCCGATGGAGCTTGGATTCTGAACACTGGTGTCTCTCTGGTAGTAGAGATTGTTTAAAATATGTCCTGGGTTATGATTCGCTCTAGAGAAATTGCATAAATGTTGGGTGATTTTCATGGCAGTAGCTGCAGCATAAGGGCTTATATTCCTGAAAACTTTATCACATCTAGCCTTCCAGATGAACCAGCAAATGGTAGCAAAGGTAGCATTCCAACTGACTGTCGGATTGTTAGAAGTAAACCATCTATTGAACCAATCATGGAAAGATCTGTAGGCAGAAAACAATTGGTGATTTTCCCTAAAAAGCTTAATCCAAACTTCAGAGGAAGCTGTACAGGCTAGGAGAACATGGGTGATGTCTTCAGAAGATTTTTTGCAAATGGAGCAGATGGGATCGATATAGTTCAAGATACTAGCAGACTTAGAATTGGTTGTAAGAATGCCATGTGCACATTTCCAGATGAAGAGTTTGATAGTTGGTGTAGTGTCCAGTCTTCATATCTGCTTCTAGGGGGCTATAATAGTATCATTAGCATACTTGTCATTAATCTGCTTGTCATATAGAGATTTGACAGAGAATTTCCTTGCATTAGTCAAGCTCCAAATTATAGTATCTTCAGAGGTTGGATTATGATGAGTTTGGGTAATGAGGTCTTGAATGTCTTGGGTAAACCAGAGAGATAAGGTTGTAATGTCCCACTCTCCATGAACATTGAAAATTTGATTAACTGTTTTGAGGCTAGAAGGGAAATGAGGGGGTTTGTGAATGATGTAAGGAAAGTTTTTAATCCCTCTGTCCTCCCAGATGTGAATTTTTATTCCATCCCCAATCTTCCATATGTAGTATTATTGAATGTAAGATATGCCTTCTAGAATTCCTTTCCATATCCAAGAATCAATTATTTTTGGTTTGATATCCAAACTAATAACTTCTTGATTTGGGTAATGGGCTGCTTTTCATAGTATCTTGCTCCAGGAGAGTTTGGCTCTTCAATTAGTCTCAAGTAATTTTGGAGATCATAGCTAGGTTGAAATATTCCATATTTTTGAAACCTAAACCCCCTCGTTCCTTAGGTTTGTTAACATCATCCAAAGCAATGTAGAATAATCCTTTAGATTTGTCTTGCTCTTTATTCCAGAAGAAATCCCTTTGTATGGCATTTATCTCTTTTGTACCTTTTGGGATCTTGAAGCAATTCATTTGATAAATGCCGGAGGTTGATGTGATAGTTTGGATGAGAGTGACTTTTCCAATTTGTAGATAAATTAGTTTTCCAACTGGAAAATCTGTGTTTTAGCTTATCAACACATGGCTTGAAATATTGAATCTTGATTCCGTTGGTGAAGAGGGGGAGCCTAAGTATTTGTCAGCTTTGATCCTTTGAACATGCATGGCTTCACTTATTCTGTCAGCAATGTCTGGGGCAGTGTTTTTACTGAAGAAGATTCTAGATTTAGCAAAGTTGATCAACTGTCCAGAGGATTGTCCAAAATCTTGGGAGATCTTGATAAGGTTGTTGCATTCTGTCATGTTGGATTTGCAGAAAATCATGCAATCATCAGCAAAGAGAAGATGGTTGATAGTAGGGGCTTCAATGCATATTTTGGTTCCATGAATGAGCCCTTGAGATTCAGCAGATATCAGATATTTAGATAGGGATTCCATGCAAAATAGGAATAGATAAGATGATAAAGGATCTCCTTGTCTTAGTCCTCTAGTTGGTTTGAAGAATTTTCCAGGTGATCCATTAACCAAAACAACAAGGTTGGTGGTAGAAATGCATTGGTGTATCAGGTTGCACCATTGAGTACGAAAACCCATATAAGTCATAACTTTAATTATAAATTCCCAGTTGACTCTATCAAAGGCTTTAGCCATATCAATCTTAATGCCATGGTGCCATTAGCTCATTTTTTCCCTTTTCTGGTGTTCATATGGTGAATAAGTTCATGGGCAATGGCTATGTTATCAGATATTTGTCTGCCATGGATAAAGGCTGATTGAGAGGGTGATATGAGTTTGGGTAAAAGAGGTTTGAGTCTTTGAGCTAGCAGCTTGGATATGAGTTTGTAAGTAGTGTTGCATAAAGAGATAGGCCTGAATTGGGCTGGGGTATTTGGGTTATCAGTTTTTGGGATGAGGGAGATGAAGGTGGAGTTCATCTCTTTAAGAATGAAGGCAGAAGTAAAGAAATTTTGAAACATGTTGATGATGTCTTCTCCTACGACATCCCAGTTAGCTTGGAAGAAGTTCGGTTGGAATCCATTGGGACCTGGAGCCTTGTCTCTTGCCATGATAAATAGAATGTTTTTGATTTCCATAGCATCAGGAATCTTTAGAATATTAATATTCTCTGTGTTGGTTATGGTGGTGGGGATGAGATCTATGAGGGATTGATTGATGGTTATAGGTTCAGCAGTGGCCATTGTAGCAAAATGATTGGTGAAGCAGAGAGTAATCTCATTACTGTTGTGAAGCTAGGTGTCATCTTCTTGCTGAATTAAGACAATTTTGTTTCTTCTGTATCTTTTCTTGGCAGAAATATTAAAGTAGCTGGTGTTTTTATCTCCCAGTTTGATAAGTTGATCCCTACTTTTAGTCTTCCGGAACTTTTCTTGAATGTCTTTCCAATGTTCCACTTTATGCTTAGCCTCTCTGATGGCCTTACCTCTATTAGTGTTGAATTAATTCTTAGTAACCCATTCCAAGTGTTGAAGACTGTCTTCTAGATTTTTCTTGATATTGCCATAAATTTCCTTGTTCCATTTCTTTAATTTGATTTTTACATCTCTTAGCTTCCTAGCTATCTTAATAGCAAGAGAGCCTTTGTGTTGAGTCTTCTAACATTCACCTATGATTTCCTTACAATCTTTGTGATCAAGCTAGGGACCAAAGAATTTGAATGGGATGTGACCTTGTTTCCAAGTTGGGTCTGTATTGAAAAGTAAATGGTGGAATTTGGTTGAGTTTCAAGCCAACTTTCAGTTGCTAGACCTATGTATAGTCTTTGTTCTGTTAGTCAAGAGGCCTACTCTTCGTTATTCCAAGTGAAAGGACATTCGGTGTAGCCTAAATCAAGTAAGATTAGTCTGCTTCCAAATTCTCCAAAAAGATGTTAGCTTCATGATAATCAATAGGATGTTGGCTGAATTTTTCATGATCATGCAAGACAAAGTTCATATCACCCATTATCAACCAAGGGAGGGTGTTATGGGAGTTAGTATTTTCTACCATTTTCCAAGAGTGAACTTTATCTAGGGTAGTATAAGGACTGCCATAGTAGCCTGTGAATAACCAAGGTTCCCCTTCATTAGGATAAACAAGTTGCACTTATATGATAGTTAGAGAAGTCTAATTGTGACATTTAGGTTGGTTTTCCAAGCTAGTAGGACAAGGACCCCTGCAGTTTTAGATTTGCCTCTAGGTTCTACAAACCAAAAATTTGTGACTATTATGTTGCTAAGGATGGCTTTCAAATTTCAGGTTTGTTGTTTGGTTTCAGCTAAGAAGAATATTTCTGGATTATGTTTATTTAGCATATTATTTAGGTGTCTACTAGTGGCTGGCTGGCCTAAACCTTGGCAATTCCAAGTCAAAATAGAATAAAATTACCAGAAATAGAGGACAGCAGGATATGTGAAAAATTATAATTATGTATCCTAAGAAAGTAATACTAAGGAACATAGGATTGATATGGATAGTTTGACTAAACTGAAATAAAGGAATCACAACAATAATAACTTTGAGAAAGATGTAATGTAAGCTTTGACAGAGATGACTGGTCATAGAAAAAGTTACCTGAGGAGTTAATAAAGGATTAGCTCCCTCAAGGCTGCCAGTAGTCAAGTTATTTTGGTGGTCCTCCTCCATTTGCATGCAATGGTTGTTGCTTTTCTTGGAAGGTTGAGTTTGGTCCCAGTGATGTAAGAGATGATCAATGGTTACATCTGAAATGAATAGCTTTCTTTTTGGGTCAATCAACTAAGGATGTAATTCAGTGTTAACAACCTTGAGTTTAAACTCCTGCTTTCTTCTTTCCCAATAAAGAAGTTTTTTCTGTTTGTTGAAATCCTCATGGATTTGGTTTTGTATTTGAGACAGGGGAAGGATGGGTTTCAAAGACATTTGGGCTAACATTATTGGGACTTGGGTATTGATAATGGTTATTGAGTTTTGGGAAAATATTCCGGGGTAATAGTATTTTCTACACGGTTGCAAAGGAAAAGTGATGTTTCCTAGTCACAGCCTTGATGTTGATGCCTTTCTTCTTCAACAACTTATCTTTGTTCCTAGTATACTCAATGAGTTTTTGTACTTAATTGGCAAGCAATAGCTTCAATGTTAGTGGTAGGAATTTCTCCCTTTGATGGGTTGGTGCAAACCAACTTTAAAGATGATATAATCCTCACGACCATCAAGTTCTTGAGCACGTTCTTGAGTAGAATCTGTTTTGGGGCTAACCTCATTCGATAGCAAACTCTTCACAAGAAACATCCTTGTCATAGTAGTGTCTTATTTTGTTAGGTTTTTGAGGGCTATTGGTGTTGGAATTGTTAGGGGTATTGGAAGATGAGGGATATGAGTTACTAAGATTAGAAGGATGGGTTTTATGAGAAGTATTTTGAGGTTGTGTTTCTTTTTCCTCACGGAGAGGACCTAGATGATCAAGAATTATGCATACTTTGCAGAAAGCAATACCATTCAGAGCATAAGCCATCTCAAGCCATTGGGAGGTTGTAGGTGTCTCATAAGCATCAATGCCATACTTTAGAGCTCTTGTAACATCAATGGTTAAAAGCACTTCTAGGTTTTTTTTCATCTTCATCTCTGCCATAAGCTTTCCTAGATTCTTGATAAATTCTTCGGTAAGAGGACTTATAGGTGGAAAAGTTTAAGATTGTGGTATATTTGGGCCCTCGTCTTTTCACAATATATGTCACAACCTAAGGATCGAATGAAAAGAAAATAAATTAGTTCAAAAAAAAATTAAAATACTATCGGACCACACTTCCCAAGATGCTCAACCCAAAGTTAGGCATGGTCGAACTTAACCGAAACTGAAGACCAAATTTGAAACGCTTTGCGGCATACAAATTTCATTTGAAATCAACGCAGGAAAGCAGAGGTGTAGGCATACTCAAGTATTCTTGTTCCACGCCAGGACACTTTCGTTCCGCGTGGTCGATAATCAACAAACCATGCCGGTAATTAGCTTTAGAAGACAATGCTTCTGTGATGTTTTTATGCGGTACCGGCATGGTAACTTTAGAATTGAACCATGCCGGTAGCATATTCCATAGAATATTCTCTGGTAGGTAAAAAGTAACTTTTGTACCGGCATGGTTATTTTGGTTGAATACAATGCCGGCTTGCATTTCAAAATGGGAGATATTGTTGGCCGGCATGGACGTAGTATGAATACCATGCCGGGGGTGGTGCGGCCGACATTGTATTCATACTACGTCCATGCCGGCACCGAGTTTCAAGCTTTTTGCAACAATGGTGGATTCAAAGAAAAAAAATCAAATTTTCAACATATTGGCACCTTTACCTGAGTATTGGGAGTGCTTGTATGTTGAACTAGTTTACTCTCTTGGGTTGGTTCTTCATGAAACACTTCATGCTAATAAAAATCATGATCCAAGGGTGTTGGTTCCACAAATACTTGTAGTTGTGAGTTATTGTCATTAGCAGAAGATTGAAGATATGCTTCTTGTTGTAGTTGAGCTAAAGATTCAGCAACAATTCTCTCTTCACAATCATCCTCCATTTTCACCAAAAAAAGTTCTTTCCCAAATTTTTTCCCTCCTTCTACTCTCACCTCACTCACCCAAATACAAATAAAAATACACACTAATCATTTCACAAATACTTAAGAATTTTCCTAATTATAATTAAACACTAAACCTGATTAGTGAGGGGTAGATTAGGAATTAAGTAAAATACTTAGATAAGGGGAGATTCTGATTTGATATTTAAATCCAGTTTATGTCCTTTTCCTCTATCCCCCAATCGCGCGTTCTTCACTAAATAATCATTGTTTTAGCCAGTTTTTGACATTTTATTTTCATTATGCTAATTTATTTCTATAATAATACATATACTAACTAAAATATTTACTTTGAAAAACATAAAATAAGTGTGCTAGCACAACACAACACGGCACATTTGTTTTTCTGGCACAACACAGCACGCCATTTAGCATGCACAACACAACACGTCTAAATCTCTTACACAACCCATCTCAGCACGAAGCACGATAAGCACATGTTTTTGTGGACAGGGCTATGCCGGGCCGGCACGTTTTACACCTCTATATGGAACCAAGGGTATCCGAGTGATTAGTGACGTTTTTCGCCAATTATAAACAGCTCGAGGTTGTACATTAAAACGTAACAACAACTGCTAATGCGACGGAAACGCACATAAACAAGAAATGACAGTTGCAATCTTGACGGACATTGGCGGGAGGATTTTTCTACTTCGATGAATGTGCATTTAAACGTGGATTTATGAAGTGCAAAGAAAAATAGATAAATCCATTCAAACATCCGGTGAGAAGGAATTAAAAGGATGAGTCTTTGAGAATGACCAACTAAGACGTAGTCATGGTTTTAGTAAGACTTTGACACAATTTGAAAAGATATTTATCTGTTTCAACCTGGATCGTTACGCGATCTTGGCGGCGGATTACTTAAAAGCACCATGCAATATCATAATGATTTTTCTTCTCAAAAATTAAATAAAACTTGATTGTAATTTTATGTTGATGTGTCTTAAAATCTCAAAATCGACTATCCTATAAAAACAGGATTACAATGAAGATCTATTGAAATAATATCTCTAAGATTAGGAAGGAAATCTCTTTTAGGTGCTTTTTTCTTTTCTTTATGAGAATGTCAGTCTGATGAGCTGCCTTGATGTGTAAGTTCAATGTCTTACAGGAGAACAATCTTATGATGTAAGTGCAACTCTCACTGCTAAAGAAAAATTCCATGTAACATATTGTTTTGGGGAGTTATTTTATCTTTCCTAATTTATAAATTTGGAAAGTTCTTTTCATTCAAGAAATTTCTATGTAATTATTTTCGATGATAAGAATTATGTTATTGTTGGCAATCTTGTGTATAAACTGCAATAAAACAAACATAGAAAAAGAGATATGCAAACCCAATTAGAAGAAACCATAATCGAGGCAAGGATTATATCCTCTAGCCTTAAGACAGATTCACCCCGCACTGGTGCTTACGGACTATCGATGTCTGTCTCCCAGGATACAACGACTATCTTCTCGATGTAGTAGCACTCCAAACTTCGAGAAACGGCGAACCAAACTTAAAGTGATGAACTCTCTCTTTGACACAAACTTAAAGATGATTTTAGAAAAAAGAGGATGATTATTAGGTTTCTAGTTGTCTTTCTAACCTAATTGTGCAGGGTATTTATAGGTGTCAATAATACCTCTTCGTTGAAGCATCACGATGCTTCATGGAGTTTTCTCAAGGGTTTCTATTGAAAGGCTATGTCCTTTCACGTTCCTGGTAATGGTTCATTTGGTTTCCAAATTGGAATTACCCTAACTAATCGGACCATACTTTAATTGGGCCAAATCCAATTAATCCAAAAACCCAACTCCATTATTCGGTATTAAACAAGGGATTTTCCATTCATAAGAAAATACTACTTAATTTTCCAACAGTTATTTTTAGTTTCTACTATAAATTTAGAAGCTAGAAACCCATGTCCTCTACTTGCAACTACAATAGATATCGGCCGGTGCCACTGTAGTATAGTGGTAAAGTCACCGGATGATGATATATACCAGTGACCTGAGTTCGAAACTCGCCGACACCAAATTCTTTACCGATAAAAAAAAATATCCTAAATAATATAAATAATGTATATGTGATGTGATGTGAGAGTCGCAAATTGCAATACTAGTCCCTTTAGTTCTTTCTTTCTTTCGGTTTCGCATATCAAAAAATTACAAGCAGAGTAGCTATAATTGAATAAAATGGGAACGAATGGTAAAATATGCAATCTTAACTCAGCAAGATTTATCTCACTTATGAGTGCGAACAAACCAAGAACGCCTATTTAACCGCAAACAACTGTGTATAATGAGTCTTATCATATAAGTATCTAATCTAAAGATTTAAAGGCCTAAAATAAAGCTCTCACGTTAAATGAATTAGTGTAACATATCAAGACAATTCAAGACAATTGTAATAGATCAAGACCATTCAAGACAAATGTTTTGAATTGCAATAGAATCCTAATTTGGGGCATACAATAAAATTTTGGGGCATACATAATAAGACAAAAATCAGGTTGGAAATAGTGTTTCTAGGGTATCCCTTATCCAACCTATTTTCATAATTGCAAAAATACCCCTGAATGATTAGTGGTTAATTAGTGTTAACTTAAATGATTAGTTGTTAATGATTGGAGTTAGGATTAGAGTTTAATTTAGGATAATAATTTTCTTTTTAAATAGAGTGAGTGAGTGAGTAGAAAAAAGAAGAAGAAGAAGAGGAGGAAGAAGTAAAAGAAAAAAAAACTTTTTTTTCTTTGAGATTTTTGTGATTGTTGATAGATGTGTGATCCAAATTCGAGTGAGGAAGGTGAATCTTCATCACGTAAACCTAAGAAAATACATATCAATTATGATGGAGATCCGGAGATGGCTTATTTGTTGGATTATGAAAATAATTTTACCCAAACTCAATCTCAAACTCAAACTTTTTTCTCACGCTCAAGATGATGACTTTTTGGAGCCAAATCCCGAAGATGAGTACATGGATGAGGAACCCAATGCTAATAATACATAGGTATGGTTGTAGACGTTGTTTAATGTCCGTTTTGTAGCTTGAATTCACCAAAAGTTTTGATTTTTGTATGTAGTTAGGCAAATGAGTTAGGTTCGGCAGATAATTTGTATGCCGAACCTTGATAAATAAGAACAGTTCGGCTTATAATTTTAGTCCCCAATAAGCCGAACGCATATATGAAAAGTAGTTCGGCTTTTCAATTCGAAAATAGTATTGCGAATGAGCCGAACTTAACCCCAAACGATAGTGAAGTCTACCAATGGAGAACATTAAGGTCAAAATTAAACTCATTCAAATCAATGAGATATTAGCGTCACCGTCAAGAGAACGAAAAGACGAAAACAACGCAAAAAGAATGAGGCCATTCCGACATCGGACGAAGAAGTTATGGCCAAAATAAAATCTAAAAACTTGAGTGTACGAGAGATAAGTTCGGCCGATAACTCATCATCACGAGTTAGCCGAACCGGAGCCTTAAAATCAAGATTTTCGAAGTGTTTGAGAGATAAGTTCGGCTTAAAAGTAATCTAATCGAGTTAGCCGAACTTGACAACCACCTGGGGTAAATTTCACTTGTTAGGTTCGGCCGGGAAAGTTTGGCAAGGTATTAGCCGAACCTGACACTGTTCTGGGACATGTTTGGACGCAAAATTGACTTTTATCTCAAGGAGAAACGGTTTCGGAAGGATTCTAAAGCCTAACTTTGAGAGCTCTATATAAAAAAATCCTTAAGAAGAGATCTTTCAATTTTTATCATCTCTTTACACCACATTTTATCATTCATATTATCTTCCACATCATAAAAAATACATCCAAAACTCTAAAACGACATGCATCAATTTTGAGAAGAAAAATCAAGTTAGAGGTTCGCGATCACCACCATATTCATCATCCCCTCCTCCCCCTCCACCACAATCTTCATCATAACCTCATACTACACCCTTATTTTCATCATTATCATCCTCTTGTTCTACAAGCAAACATCCGCCCTGCATGCAAGTTTTTGGTGCCACCACCTCGAGGTTTGAGAGTTTTTGAATTAGAAGTAGTCACTTCCATTGTTTTCCATTTAATCTTCTCTTTGAATTTTCCCGAATGGGTGCTAAAAAAAAAATTATACACCTTAATTAATTTTCCAAAACAAATAAATATGACTCTACTAAACAATGTAATAAGTCACCTATAAATGGACAAGTTTATAGGATGCTATTAGCCATACACAAAGTCAAGTTCGGCACATTCGATATTTATCGAGTGAGCTAACAATGTGCCGATTAGTTTAAGATGGATTATTAAGTAATCGTATCCAAGTTCACATTCGATTAGCAGTTATAAAAAACAATTATAAGCCAAACACTCAGGTTCGGCTCATTCGATATTCAAAATATAACAATGGTATTCATGTTCGGCTGGTTATCATACAAAATTTTTTGTGCCGAACTCATTGGTTCGGTTCATACGATATTCAAAATATAACAAATTTTAAGCCAAACTGTTCTTCGTCTGTATAAAAAAAATAAGTTCGGCTGCGACATTTCAGCCGAACACTACCCTGAAACTAACAAAAACCTAGACGAATCATCGATTACATGTCATAAATCAACGAAATACGCAAAAATAAACAATGGGTTTGTGGGAAATACCTTTCTATGTGCAATTTTAAAGAATCAACCTCTATTTCTCCTTCTCCAACACCAATCGATCCACTATCCACTTCATCTCCATCTTTTCCAAAAACCCTAGATTGAGATGCTACGGGAATAACACACCAGGATTCGACACCATATTTCTAAGGCATCGCTTAACACGAGGTGCCATGTATGTGTTTAATCGAGTCTGTTAATCGAAGAAATTTTCAGAAATTTTGGAGAAGAAAATGAGAAGAAGAGGGAGAGAGAAGGGTTTTTGGTTTTTAAAACTTTTAATTTTTTTTTTTTTTTTGTTTAAGTAATTGTTTTAGGATTAATGAGTGAGTTAATTAGTGGGTAATGGTTAATTAGTGGGAGGGTAGTTAATTAGGGGATGGGTTAATTAGTGGGAAAGTTTTAGGATTAGAATTTAATTAAGTGGAAGGGTAGTAATGTAATTTAAACTATATGAGGGTATTATAGTAACTTTAGCATCACTAGGACACCCCTTAGCAATTTGCATTGGATGGCATCATAAGTCTGTATGCCCCAAAATTATCCTGTATGCCCCAAATTAGGATTCGCGCAATAGATCAAGACAATTGTAAATGGCCTAGACAAATTGTAAATGGGCCTAGACAATGCTTTTAGATTTTAAATGGATCAAGACTTAAAAGCCACCAAGAAGCACTTCTCTGCATCTAATATTAATTTACATGTAATATTTGTGAAATTTTATTTTTAGCCCACTTATATATCATTCTGATTTCAAAGTAAATTTGAAATTAGTCCATTATAAATTTCTCTCAACACAATTATCTGTCTTTCTAATCTAAAAGAAACCTATTATAGGGGCTCCAAATATTTGGTTTTGAGGGCTCACAAGATGACAAAATCGGGTTATGAAATAGTAATTAACAAAACCCCATATCTATAAATTTTTTGTAATCGCTAAAATACCCTCCATGAATTATAAAATTAAATTTATTATGTTTTCTTTCTCTTTTCATTCATAAATCATGATGAAGATGATGATTATATACAAAAAACTAAATCATTCTCTTTTCATTCATATATCATGATGAAGATGATGATCATATAAAAAAAAACTATTATTTTTCTTTCTCTCTTCTTCTTGTCCGTCGTGATAAAGATAACGATCATAAAAAGAAAAAACTAAGAAAACCCATCACTTATTTTTGCAAAAAACAGTTTCAATCTTGCCCTACGGTTGGGAAAATTCATATTTCCCCATTTGTAGGAAAATTCATACTTCCCAACCGTAGCCTGTCTGATTGGGAAAATTCATATTTCCCAACTTCCCGTAGACGATTCGATCTTGTTTTTCAAAAACCCAATTCGATCGATTCCGCTTATCCATGCATTGAAACCAATTAAATAAGATGGGTTTTTGATTTTTACCTTATTGAAGTCATTCTGGGTGGAGTAAATGGTGTTAATCGATAATGAATTATTTTTATTGACGATTAATCGAAGAAATAAGCGATGGAGGTGATGGGGAAGAAGAAAATGGAAGAATTAAAGGAGAGGAATGAAAACAAATTGGTTTTTTTTTTTTTTTTTTTTACTTTTCAAAAAAAAAAAAAAATATTGGTTTTAGGTTTTCAATATTTAATAGGTTAAGGGTATTTTAGTATTTTTCTTATGAATTTGGTCCCCTTATCTTCATTGTAGGATATTTGAGCCCCTATAATAGGTTTCCCAAAAGCAAATAACTTCTTTTTTCAACACAGTTATCTGTCACCTTTTTCCATAACTATAAATTTCTTTTCGTGATCATTTTTCGTTATTGGTTTTTATAATTTCAACTTTTAGTTGTCTATCAATCTGTTAGTTTATTAATAAATCAGAATTATCCATTAATTACAAGTAATTAGTCGCACATTTAATGACATTCCAGCCGTACACGTAAAATCCTGGATCCATTCCTGTCAGTAAGATCCTTCCATTGATTTAAAGTTAGGTGAGAAGGTACTAATCTATTTCATCAGGGTAGTGAGATTATCTGATAGACTTATACTTAAGCATAGCTTGAAACATTAGATGGGTTTAAATTAATTAGATTATAGTACCAAAGATAGTGTGGTAAGATTGAAAGATGGTTATCTGAATGAATTTGGTTTATACGAATAAATAAGGATGGGAAAAGGTAGAGATATAATTTGTTGGATTGTTTTAGCTGTTTATTTGATGAGAATCAAATCTACACGTGCTAAAGATGGGTATCGTATTAGCGAGGAGCAAGGTATTGATAGCGTCGAGCGGAACGTGAATCGGTTTCTATTTTTGAGAAGCAATGCGTAGGTTGAATCGTGGTTGGCGGTGAATCGTAAAATATAAGATTTATATTTATTAAATATTTATAAATAGAAAATATAGTCAAATATTATTACAAATAACCATGTAGAACAATGCTTGACCACTCACATACTACGCACGAGGTGGTAGGTTTGAATGCCACTATTCTTTTTTAATTTTTAGAAGCATAATTTCTTGAAGTTTGACCATTTTTGCGCTTTTAACTTTGGTCAAAATCATTTATTGACTACACGCTTCTTATTCCGAACGCTTTATAAATACGAGTCAGAGCGTTTCTGGATTATTTTTTTTGAAGCGGAACGTGAAGTGTACGATGGTGCTAATCCATATGAAACAAAATCATTTTGGCCGGTTGATGTCCGGATTGGGACCCGCTATAATAATACCGATACCTGTTTTTAGCAATCATGCTTAACTGTATAGATTTAATCATCAAGGACTGGATTATAAAGAATTTATCCATCGCCATGAATGATTTGGGGCAAATTCTACCCGCTTCCAGCATCGGGACGGCTGGACGACATGGAATTGCAAAAATGACTTGATATTCAAAAGAATCCATTTCAAATGAATCTATTTCCACATTATAGGTGTAAGAATGTGGAAGCACTGAAAGACATTTCTTCAGACAATGTAAAAGCAAATTGTTTTTTTTTTTTTGGTAGTAACTTAGCACTTAGTGGGGATGGTACGGGCTTGTTTTTCTGTCAGCTTAGTTTCTTTGATTGAGCTTTCTTTCTCCTTCTACTTTCTTTTGAAATCTTTATGCTTTTCGGTGTTATTTTGGCTTACTCATATTTTTTCTAATGGGTAAAAGAAGGTAGTATGATATAGGGATCGTAGGTTTCCATTTTCTCCACTTGTAGTGGGAATTGCAAGCGTTTGGTAAAGAAAGTCATAAGGTGTTCGACTAGATATCTGCATGCAAGAAAGTACCAAATAAGTTACAAAAAGTCTCGTCATACCCGGAGAAAAACTACACAGAAAAAACCGCCCCTCACAAACCAATCCCTGCACGTCTCCCGAGGGAGAGCTCACTGGGACCCATAAATAAAAAAAAAAGTGAGAGGCCGTTTTTACCTGGTTTGTTTTCTCGGTTTGTAGAGAAGGGATGATAAGTTATGACTTAGAGCAGTGCTATCCCACACGACTTTGCGAGATGGCTTTCCGCAAAAGCGGCTTCTTTACCGTTAGATCATGTTAAAACCCAGATCTAACAGCCTTGAACCCTTTAGGGGAAGTGGTGGGTCATTCCCTGAAAGTGGTGGGTCCTTTCCTGAAAGTGATGGGTTTGTTTTTAAATATGAATCTAACCATTGATTTGATCATCCAACGGTAAAGAAGCCGCTTTTGCGGGAAACCATCCCGCAAAGTCGTGTGGGATAGCATTTGTCTATGACTTATTAGAGTACTTTAAAAAAAAATCAGTATTTCGTTTAAATGCGAAGCTGAAACAATTCAAAGGAATGAGTATAATGGATTTATTAGATGAGAGAAGTACTCCTAACAATTAATAATGATAGACGTGATGTAACTTCAATTAATGTCATTAGGTAAAAAAAGAAGATGAACAGAGTTCGAAATTTAATAGTTAGAAGCAGTTAATGTAAACAAAAACAAAAATGGAGTTTGAAACTATGCAATTGAATTTGAACCAGTACCATAGCTGTACCCCTAGTTCCATTAAAAACATAGACTAGTTAGATGTACAGGTAAACATCAACGGCTAAGAACAAAGACCATATTAGATGGAAGGCTAAAAAAGTCAGAGAAGAAATGATAGCAGGAGACAAAAAGTTTCACTTTTCACAAGAATAAATGGGGCAACAACAATTCTCCACTGCCCGTGACAATATTTTTTTTTGTAGTATTTGTTCAACGAGCTTACCAAATTCCTTGATAGCCAAGTTAGAATTGCACTTCATCACAAAAGTAGAAATTCCTTAAGAGTGATTTTTTTTTTCCCTACCATTTATACTTCATACAGTGGTGCTATTCAGCTCCTTATTCTACACCTCCCTACTCTCCTCTCTCCAATCGAAACCTCACATTTGGAAAATGGTGAACCTACATGTACCTGAATGTGATTCAAATCTTAGATGTGTGGTGTAGATCGGAGGGAGCAGAGTAGGGAGGTGGAGAATAAGGAGGTGAATAATATTTACGTACTTCAAACCTCGTTCTTGCAGCTTTGATGTTGACTCAAACAGCACACAAGGAGTAAAGAAATAATGTTTCAGGAAAAACAGTTGAGGACGTACATAATGCAACTTTGAAAAAGATGCAAACAAAAAAAATAGGTGGTGGCTTATTTACTTCGCGCACTATTCCACCCATTTTTAGACTCCTCATTTTCTTTTTTCAAAACCTTAGTGAAGAAGAAAAACCCACCAGAAAGAGTAAATGAAGTGGAGTTAAGGAAACCGCCAGTTCAAAACCCGCGTCTTTAAAGGAAGGAAAAATAAAAGAAAAATACTTCCATTATGACCGACCGGTCACACTGCGCAGTCCATTAATTACAAACCCATCAACTCTCCTGATAGCTGCACCCTACATAAAATGTCAGCTTTAATTTGATTTCCAAGATGAGCTAGCTCTATCTCTTCAGTTTCCAGTGAATCAACACAAACTGCTTCAACTCTCTCTCTCTATCTCTCTCTCTCTCTCTCTCTCTCAAACTCCATCAACAAATTCAAAGAGATGGGTGATGAAGATAACTCAACAGTTCATCTAGAAGAAACGATCAAGAAGAAAAAGAAGAAGACAGTTCATCATGAAGATAACAACAACAGTACAGGCTCAGATGGAGAAAGTAGAATTTATCCATGTTTGCTTTGTAACAGAAAGTTTTGCAGTTCACAGGCACTAGGAGGGCATCAAAACGCTCACAAAAAACAAAGAACAGCGAAAAAGGTTTTTGATGCAGCAAATCTAATCCTTGCTACTAATCCTAATCATCATCATTATAATTCTTGGTTCAGCTATCCAACACCATCTCATGCATCAAATCTTCATCAGTTTTCTCATAATACCCACCATCATGATCATCATCAGCGATTCTCTGATGGGTTTGGATCACATGTTTCACCTAGGTCTGATTATGGAATCTATAGCGGTGGTGGTGGTGGTAATCATCATGGATTTAGTGTCAACAACAGTCATGATGTTTCGGTAACTTCATCTTATCATCAACGTGAAAATGATCACGATGAACAGAGTTTCTTGAATTGGCAAAAGAGTTTAAGAGAAAACGCAGGATGCATTAATGGAGAATCATCATCTACTAGTACTACTAGTTCATCTCATCTTTCATTGCTGATTATTAAAGAACGTCTTGATCATTATTATCAGCAACAAATGAAGATTGGTGATAAGCAGGATAAGGATCAGAAACTTGACCTCTCTTTGCATTTATAGTTGAGGGAGCTTCAAAGCAAAAATTTATAAAAGATTATAAGAATTTTATCATCAAATCACCTTTTTGGAGTAGTTTTTTTTTTTTTCAGGCTTGTTTGTTAGCTCTCTGGGGCATGGAGGTGGGGGTTGTATATATGCCTCTTGTGGTTGTTTTTCAGGCTTAGCTTAGGCCTTTGGTCTTTCCTTTTGTTGCACCTTGTGCTGTTCTCTTTTTGTAGCTCTCTCTTTTTTCCTTATAAAATCTTAACCTCTAGCTTTATGGTATTGCAGTATTCATGTTCACAATGAATCAGTTACCTAATTCCAGTGCTAGAAGTCATCAATACATCAGGCAAACAAAAACCCGATTTTCATATCAAAATCTTCACTAGTGTAGGCGGAAATCAAAGAAGCAAACATTTGCAGCTGAACTTAATATATGGAATACTAGTAACGTGTCCGTTTCACAAAGTTATTGAGCTCTAACTAAATAAGCATGATAACATTAGTCCCTTTTGGTAGTTGAGCATCAAGTTTTCCAGTATACAAACAAGTTTATGATGAGATCAACTTGAACATCCATGAATAAATTCTTTATAAGAAATCCAAAGGTTAAACACAGAGAAAATAAACAAATAATACGAAAGATAATTAAATTCAAAATCAAATAAAATAACAAATTCACCACAAATCCAAAAAGACCTTAGTTTAGATGGGATAACTATGGAGTTATCATATCAATAAAAGAGAAGACTTCAAACTAGGGAGTGATCCTTTGAGGGTCGCGAGGGAAAAGTGAAGTTTTGCGGATATTGTTTAAACCACAGAAAAGCATCACCACTCGCTCCAATCCAACTCCGAATCCACCATGTGGGGCTGCACCATACCAAAATGCTTCAATATATGATTCGATAGACTTTAGATCAATTCCATGACACTGTGCTCTAGTAATCAAGAGCTCAGGTTGGTGCACACGTTGAGATCCTGAAATGATCTCCTCACCCCGCATAAAGACATCAAATGAATTGCTGTACTCTGGGTTGTCATAAGCTGGCATGGTGTAAAATGGTCTAACAGCCAATGGATACCGGTGAAGTATATAGAAGTCAGTGCCATATTTCTCGAGTACAAGCTTCCCTAACTTCCTTTCCATTTCTATATTTAAATCACCTAGAGGTTCAACTTCAGCACCAGCTTCCTTCAACATTTGAACCCCTTCTTCGAAAGTAAGTCTCGGGGTCTCCCTTAAGTACTTTAGAGGTTCAAAGGGATACTGTTTCCCAATGGCCTCAAGTTCTTTCTGGCAGTTCTCATTCAGACTGTCAAACATTGCAACAAATAGGCCGTCTACAACGTCCATCAGCTCAGAATAATCCTCCTTAAACTCCATTTCCGCATCAAGACCAATATATTCACACAAATGTCTGTTTGAATTGCAGTTTTCATCCCTAAAAACAGGTCCAATCTCATAGACACGCCCAAGATCACCAATAATTGACATCTGCTTGTGAAGTTGTGGTGATTGTGCAAGGCAAGCAGGGCCGCCTTTATAGGTAAGTTTGAAGACAGATGCACCACCTTCACTTGAGCCTGCCATCAGTTTTGGTGTATGGATTCCAATAAATTCTTTAGATAACAAGTACTGCCTAAATTCAGTTTCAACTTGAGACTGCATGCAAAAAATCGCTCGGTTAGCAGGTGTCCGCAGATCTAAAACCCTAAAGTTTAAACGTGTATCCTGGTTAACACGAACAAGTTGTTCCCCAGCCTGCAGAGCCTTCTCAATATCAGCTTCACTCCGTGAAGCGTCAACAAAATTTAATGGAAGCTTGGATAAAGCTTTACTGATGGCAAATATTTTTCTGACATGTAGTTCTACCTGCTGGGTTGCCCCCTTTATTGGAGCATCAGGAACTGATACAATCCCTTCGACATCCACATGAGATTCTTTGGTCAAACTAGTTGCAAACTTTACCATTTGTCGGCTGATGAGGTTATCTGCAACAGTAAGAACACATTGAATAGTACAGCCCTTCTCTCTCAAAACTAGGAAGCCAATGTTTTTACTAACAGGACGAGTTGTATGAATCCTGCCACGGACGAGAACTGTTTTATCCTTTAAACTTTCGTTTACGAATCTAATATCAGTCCATTTACGGCCACTAAAGCCTTTTGATTTTAAATCTTGAACCTCAATAAGTTCCCCATAATTTTCAGATAAGGGATCAGCTTCTTCTATTGAGGCAGCAGCGAGAGCAGCAGCTGCTGCAGCTTCTTGTTGACGTTTTAGTGCTTTGTCCTTTTTTACTGCTTCTTTCTTCGCAGCCTTTTTGCTCAAAGTAGTCTCGCGTTCTTCTGCAACATTAGGGCTGTTTTGCGGCTGCAACGACATTGAAGAATTTGTCTTGCTAAAGGAATTACTTTGATATAAATCAACTAGTAATATATTGGACGCAGAATGAGTTTCTGTACAACGCTAAGCGTTTGTATAGGCTTCAACAAAAAACTAATAGTACCAGGGCTAGGAAAAAGGAAATCATCTAAACTTGGAAACAAGCCAAAACTTGGAAGAAAATCCCAAACCTAGCCAAGTATCCTACAAACTAGGACTCAATGACCGACTAGATTCGGTGGCGTATAAAGCCTATATTTTAGGAACAAGTATTTTGAGTTTTAGAATTTAAGACAAACTCAAACTCTACTGACTTGAGGCATATATGCCAAGTCTTAAACCCTTGCAACAACCAAACCTAATCTCTTCTGCAAACCACTTGCAAGTTGCAAACTGGAGACAACCACGCCGGACGCTGTTCAGGCTGTTAATGTTATTGACACACCAGGAGGTATGGTGCATGATTTTATGTTTGAACTCTGTTGCATAGTTGAACATCTTTAAGTACCTAGCAAACATTATTCCTGAGAAGATGAGTCATTTTTTTCAGGGTTATTCGATTCATCAAGAGGAAATGAACAGTTAGCAGGCTAGATGGTCAATTAATTGCGCATTGCCGCCTCGTAACTATTTTCGCGAATTAGCAAGTTGTGTTGGAATTTTGGATTCGATTAATTTGTAACTCTGTCACCCAGGGACGGTATTAGGGGGTGGCTTACCCAGGCTGAAGCCCACCCCAAAATTTCTAAAAAGATGTTTTGTTAATGTAATTTTTAACATTTGTAAAATTTAGCCCAGGTGTAAATTTTAATTAGCCCATTAATTGTTAAGATATGATTCTGTGTGGAAGAAATCAGAAGATTTTGGAACCTGGTCCGCATGGATTAATTTTTGAATAGCATCTCAACCGTTCAAAGGCTATAGGAAAAAACAAGTATTCATGTGTTTCTTAAAATCAGGTATTGAATGGGCTCACCTGTTACGTGTCAGTTTGATAAAATAAAACTGTGTCAAATGGGGATGTCTTGTCCTTAAATAAGCAAGCTTTGTCCACCTTTAATAAAAGAAAAAAAGCAAGTGTTTGTCCAAAAATTCATTTTTCTTCTATGAAGTGACTACAATTTTATGTATATTTATGTATAATCTAAAAATACAGTGTTCATGAGACAAAAATACAATATGTCATGACTTATTATGCGTATATGTACAAACTCCAAATATTTTTGCATCCCTATAATAACCTTTAAAACTAGAAAAAAATTGGGCGGCCTTCGCCCGCTAAATAAATCAGGATTATTATTTTCGATACGCAAATTATTCCTCCCTAATATTAGTTACAAGGTGAAAAAATTTGATTCAAAGCTTTATGCTCCAAGGAAAAGAGATCGTGTGGCATACTCATACTCAGCTTTAAGTATATACCGCAGTTGTCATTCTTGCAGTTGAGATAAATTAAGTTGAGAGTTCGAGAAAAAAAAATTAGCCCACCCAAACATAAATTCCTGGTTCCGTCGCTGCTGTCACCAGAGAATTTTCTTGTCGAGTTGAGCCCAATCTTTGCTAGCAAGATCAGGATAATGATATGGCGCTCTAAGCTAATTTAGTCGAAGGTATGTTATTTTCAGTGGCAACTATAGTTAGAAAAAAACTTGTGACAATTGACCTTTGACTGATTCCTGACGAAGTTGGTGACACGAAGAATCGAGGCTGTGGTCTGTTGGGCCTGGATCCATAATGGGCTTCTTCAATTATCCATATTTTAATACCCTAAAAAGGAACCATTTTTTGGGGACCAGCCTTTTTTTTTTGTGGAAATTGAATTATTGTCCGTACTATCCATGGATCTTCACAATTATCCTTACAAAAAATATTTATATCCCTGCCTTCTAAAACGGATATCCTGTAATTCTTTAATGTCCTATTTACCCTCTCATCATCGTTGATTAAACCAATCTGTTTCCTTTTTTTTTTTTTTTTTTTTCTGGATCTAAAATTTCTCCCTCTCCTCCTCTGGTGACTATAGCCATGACCACCGTTATCTCCATCGACATCGCCACCGTCAACAGCAATCAATTCCGACCTTCCCCCAAACTCACCACCACCACCACCACCACAACATCAACTTCTTGTATTGAACCATCACAATCTCCTTCAAGGATTTTACTCTATGATTTGTAGATCTACTCAGAAATTCGATGGTGAGGATGATGACGATGAATTGAAGATAGAGTTTCAGAACTGCTTTAATAGAGTTGTTATCTTGTTCGAGTTAAATTAAGTAGATATTTGATTTGAAGAAGAAGACAGATCTCTTCAATCAATTGGTGGTCGATCTTAAATTTGAATTCAATCAATTAGATAATGGTGGTGGTGGCGGAGGCAACGTCTGTGAATGAGGAGGTATGTATTTTATATATGTGGGTTTGAATGAGGAGGTAGTTTTCTTTGTTTTGCTATCCAATTTGTATATGTGGGTTTGAACTGTGAATTTGCAACTGCATGTTTTGGGTATGACAAATTATATAAGTGATTATATAGTTTTTCAGTTGATCACAAGCTAGGTACAGTGAGCAAGGATTTCGAAATTGCCGAACAAACTAAAATGTTGTTTTGGTGGCGGGTGTAAATTTTGTTGTAATGGAGGTGACAGTGGTGGATTTGTTGTAGTAGTGAGGATGGTGGTGGTGGTGATAGCAACGTTGTAGTTTATAGTGGTAATTGAATTTTTGTCAACTCCTACTATGGTTGTTAATCCATATATTTTGGATCAACTATGGTCGTTTATTTTGGATCAACTCCTGTTGTTGACCCAATTTTTTATTGGATCAACTATGGTGGTTTGGGTTGGAATGATGAAGTTGGTGTTGGATTTTGGTTCTGGTTGTTTTGGTGGTGGTGGTGGTGTTGGTGTTGGAGATGTGTGATTTGTTGGTGGCGGTAATGGTGGAGAGGTACGAATGAGAAATTAGTCATGGAAATAGTAGTAGAATGGTGGTTCCGGTTGTTGTAGTTGTCGAGATTGGTTTTGAAGTGGTCTTGGAATTTGTTTGTGTTTATGAAGCTACATTTAATGAAATATGATGGTTATCTCAATTTGAAGCGGGCGGTGATATTGGATCAACTATGGTTGTTGATCCATATATTTTGGATCAACTATGGTTGTTGATCCATCTATATGGGATCAACTCTTTGTTGTTGATCCTTTGAACTCATGCTTTGTAGTTTAAATCATGTAAATTTCTTCAAATGTTGAACTTGTGGTGCAATGGTAGCATGGGCGACTCCATGTCGATGATGCGTGTTCGACTCACGCCAAGTTCACTCCATTTTACATGGATCAACTTTCATTCTTTGATCCAATTTTAGTGGATCAAAAAAGAAGTTTATCCACTAAATTGGATCAACTTCTACTGTTGATCCTTTTTTTTTGGTTCAAATACTGTTGGTTCTATTTTTATTTGGATCAACTACTGTTGTTGATCCAAAAATATCTAAACCAGTGGTGGCGACGACGGTGGAGGTGGTGGTGGTGGTGGCGGCGACGACGGTGGCGGTGGTGGTGGCGGCGACGACGGTGGCGGCGGTGGTGGCGGCGGCGACGGACTAGTGGTGGAGGAGGACTGTTGGTGGTGTAATGGTGGTGGTGAAGGAGTGGTGGTGGAATATATTAGTGGTGGTGGCGGTTGGTAGTTGGTGGTTGTTGAACGGTGGTGGTGGAATGGTAGTCGAATGTTGGTGGTGGTGGTGCTAGTGGTGGTGGTGAAGTGGTAGAGGAAGAAATTTGTTGTATTTTGAAATAAAGAAAAATATTATATGGGTGAGGATATTAAGGTAATCTAATATTAAATGGATAAGGTTATAAAAAAGTAGGGACATATTTATTGTTGTATAAGGACATATTTATTGGGTTTAAAAAGTAGGGACATATAAATAATGTACCCCTTTTTTTTTGGGACCATTCTTTTATTTTGGGTAAGATATTAGAAGTAAATCTAGGTCACCCCTTATCTTGATATTTATGATAATACCTAAATTACCCTCTGATTATTTTTGGTTAATGATTAGTTAGTGTGATTAGTGAAATGATTTTGAATAAAGATTTGAGATTAAGAAATCTGATTTTTTTTAAAAAAGTAGAATTATTGAGAGAGAAAAGTTAGAGAAGATGAAGAAGAAAAACATGGAAAATAAAAAAAAAATTGAGTTCACTAAGCTAGACTATTCAAGTGATGATTCAATTGATGATAGCTCATCTGAATCTTCATCTCCTTCCTCTCCTAGAGTATATGTCAATCTTCACAAAGATCCGGATATGAATTATTTCTTAGATGGTGAATGTATTCTTCCCCAAAGCCAATCTCAAGATGAAAACGATGGATTTTACCAACCACAACCGGAGGAAGACTATTTGGGTACCCAGGTATGCTCTAAACTTAGATAATGTTGGTTGAATTGGTCCAAATTTTCAAAAAAAATGTGAATTTGTTAAGTAGATTTAGGCTTGTTCGGTTACCTAAAGAACATGTGTAAAGAACATGTAACCGAACTCATTCGAAAGTGTAGTTCGGTTACTTTTTTGTGAACACGCTGAGTGTTATGTTACAGAACTCTCCAATAATGGAGAGTTTTTTTTGAAGTTCGGTTAACGGACATGTTCTAACAGAACTTTGCAAATAGGATTACGGTGTTATGTTCGGTTTGCCGAAATGTAACCGAACTTTAGGGTCTATAAGTTCGGTTAGTTTGCAACCAATACTAACTTAGAACTTATGTAAAATAAGATTTCACATTAGTGTATAAAGTTCGGTTGGTTCGCAAACTTCATACCAACCCACTATCTAACAAGAACTTATGTACAATAAAATTTGATTTAGTATATGTAAAGTTCGGTTAGTTGTCAACTTGCTTGACAAACCGAACTCTGAGTTCGGTTATCCCGATAAAATTATCATGTAACCGAACTTATTTCATTGCAATTGATGTTGTTCCATTTCTTGTAGATTGAATGTCAACCTATACCAATGGATAATCAACCTTCTCAGGTTGGCATGTTGTTTGAAGATACATCTAATCACTATGTCAATGATTTGGTTTTTGATAAACCTATTGATGCGAAGAATTGGGCTAGAGACCATGCCAAGAAAGCCATGTGTGTATTAGTTTTGAATGGACAAGAAAGCCAAACTCGTTTTTAAATGGTTTGTGAGAGAAGTGGAGATCCCGATGTTAGTCACAAGAGGAAGGGTTATGTGTATAAAGGAAAGACGACGAGGAAGAACACAGCGTGCTCAAAGAAAATTAAATGTCCATTCAAGCTAGTATTTAGTAAGTGCAAAAAAAAGAATGGATGGGTTCTATCTATGGATAAGGTGGCAGGTCATCATAACCACCCTCGTCCGGATGATCTTGAAGGACATGCAATGGCCGCAAGGCTCACTCCTCAAGAAATGGACAAAATAGCTAAATTTAGGAGAATGGGAATTTCACCACTTGACATGCTTCGCTTACTAAAGGATGATAACAAGGATAATGTATCATCTTTGACGACCATTTACAATGCAATTGAGACAATTAAAAGGAATTAATGGAAGGATAGACAAGTTATGCAACAATTGTTTTTTTGCGCTAAAGAGAAAGGTTACGCGGTTCAAAAGAAGGTAGGTCCGGAAGATGAAATAACACATCTCTTCATTGCGCATCCGAAGAGTGTTCAATTGGCTCAATCCTTCCATCAAGTTCTTATAATAGATTGCACTTACAAAACTAACAAATACGAGATGCCATTGTTGAATATTGTTGGTCGTACCTCGACGAAGTCACCGTTTACCGTTGCTTTTTATTTTCCAGAAGATGAGCAAGAACCAAGTTACACTTGGGCGCTACAACAAGTGAAGGCCATATACCGAGATGATGATATCCCCGCGGTTATAGTGACGGACAACGATGTAGCATTAATGAACGCAATAGAGAGAGTCTTCCCATTAGCACATAATATGCTTTGTACGTTCCATATATGGTGTAATGTGATGAATAGGTGCAAGCCTCAAATTTTTCCACCAAAGAGGAAAGCATTTGAAGAGATTAGTAAGCTAGGAAGATGAACAAGCGGATGCAAAGAGAATTCGATATACAATACACTATAAATCACGCTAAATGGGTTGCTTTCTCTGGTGAATGGGAGTCATTGACTTGGTCTCTCACCGAAGAAGAGTATAATCTAAATCTTGCGCATTTATCGAACATTGGTCTAGCCCCGAATATCCCGAGGATATTGTAACGTATGTGGTTAAGCAATGGTTGGAACCGCACAAAGAGCGCTTCGTTTATGCATTTACCAACCACCATAAACACTTTGGGAATCAAGCGACAAGTTTGGTAGAATCGGCTCACCACCGGTTGAAGAACAATATTTTTGGATGTGTCGATAATTTTGTGATTGTGTTTAACGCAATGGAGAATTACTTCAACCGCGAGATTTATAGAATTAAAGAGAAGTTTCAAAAAATCCGCATCATGAAGTACAAAAGGATTGTACAAAAAGATGGTAAAATCAAGAAAATAGAGGAGCTTCGGTTGTTCAAGGGACTCCATTATAATGTTTCACGTGCTTGCATTAAGAGGTTAATGATAGAGGTGAATTTGATTTGACATATGGGGAACCAAGCCGGACGATCGAGGTGTGTGTTTGCAACATGATGAAGTCTATGGGACTCCCTTGTCGCCATATGATAGTTAAGTATGAACATGGCATAATCCCTCTAAGCGATATAGATCCATATTGGCAACAATTAAGTTTTGTCCCTCCTCCAAAGAGCGATGTCGGAGAAGAGTTTGGTGACAATGAGATGGGAAGAATCGTTATCGAGATGTACCGAAACATGAACAAACTCGAAAAGCAAATCTTTTGGGATGACATGTGGCCAATAGTTTATCCACACACTTCGGAGAATGTGCACGAACCGAAAAAAGGCAAGGGAAAAGGTAGGCCAATCACCAAAGAAACAAAAAAATAAGTAAGAGAATATGCAAAGGTGTTGGCTAAGAGGAAAAGTGAAATGACCCCTTTTACTAGAGATCCTTGTGGGCATGAGCATATGTGGCGAAGTACCAAGAAGATTCTAAGAAAATGTCTAGGAATATTATGGAAAAGGGCGAAACAAGTGAACGGGATATGAAGAAAAAAGGACCGATGTTACGCTCGCAACCAACCCCACCTACTCCATCGGAACCTAGCCAACCAATTCAACGAGACGTGAAGCTTAAGGCTCCAATATGCCGCATCCAAGAAAGAAGTCGACCAATTGATGATACACCACCTTTTGTTGATAAAAGGTACTTGAAAGAGCTACCTCCATACATTAGAAAGTACGTCATATCCACCGATGACGTCCCTCCGGATGGTAATTGCGGATTCCATGTTGTCCTACAACAACTAGGGCCTTTCACTCAAGGTGCGAAGTTGTATAATGATAATCAAATCACTTATGTCCGGCAAAGGTTGTTGATGAAGCTAAAGGAGAAACCGGAATTTTACAAGAGAATGTTGTCAGATGGGGATGCTAGTCTCAATGTGCAATTTGTTAGGTATCAAATGCGTCTCCACGGGGGGCATCCAATCACAAGGGATCATTGGATGGGCATGCCGATATGTGGGCACTTAATCGCCGAAGCATTCAATTGCGTGGTTCACTATTTCTCAAAAGGTGCTAGTTTCACATACACTCCAGAAAACAAAAATATGTGTCGAGCAACTTAGACGTAGGAGAGTGGTGATTGCGCTTGTTAACAACAACCATTTTATAGGCCTACGGTTAGAAGACGATTGTCCACTTTGCCTCCGATATGCGGAAACTCTTATTGGCATGGATTTAACGCAGGCACAATGTTGGGTTGGTGCATTATGTACGAGCATAACATGGAGATGTGGAAAACTTTGAAGGATTCGGAAAAATCATACACGAAGGTTCAATTTCCCTTGCGGATGATTAAATATACCATTAATTAAACTAAGTATGCTTTGAACATCAACATAAGAATCAAAGATTGTGTTTTTTGGAATTAGGTCTTATTTTTGGGTTATGCTTTGAACATTTTCATAAGAATAAGAGACTGTTATTTTTGGAACTTTTTTTTTCTTCATATTGGAACTTAATTACATGACATCGCCGAACAATGAGACATCAAGACTTAAGTTCGGTGAGGAAATGAAATTATAGGACATTGCTGAACTAAAACTAAAGCTACATAACATTTAATATCCGAAACGTGTTATGAAAAAGTCTTTAAGGATGCGGAAATGATCTTCATATTTGAAATCCTTTCTCTTCCGTCTTCGCCATTCGTTTTTTGATGTTAAAATGATTTCGGCGAATCCTTCACCCCTAAGTCGATACCGCCTTACAATACGAAATAAAACCATAAATTCCACAACTCTATGTCTAATCTTTTCGAATCGAATGAACAAAGCTATATGATCACGGTTATGAGAGTTTGTTGTGTCGGAGCAAAATTTCTCATGAATTTTCCCCCAATAACTTTGACTCATAATACCATTCATTCTTCGTTCTTCACCCCTCTTTGGATAGTATAGTATGTAGTTTACGCAAAGACATAGATCTTCATCTAGAGTAAATTTAGGAGTAGTATTTTGCCATTATTAGAAGATTTTGAGACAAAATGTTAACTATGAGACACATATTTATACCCTTTGAGGTGTATAACGGCTATAAAAATAGCCGTTACTTGAAATTAGTGTCATTCAAATTTCAAAATACATAGTTCTATTACATAAGAAATGCATCGCGAAAACCGAACTCACGGGTTCGGTTGGTTCTGTAAATCCAAGGTAACCGAACAATGCAAACCACCAAACTGCAAAGTTACAATGTAATGTTAGGTTACCTGGTAAATCATAGCAGGTAACCAAACTTAGGAAAAATATGTCGATTTTTGATCTCCACATTGTAATGTTCGGTTACTGCAAAATAATACAGTGTATGCTTAAACATTACACTGTAACTTTTGAAATTTTGTTGTTGTGAGTTCGGTTAGATTTCAAAATCGTGAACCAACCGAACTTGTGGACCACCAAGTTCGATATCTGCATAATAATACAAGGTAACCAAACATTACTGACTTGTAACTTTTGAAATTTTCTTGTTGTGAGTTCGGTTAGATTGCAAAATCTGAGAAACAACCGAACATTGGAGTTCGGTTGGCTGCAAAAATTATAGTTAACCGAACTAAAACTACACTAAAATTTGGATTATGAACCCATAAATTCGGTTACCAGCCTTTTCTGCGAATGTAAGAACATTGGAGTTCGGTTGCTGCTGAAAAATTGTAGGTAATAGAATACAACTCCGTAACTTTTGAATTTTTTTTTTAGCTGAGTTCGGTTAGATTTCAAATTTGAGAACAAACCGAACTTAAGAACATCCGATTCGGTTGTTTACGAGATTTAGTCTACTAACCGAACTATCTAATTGTTTCTTAAAAATTTGAATGTAATGAAACACTTAACCGTCAAATAGCCAAACTAATCCCTTAAAACACAAATTAAAAACCAAATTAAGAAATTCATTTACTAATCCACATAACTAAATGTTGGAAGCACACGAACATAAGAAAACAAACTACCAAATCCGCAATAAAAAAGTATTCCAAATATAAGGAAACAAACTACCAATTCCGCAATAAAAAAGTCTTCCAAACATAAGAAAACAAAGTATTATTAAATCCACAATAAGTTTTCTAAACATAAGAAACCAAAGTACTAATTGTTGCAATCACTCATTTACCACGACCACTACGAGAAACTTTTCTACTCTTGCGTTTAGGAGCTTTAGGTCGTCCTTCGTCACTAGGAGTGTCATCTCCACTACTTTGTTGTTCAACCATCCGACTTGAACCTTCCCCTTCTCGGCGACTCCTCTTCGACGTCATGGTCTGGCTTGGATCAACGTGGCTTGTATCGACAAGGTTGGGATTAAAAACATTAGTTATTTGGTTGTAGAGGTCTGTTTGTTCTCGAGTATCCATCGGCTCTCCACTCCGGATTTTTGCCATCATTTTCTTCAACAATTTAGCATTTGCCTTCACCTTTTCTCATCAAAAACATAAGTAACTATTATTTTTCAATACTTCATAACATTTTGAAAAACAAAAATAAGAGTAAATATCTTCTGGCTTGAATTCCACAAGATCAAGGCCTCATCACCACACATAGGGGTATGCTTCATAGTTTTCTTAGCCTCTTTCTCCATTGTCGTCGCTTTTGCTTTATCAGCACGGGCTTGTTGGACACTGTTTATTACACGAGGATGAGAAAAATGTTCATACCATTCCATATATCCCTCGTCAGCGGCATTTGTCTCATCAAACGAATCTTGTAACTCTTCAACTGGAACAAGATAATCCACAAAGTTCTTCCAGTGGTCCATTGATGGAGCAGGATCGTATTTGGGGGAGAAATTCTTCTCAGTGTTCTTAGTTCCCTGCTTCTTCACCTTGAAGTTGAAGTTTTCCACTTGTGGGACACTTTGGACACAAGAAACTTGTCTTAATACTCTTCGAGGATTATACATTGTACAACCTCCAGGATGAAACAACGATCCATTATACGCCGTAATGTGAGAAATCAATAACCTCAACATCCTCCTCGTCTTCATCGATGCAATGGTGTAAGGATGGAAAACCACATCTTCCACTTTGTTAACTTATCCAATGTCTCCCTCAACTCCAACACATTTTTTTCTTATTATTTTCCTGTGAGTTCAAAAATTCATATTAACCAGATGTAGGCTTCCCATAAGGCCAAGGAGTGTGAGCATGAGACAATTGCAGTTTAGGGAAGTGGTCGTACACCCAAACCTATAAGAAGAGGCGACAAATAATACATTCGCAATATGATTAGTAACAATACACATTCATTCACTTATATATTGAAACACACAAACGATAATTTAACGGGATTTTTGAACAAGGGTGTATAAGCCTCCAAAATATAGACTCTTAAGCCTCGAAGCTTTTAGAGTTCCTCTTGAACGAATGAAAGAAACCGCAATGCCCCAAGAGTAGTTGTTCACTTCATTCGGGGGTCCAATAGGCTGGAGGTAATGAGCATTTACCACATGACACGAAATCGGGGGAAGAAAATGGTTCTAGTTGATATAACAAATAAGCAGTCACATGGTGCTTAATCTTCTCCTCTGTCATCACCAACTTTCCTCCAGCAACCAAATCTTTCGTCCCTGAAAAACTCATCAAACAAGGTTTTGAGCTTGATCTTTTTCAACTTCTTCTTGTACGTGCGGTCTTCCTCAAACTCATTATACTCATCACCTTCCTTAGGCTCTTTGTTAGCTCGTCTAAACTCACATTTACGCCTTTTATCGCTCCATCCTAGACACCTTTCGACTAGCTTTTCAAGAAGTTCAGAACTCATCGAGGGATCGTAGCCATCTCGAACACTTGTTCCTGTAATTGGTAGGGCTGTGATTCTAAAACAATCATCCGGAGTTATTGCCATCTCACAAAAAGGTAGATGAAAGGTATCCGGAAGCTGGATAAGACCTCTCGGCAAATGCGATATGATGTGACATCAAATTTTTTGGTGCGCATGTGGTATCCGTTCCATATTACACAGTCAAATACGCAGCGGACCTCATCACACTCATTTTCTATATTCCATATCTTGTTCTTTTGACGTTTCAAAACACGAACAACATTATTATGATCCTACAAAAGCAACATCATATCTTATATACTAATATATATATAGAAAAGAATAATATATGTCAAAATATAATAAAATGACTGAGAAATCTTGATGGTTAAGATTGAACCATACCTTTGTCGCAAAGATCTTGGCAGCCCATGAGTTTTTGTAGCCCATCAATACCTCCCCTCCATCTCTTGGAGTACCATAAGTTGGCATCTTTGACGTCAAACACAAATTGTCATCAGGAATGTATGAATATCTAGCACAAGGCTTTTTAGGCGTCTTTCTAGGTTTCTTTCGCACTTTTTCTACTTGTGCCTCTTCCTCTTCGTCTTCCTCTTCATCCAAGTCCTCCTCTGATTCATCATCATCCTTATCTCCATCTTCCTCATCTTTGTCACCCTCATTTCCTCCTCCTTCATTTGGTTCACCATCATCATTGGCACCCTCATTTCCTCCTCCTTCAGCTGGTTTACCATCATTGGCACCCTCATTTCCTCCTCCTTCAGCTGGTTCACCTTCTCCACCTTGATGATGTTCTTGATTGCCCATCTCTTCCACGATCTCTTCATTAACTTGTTGGATTACGTTGTCAACATTATCTCTATTAACACCACTTGGATGACAACACCCGGTAATGACCCACCTCTATACTTAGCATTTTTGGTTCCACAGTTACCGGCATCACAATGTACTTTGCCTCGAGGCGTGGGAATTCTAAGATCTTCCAGTAAAGGTTTGTTTGATTTTTTGCCTCTTCCACTAATCAAGAAAACAAAAGATAATAGCTTAACCGCTAAATGATTCACTAAATCAGATACAACATAAGGGTTCTCAGCGTAAGGTTTGGTTAATAGCAAAAGTTCACGAAAAATAGGCCAACTCTAATTTTGTGTTCCATAGTATAGTTCGGTTACCAAAGGTTTTTTACGAACAAACCGAACTCAACATTGGTCAATATTAATGAAGAGTTCGGTTTGTCAAGTTTTTTTGCGAACAAACCGAACTCCACATGTATGCAACTACTGAAGAGTTCGGTTTGTCAAGGTTTTTTGCGAATAAACCGAACTCAACATGTATGCAACTCAACATAGTTGTACAAGTTCGGTTACATTGAAACTCAACATATTGGGAAAAATAGCATAGTTCGGTTACATTGATTTTTTTTTCTTTTTTAGGTAAAGTTCGGTTACTAAATAGTTTTAGATTTTTTATGCGAACAAACCGAACAAAACAGCACAGTTCGGTTACATAAAAACTCAAAATAGCGGGCAAAATAGCAGAGTTCGGTTATATGTGGAAAAAAAATTGTTGTAAATTTGGTTAAGTTCGATTAGAAAAAAGTCGTAGGCTTCTTTGCGAACTAACCGAACTGGAAGTTCGGTGAGCTAGTTTTCAATCCTATAGAACCGAATTGTTCTTCGTGTTCTTCCTTTCAGGGAGTTCGGTTAACAAACTAGGGTGTTTTAAAAAATCGTCCTAACCGAACAATGCACTGTAACTGCCATTTGAACCCTATTTTGATGATTTCTATTCAATTGAAGCAATGAAAATCAAATTAAAAGTTATGGGTTTGTTGGAAAATACCTACGGATTGGTCCCATGGCAGAATCAGGCTTCGGCTTGCGTCTTTGATACTCGATGATGCCTCTAACTTCCAGGTTCCACTTCTTCCTCAATTTGAACTTGTTTCGATGTGCTAGATGTCCTAATGGGGGACTGTTCACAGGAGTCTTTTGGTTTGCTTTGAAGAACCATTCTTATAGTAGATTGATTAATCGACGATGAAAATTTTATGAATCGACGATTAATCGATGAAGACGATGTTGAAAGGAAGAAGAAGAAGAAGAAGAGAAAAACTTGTTTGGGAAGCGGTAGGGTAGGTCTGATTTTTTTTGTTTTTGTTAATAAATTATATTAGGTTAATAATCTAAAACCGTTTTAGTGATAATTTTAATTAGGGTTTGGGGGCAAATTAGTAATGTCCACATTTTAGGACATCCCTTATAAATGTAGGGTAGATGGCCTTATAAAAGAATGGTCCCCAAAAAAAAGGCTGGTCCCCAAAAAACGGTTCCTAAAAAGATGCACATGACTCTCCTAATGTCTTTTGTTACTTCAGATGAGGTAAAAACCAAACTCTTAATTCTTGATATTGTTTCGTTATGTCTGGGTATGTATACCATCCAGCAGTTCCCTTATATTTTAGTGGGAATGTTATATATGCCCCTAGTATCCATGGGCTTTGCACGAACACCCTTCAGGGGCAATTTTACAACAGGCTTAATATCCCCAAGATGTTGATGTCCGATTTTAACCTCAACTTTACTTAACCTTCCACCTCTTCTTCTTCTCTCAGGAACCAGTCGAGACGCCAGTCTCCATTGACGTTACCAGTACCACCAACATCTCTATCGCCATCACCACAACCAACACCACTAGCGCTTTCTTCCAAATCCCACCACCACCGCAACATCTAATACTGAACTTTCATCGCCGCCACAGTCGGATCGATAACAAACGAGAGATGGTGGTTTTCGACTTCAATCAAATCTCGAAATCAAACTTCATAAACACCATCAATAGATATTCTTCTTCTCATTTTAAACGTAATTTATGCATCAATTGAAGATTCAAGCGATCAAGATAGAGTTTTAGGTTTTCAATTTCTATTTCAGATTTGAATGGAGATTTTAATTTTGACAATGAAGACGATGATGAATAATTTCTTGAATTATTATAGATGGGATCCGATATCTTGTCAAAATAGGGATTTAAACTGAAGTGCTAATGTTCTCGGTGAAGAATATACACTATACAAAACTAATCCGGTGAAGAATCAACGAGAAATAGTTTTCAAAACTTAGATCACAGTGAGAATCGGCGAGAAATGTTTTCTTTAGCGAGAAATCAACACCACCACCGTTTCAATGATGACCACCACCGTTTCAACAACAACAACTTCCTTTTCTAGGTAAAAAAATGGAAACTAAGGTTATGATTTCGAGATTTGCAATTTAGAGTAGGTTTTAATTTCTGAACATTTTCGATCTTTGTTGCCTGAGACTTATCAAATGGAGATGGAGTCTTCATGGATCGATACAATCGATTGTGTATTGATGATTTTTCATTACAAAGGTCAGATTCAAACCATGAGACGGAGTTTCAAGACAATAATTAAGTGCAGAATGGGTTCTCAGGTAGCAAATTCAAATAAGGTTAAATTGATTTGTGTGGCGGTTGTATATGGCTCAGTTATGAGATGGGAAGTTGCTGGCTGTGTTTGGTGGTCAAATGGGTGTTGATTGATTTGGTTTTGGGTTCGAGTTGGTGGTCACAAAACAGATGAAGGAATAAGATGTTGCTACTGTAGTTGTGAGATTGAGACTCATAGAGAATTATATATGGTTTTCAATGAGGGAAGATGGTGTTCATGGCTGCAATAATTTCTTTATATCATATTTCTCTACAGGCAACAAAAACATGAAGAATGAGGGATACAGATGATGAGGAAATCAATAAAAAGCTTGTGTCAATATTCTCGAGTTGAATTGTTGGCATGAAGGAATATATAGATGGGTATTGACAGTGTCGCGGCCATGGTTGATTATTGGCTTCTATTTACTATTGATGTGTGCGTATGGCTTGGATTGGAGAATGTTTGGTATCGTGGGTGTGCTCGAGTCTAGTTATCTTTTAGTACTTATGAAGTGTTTGGAGCTCACAAGAGTTATAATAACCAAGCTGTAGGTTAAAGTATTATGAGAGAAGCTTGTGGCTCGATGTTATATGATATCGATTGAATGTGGGATATTGGCTTGGTGAGATGTAGATAGTTGTTGTGCAGAGAATGGGAAGTGACCAGTGGTTTTGAACGGATGAAGTAATTGGAAAATAAAGTTGCGAGAAGTTACGATATATGTGCTGGCTTAATTTCATTTGACGGAACTGTGTTTGAGTGAGACGAGGTATTTGGGTTTGAACTGATTGCTAAATACATGTTGATGGTGCAATTTTGAGTTTGCAATGTTGATTCCATATCAACAAGGAAGCAAAGAAGTCCTTAAGATGGTACTACAATTTTGTTTGCATCCAAGGAAATCAATAGCATCAGAGCAAGTCTCACTTAGAAGTGGTATCTTATAACTCTAGTTGATAAGTTCTACGAGTTATATGTCTATTGGATGTGATTTTGAAATGTTGTATAAATGAATCGTGGTGCAATGGTAGCATGTTGACTATATGTCGAAGATGTGTGTTCGACTCACGCTAGGTTCACTTTTTTGTGTACAATTTTTATTTTTGGAGACAACTTGAGATAGTTGCCTCCATATATGAAGACAACTTGTGCTAGTTGCCTCCATATTTGGAAACAACTTTGGCTAGTTGCTTCCACTTTTGAAGACTACTTTGTGCTAGTTGCCTTCGCTTTTGAAGCAACTTAAGCTAGTTGCCTCCACTTTTGGAGATAACTTGAGTTAGTTGCCTCCGGTATAGACACTATTTATTGGAGACAACTTGAGCTAGTTGCCTCCACTTTTGGAGACAACTTGAGCTAGTTGCCTCCGATATGGACACATGGTAGTGGTGGTCGTTGGCGGCGCGGTGGTGGTTGACGGCGGCGGTGGGTGGTGGCTATTTACGGGCGGTGTGATTGGTGGCGGTGGTGGTGGACATTGGTGGTGTTGGTTAGCGGCGGCGGTGGTTGGTGGTGGTTGGCGGTGGTGGACAGTTGTGGTGGTTGGCGGCGGTGGTGGTTGGTGGTTGGCGGTGGTGGTGGTGGTTGGTGGTGGTGGTGGTTGGTGGTGGTGGGCGGCGGTGGACAATGTTGGTGGTGGTTGGCGGTGGACGGTGGTGGCGGGTAGTAGAGGTAGTTTTTTTTTGTTTTTTTTGAATAATGGTTAGCCTTTTTTGTATATACACTATATAAAAAAGGGTATTTTAGTAATGTATTAAGCTTAGGGGTATTTATAAAGTTCAAAAGGGTATATTTGCAAGGGGCCTCATAGTAAGGGTATATAGATAATGTTCCCTATATTTTACTCGCATTTACAGTAATTGTGCGAAATCAACTGCATGAAGTGGAATTATGAATATCATCTTGCTTCTAGTTTATTGAGATCAGACGAGTTTTAAGGATGTGAAAATGAGCTTCAATATCTTGAACTTGTACTGAAAAATGCCATAGATTTTGAGTCAGCAATTCTCAAGGCTCTCGCCTAGTACTCAGCTGAACAGTTTACTGAACAAATGAAGAGAAGCCCCCTCTCAAAATATGTACAAACAGAATTCATCTGTGATGGACCTAAGATGTTGATTCATTTTTTGTTTCATAATCTTTCCAAGAGGTCTGTCAGGCCATGGAGAATGATGCTCAATTCATGGAAGCCTTCTCATCTTGACCATTTTCTTGCAAATCCCACATAAATATTGTGGTGAGCTAACCCTGTTGCATCCCTATTCCCAAGTCTAAGCCTGGTAAAAACAGAGAATACCATTCTGACTTTCAGTGTTCTAGTCCATTTTAAAGGTCTGAACTGCTCATGCTATAAAGACATACTGCAACAATAATGTCTAATGGAGAATCAATAGTCATCTTGGTTTGCACTTTGGATGATTCAACCAAAATTAAGGTTACATTTGACATGCTTATCCATCAAATACCTCAACCCAAAATAGTTACTGACCAGAGTTGTACATACACATACACACACATACAGTGAAGCAATTTGTCGCCCTAAGCTGGGTTCTGCTACACTTTTATTCACATTTGACATGTTTTATCCTGATGTATTTCCTGTCAACATACACCTGATATTATGTATATGAGGTCTTGCACACATCTCCATCTGTATTGCAAGGCTTAATTACTCTCAATGCTGCATTTCATCCTGCAACAGAGAATATTGTGAGTAAGAAGTTGACATTATTGATCCTCCATGTCAGGGATGGCAAAGAGCGTACATTCCTCGTAAAAATAAATTTCGATACTTGATATCGTTCACATGCTGGTTCGTGGTATTAAACTTCATGGAATCGGTAATGCAGAGGATCTAATTAGTAAGCTAGTGCGTTAAGTTAATCTTACTGAACTTTTAAGAGAGATCAAAAACTCACACAATCATACATTCGGTTTCCAAGGTGCTGGAGGTGCAGGGGATACAGGGTTTAAAGGTGGCACATTCTGGAACATTGTGTTCCTGTCAACTGTCGAGCCTCTGCTGGTACTAATTGATGCCAATGCAGCAACTAGTGCTGCATTTCCCACTAAAGAAGGTTCTGTATAGTCGGGTAGACCTCTAATATCATGAAACCTATCATTAGAATCAGGGCCTCCTACCATGGCACCTGTGATATTGTAGGGATTGGGATTAGAGGTATTCAACCACACTCGACCACTGCTGCAGTTATATTTGTGTCCGTCTAACGGGATCGAAGCCGCCCGATGATGCACATGGAGTGGAAACCTTGTTCCATATCCCACAAGAAAGCTATAGCTACTGGGATTGGCCCCCAGAATATATTGCATCTGTACATTAGAAATGAATAAAAAATTTAATACGATCAGTTCGGATTAACTATATAAATCATAACCTTAGATAAACACACTCAACAACAGCAGGAAAAACTATGCAGAACAAGGATTTCTACCAATATTAGCTGAGTATAAAAACTGACAGCAGCATAAGCATGGTCTCATCCTATTAGCATGATACATTACATAAGTTTACATAAATAGAAAGAAGGAAACAGAAATTATGAAAACAGAATATGTGACTTGCCTTGTACTTCTATTTCCTCTCATTTCTTAATAATGGACTATCAGAAAAAGCAGATGTATAAGAGGCTAGAAGAGAGCTTGGTCACAACCTATGTGTCAACCAACCTGTCCGTCATTAGTTGGTTGACACCTCACAAGGTGAGTCATAGGACAGCTAAGCAGCTGAGTGTAATCCTAGTTAGCACTAATTAAGATCAACAGTTCAAGATCAACATCTCATGCATAACAAAGTAACAATTCCATTAAACCTTTGGGTTCAATAGAAATATAGAAAATTAAACCAAGCATAAAACAAGATCCATTTCAGACATTACTAGTATGAATCACCTTCGGGCAGGTTCACACTTGCAACATCCAAAATAATCACAAGCAAACCTTACTTTACGTTGCAAAATAAATCACAAGCAAACCTTATTTTATAGAAGACTAATGAAAGACCCTTTGCTCCTGAACCACAAGCATCGTCATTTCTTTCTCAACCTAGCCATAAGCATCCACAGCCTTGTAACGCAACACTTTCAGCTTTGATTATTTTTAAACCATGACAAGCCATTCTAACTGCCTGACCTTATCACAAACACCAAGACCTGTACCTTACAGATATAATTTTCTCAAAGACTCATTCTTGTGCTTCAGCAAGCATAAGTCTCTCCAAACAACTAAACCACAGAAAAAGCTTCATTCTCCTTAGAAAAATCCTTTCATACTCTCAAAGTATCGCAACACTTAGTCGAGTAATAGAAAGTGCAGAATATTCATACACAACTTTCACAAATTGGAAAACAAACAACACAGCTACAATGCACTAGTATACTTTGAAAACCAAGTCTGCACCTTAAGGAAAAACATACCTTAAACTTGACTATTAAACCTTTGGGCCTAATAGATTCACGAGAATACCTTGTGAATTCTCACCTTGACTTATATTTCCAAATTCTAGACTCAAACTACCGGATTCTTCTATATTGCATCTCGGAACAAAGAATGCAACATTAGATTCACGAGCTTCCGACAATATGTCAAGACTTGATTATCATCATAACTTTACACATGACAAACATCTGATTTGCCTCAAACATGAAAAAACAAGTCACTCACCACCATATGATTGATCCAAGACTTCGCAAGCATAAATTACCTTTGGGTTGATTCATACTCGCAACTTCCAAAACAAATCATATATAAAACACAACAAATGTATGTATTCTCACTAAAACTCCTTCATTATTCTCAAAGCCTCACTTTGGCGATACTTAGTTGAATAATGAAAAAACATATTATCCACTTTTGAAACTTCAACAACCTTGAACTCAAGGAACAGTTCAAACCCTATGTATTTCTGAATCTGAATCACTTGCTATCCAGTTGGTGAACACTTGTTGAAACTTTAACATTGTCATATGTTCAGAGTTTCTTTGCAACAGACAAACAATGATCACCCAAGCATGGTTTCAAAAATTAAGAATAGATAAAGATCAAGCCAAAAGTCATATCCTCATGTTGAAACCAAAAGAACTAGTACAACTGTTATTATTTTGATACAGAAGATCACTTACATTAATGGTCCTAACCTATTTCTGAAACCACAAATCACAGGCATGTTAAATACAAATACAAATAACATGATATCAAGCATCACTAATGTGACTCCTAATAACCAAGACAGTACTATATCCTTTATTAAGATTCATATTCAAACACTGGATCAATCTTTCTGTAATATAATTCCCTTTTACCAAAATCTTTCCTAAGCAAGATCAGTATAAAAGCTTCATATTGTGATGAAAATGGTATATGCACAATGAAGACCAAGAATAACTGCAAACTGCTCTTTGAACTTCGGAACCTTTATCCAGCATAGAGGAAGTCTACATAGCTACATAAGAGTAACTTTATGTGCAACTAATCGAAAAACATGATTCTGCACATTACTAGTTGAAGAATATGAAAATAACTAGGCGAAAACAAGTAGAATGTTGGAATTTCAGCTTCATAATCACTATACCTTATACTTAAACATGATTATGTATAACCCATATATTGAAATCCATTAACCTTAGTTTAAACACACTCAACAACAGCAGGAAAAACTATGCAGAACAAGGATTTCTACCAATATTAGCTGAGTATAAAAATGACAGCAGCATAAGCATGGTCTCATCATATTAGCATGATACATTACATAAGTTTACATGAATAGAAAGAAGGAAACAGAAATTATGAAAACAGAATATGTGACTTGGCTTCTACTTCTATCTCCTCTCATTTCTTAATGATGGATTATCAGAAAAAGCAGATATAAGAGGCTAGAAGAGAGCTTAGTCACAACCTATGTGCCAACCAACCTGTCCATCATTAGTTGGTTGACACCTCACTAGGTGAGTCATAGGACAGCTAAGCAGCTGAGTGTAATCCTAGTTAGCACTAATCAAGATTAAACAAAACAGGATTAGCTTAAACAAACCAACATTTGTTGCTAAACCGACATTAAGTCTAACAAAACTTACCTGGGATCTGGAAAAATTTCGCAACTCATCTACATTGATGTACTGTGGACCACACTTCCATACAGGTACTTTTTCTGCACTCAAGTAGTCAGCAAAGACTGACGCAATAAATGCAGTACTGGCCACATACTGCAGATGCCTTCGGCCTCCAGGATTGAGTATTACCATCCCTCCTGTATTAAGTGAAGAATAAAAAACACATTTGAAGATAAGAAACCCCAGTAATGATTATAGTTGGATACAACCCTGTTTTACAATGGCCTTTACAATTTCAGAAATCCTTTTTGCATCCTGCCATTGCAAGCAAAATTTGAAAGATATACAACAGGATGTGTTTGTGGATGATGAAAACATCGTACAAAAAGGCTTCTTTTTTTTGGCATCTAGATGCTGCATTTGCGGCATGGAGCAAGACAATATGCCTCATTACGCCACATTTATTGTGGTTTTCTGAATCCGAAGTCTTTTGAAAATATGTTTAGTGTTGCCATTGTAAAAGAAGTTTGGTCGACAGCAGCCTGTACTACAATTAATGAACTCTGGTTTCAAAAGAACAGACGTCTTTTTGATAATATTATTCCTTGTGAGAACTATTCAATTGGTGTATGAAGTTGGTTATAGAACAAAGGGAACAAGGTGGAATCAGGCTTATGATCTGCAAGTGTTAGGTTTCTTTCATCTTGGCATCAGAAATCTCAAGTCTAAGGCTATTAAGAAGTGTCACTGGTCAGCTCCAACTTATGGTTACGAGGTTCAAGATTAAGAGTGGGGAGAGTATTCACCATTCAAGAAGGCCAAATTTTGTGTTTTCCTACAGAAATGCCTAATGTGACATACTACAGAGGTAGCTGTATTTTGTCCTAAGTTTGGCTTTCTTTCTGTTTTCTTGCAAGTCTGATGGCTTTTAGCTGGTTTTTGCAAACCCCTTTAGTTTTTCATTCAACATAATTGCGTGATTTAGCAAAAAAGTATAACTGCATGCAAAAAGTTAAGAGTAAGATTTTACCTCTTGTATAATTGAAGATGTCATACTGACGAAGATAAGAGCAAGCGTTGTCCGCCGAGATATCATAGTATATCCTCAACATGTCTTCAGCAGGATATCCAGGGTTGAGGAAAACACGCAATCTTCTCAACAATAGAGCGACTCCTGGAAGCTTGTTATCCCATGAAAGTACCCTCAAATGGCTTGATCTTTGAAATACACCAGCATTTTTAGCTATACCTTTATCTGTTGCTAAGGAGAGGAAGCTGGGGTTACCAGTGGCGTAGTATATCAATGATGAAGCCCAGAGATACTCATCATGGAACCCAGATGATCTATAACGCTGGTCCTCAGAAATTGGAGATGGACGCCTACCCGAATCCATGGCAAAGTAGAATAATGAAACTGCCTCTTCTATAAGCTTTCTAGAATAGTTTCTATCATCAGCAAAAATAATTGAAGAAGCCGCTAATGCTGCTGCCATCTCTGCAGCTGTCTCGGGCGCCGAATCTGATATAACCGGTCGACGAATATAATCTATGTCCTCTGGTCTCTCCCAGCATAGATCATCATAAGTATCACCATCCGAAGCCACTTTACCCACCTGAGATATCCAAGTAGAATAGAATAGTTAGAGGATAGAACAATGAACAATGAAGAATAAAAATGAATAGTTGGTATGTAAACTTAGCGGACAAATGTTCTAAAACAAATAAGAAACAGGACATGAAACAGAGTAAAGAACAGAGATATTATTGCAAGGTATATTCTACGAAAATCAAGTCAATGAAAAAATACAAACAAGGAATGAAGGAGAGGCCATTCTCTTATGAGTACCACATACATTATACATATCACAGGTTCGTCTGCCAGTCACCAATGCAAAGTGGATTTTGAAACAGGACACCAAACAGAGTAAAGAACAGAGATATTGTTGAAAAGTATATTGTTCGAAAAAATATAAACAAGCTATTTTCTTATGAGTACCACAAACACATCACAGGCTCATCTGCCAGTCACACACCCAAGATACAGATGTTTCTCTGGAAATCTGTCAATACCGGCATTCCAACATTCGACATTTTATATCACAGGTGCATTGCAGCATCTCCAACTTGCTCGAGGTGCCCCATTCAGAAACTCCAGAACACATAATGCTTCAATGCCACTACACTGCCCAGGTATCGCACTCATTCTTGGATTTGTTAAACACATCAGGAAAAGGCCCAGGCAATCCAAATTCCACTGTCCTTGAGTGAGCTGCTACAAAATTTATTCCAACACAGTCCACATCAACTAATTTCCTCACCTATGTCTGCTTTCTTCTTTGGAGTCTCTGGATAAGCCGCAATGCCTCATTTATAAGCAACAAATACTACTGCCAGAACAATCAGAAATGGCGGCTACTAAGTTGGCAGATGAATTCATTCACACCCATGAATCTGTTGAAAAATTTAGGGTATGGAACAAAAAAAAAATAGGCTTCAGGCACGTAACCACTTTCTTTAAAGTGTTATTTGCTCCCACTCGATTAAAGTTGGTGAAGGGATGCTATTACTCGTTCTAGAACACAATCAGAGTAGAGATCATATTAAAAAAACTGTATGTCTGGTATACTTGTATTCTTTTATAGATTCTCAAGAGACATGTAGCAAACTTATATGAGAAAACAGATTCTCTACATCTTTATATGCCGTGAACAGTTGCAACACTGATTTTCAAGAGTCATGTTTCTGTTCAGACATTTTGTAATGATTCTCTCTTATGGTTCAAACCGAAATTGGTTATACAAACCAATTCTCTGACAGCCAATGTATATCCAATCTATATCTTGAATGTTTGTTAAAAATATCCAACAATCCCACAGTAGAACAAATATAAGTGTGTTAACAGTTTAAACGAGTAATGTGAAATGTCTTTATGCATGCACAAGAGCGTCACTGAGATTAAACTCTTGCTTCGTGTAAATGTTTCGAAGTTATGTCGAAGTTGATGGTGGCCTTGGCTTTAAACCAACTACTCCTAAGTGACATAACCAAAAACACCACCACATAGAAACACCAATACCTATAATGAGTTTGATTGTCGCTTAGCACAATTATGGCTTGTGCTTTCCTGGTTTCATGAGCAATCCCAAGGGAAACCAGATTCTTATGAGAAGCGGCACCACTTTTCATAAACTTGTTAACAAAGACTTGAACTTCGTTAAGACCAGTAAATCAACCTCTATTCATAATGGTAGTAATATTAGTTTTCGCAATCAGGATTCAAAGTTTAGCGATGAAACTAATCACTTATCATTAACTTGTTTTTACCCATTAAACCGACAAACTAGTCATTGAAAGCATAGTGGTTGGCCAGGTTATCATTACCTGTGACAAAATAGGTTACAATCCCATATCCATATGTATGTTGAATTCACAGTGAATTCCTACAAAGTAATTTACCTTGGATTTGTTAATGTCATCCAACAGTTAATAGACTTTGTCTGTTTCTTATGCCACTGTGGCTCTTAGTTCACTGTTTAAGCAGCCATAAATTATATCTTGGATTCAAAAATTCTCTAAACCAAGATGCCACATTACCACACAGCAATGTGGATGCTCAGCTCTTATTTTAATCAATAAAACGCTCTTGCAGACAGTTTCCTCTAGCATTCTATGAGCACTAGATTGCTCAATCTTACTTGTCCAATTCCTACATATCTCCCATCTTACCTATTTTTTTGTAGAATGGACAATTCTTTTAGGGAACATAGCAGCATGCTACACAATCAATGTGTGTCAGAGTATAACTATAATAAGTGGAAATTGAATAAATACCCCCCATTTTCAGGATTAATCTAACTATAACCATTATCCAACAGAATAATCTGAAGTAAGAATTCACTATATTATACCCCCGCAGTTTTATTAATCATAATTCATAAGCAAATTATCACATGAAAGTCATGAATCTGATCTTTTCTCTAATTCAAAGACAAGCCGTGTGTGCATGATATTGTATAGAATCTATTAATGTTCCAAACAGAATCAGTTCTTCATAATTGAAACTGTGAATCATAAAAGAAGTGATTATCAAAATGTATATGACACAATAAATTACTCTTAGAATTATAGAAACCAACAACTTCTACGCAGTAACTTAGATTACTTTATCTATTGTTCGATTACAATACTTATATGCTACAAATCAATAACAAGGATACACTATTTTACAAGGATAAAACCTAGATACTCAACCTCATTATCTGTATATATGATTGACCCAAGACAAAATTGGACTTAAGCCACGACAAAACAGAATTGCACAGCCACAAAGATTTGTTACTCATTACCAAATCTCAGAGTTCAGGTGTCTTGTTTTATTAGTCAGAATACAACCAAGCTGATGATTAATTGATATGAGCATCAATGTTTACATAATCAACCACATTGTCAAATACACATCATATGATTCCCACTAATCCACATTGCCATATATTCTAGGTTGGGGTGATACTAACAAATTTCTGTCTTAGACATTTATCCAAACATCTAATTCACAAATCAAACGTATTTATGCAAACCAAACATACAATGATCAAGACATAAGTATTCTTTGATCATGTATACTCACTACAAGAAATCAACATGGATGCATCAAATATATGTTACAGTCAGTAAATTTAGAGCATGCCGTCACATGACATGATAACACATTAAAACTGAAATTAATGTTACTTATCTGATTTGATGGCAGTTCCCATTGGCAATAAACATTAGCCATCTATATATTAATCTTCGAAACAATATCGCAGAACAGTTGATTCTACAATGTTCAGATATCTACTGTAAATTCCAATTTCCCTCTCTTTCTCCTTTTGCCTTTCTTTGTTTCCTCATCTCGCAAAGAACACCCATATTTAGTTTCTGATCTATGCGCCTAGCCTTAAAACATAAATTCTACACTTGGGCTGAGGACAAGAACAAGACCATCATGGCATATATCTTGGTTCAGTGGTTCCCTCCTAGCTAATGGTAATTGGCTAAAGTCATATACGGATGAAGCAGCCAAAAACAACCCAAGACCAGCAGGAGCTGGATCGGTCATTTGCAACACATTGTGAGAGGTGCTTGCGGCACTGCCGGTTCCTTTAGGGGATACTACTTCACTGGTGGCAGAATGTTGGACTGTTACTTGGTTCAACCTCATTCGACAGCCGGAAACTCTAAATACAGTGGTGGAATCAGATTTGTTATTGTTGGTCAATACACTGAAAAGAAAATCACCACCTTCATGGTACTTGGTGGACACAATCAGCGAAATCCATATTAAAGCAGGTATTTCCAAAACTATGAGATTCAACATATCTATCACAAAGCCAACCATGCAGCCGATGCACTGGCATCAAGTACATCACAGGAATCTCAAGATGTGGGTTACCTGTGCTCGTCCCACTTCCTACCATTCAAACAAGCCTCTAGGTACAAATGTACTGTACAATGGTCCTTCTGACCGACATGCTCAGCCGTTTGAAGAACAAAAGATCCAAAATACGATTTATTTATTACCTAAGCATGCACCAGCTAAAGCACACATAAAAGTTAAAATCAAATAGAAAAGACCTCATACCTGAGTATATATTTTTTTGATTGACCCACTGGATGAGTCATACGTACGCATCAGATAATCGGCTCCCCATCGAATGATCTCGCGCACATGGTGATATTCGTTGATGGAAACATATTTATGTCTATACTCGATAACGCTCCAGGTAAGAAGCGTCATCGAGTGAGCCATTGGGAAGGTAATTTTAACGTTGTCTCCAGCATCATAATATCCTCCTAGTAGTCCTCTAACAGTAACAAACTTTCCATCTTCCGTTGCTGAATTGTCTCTCCAAGAGATGCGGTGAGATGAAGGTAAGACACCAGCTACAGTTGACAACAAGAATAGCCATCAGCAATCATACATCAAAATTACTCAAATAGTGTATGTAAAGTAAAATAACCAAATTTACATACACATCTGAGCATCGAAAAACAAAAGCGCCTTCTTCAGAGCCACCGCATACTCGTCTGGTGGTGTTATTGGAGGAGGACCTCCATGCCTCCAGCTCGTCGATGACACGACGAGAGCTACTAAGAAGAAGACGACCAAGCTACCGGCCACATAAAAGATAGAAGCCCTAGAATTACAATGGCACCTCCGCCTAAAAGCACTCACTACCGTATTGCCATCGGATCGATCCGATGACAATAGGACAGGCTGTGTCTCACTATCTGGCCTTTCCTCCAGATCTATTGTAGTGCGTTGCTGAGATTGAAGCTCAATCGCCATCTGCACTTACCAAAATAAATACAATTCATACAAAAACATATAGAAGAAAAACATAATTCTTTTTTTCTTTATCAATCATCAAATTTTATAACCGAAGAGAGCCAAAACCGTTATAAAACAATGAACCAACAACGATACAGATAAAGTTATACAAAGAGAAAATAAGTTTTGTCCTGCCATTCCAAAGTTGGCACAGATGGAGGAACAGAACCATAACTAAGACATTGCCCTCTAGCTAATGAGATCCTTTCTTAGATAATCGGAAGAGAAGTTAACTTCACAAATGCAATGCTGAAATTTTAAAGCCTCAATTAATCCCGTATTCTTCTCCACCTTGCTAAGACACACCATGGTAAATTGCTTGCTTGGAAGCCTGAATTGCAGCTCTAGAATCTGAATTAATCTTAACAAACTTCAACTCAGGACTGTGATCCCACTCCAAAGCAAACAGGATAACCAGAATCTCTGCAACAAAGTTAGTCGCACTACTCAGACCACCCAGCAACCACTTTAATAATCAAACCAAAGTGGCTCCATACTATAAACCCAAAACCCAGCTCCAGGATCCTTCCGCAGCCCCATCACAAGGATATAACCATCAATAGGGACAGCCCAACTACACTGCAAACAATTCAAAAGAACTGCAAAATGTGACTATCATAATTACCAGACCACCTATCTCCCTTCATTCTTATCTGACACTCTTTAGTTTGCAAATTCTGATGTACACCTTTCTTTTATCTGTTAATTTGCTCAAAGACAGCTTTTATTCTTGAGAAAACACCACTCAACAACCATTGTATGAAAAGCTGCCACAATCCAAATTTCCTTCACAATAGGGCTCTTGTGTTTTACAATAACGAAAATATCACAAGAACCTTCCAGGAATAGGAAAATGAAAATCACAATACATAATACTACTAGAAATCATCAAAAAAGCTAAAGGCAAGTAAAATGGTTACCTTAACTCTTCTTCTGGACAGAACACGCTTCTTCTTAGGGGCCCTAAGAATTCAATTAAAGGTGTAAAGCACTTTGGGAGAGCACCTGCAGGTGTTCAACACAGGCACAATAAGCCATCTGAAAAAAACATAATCAACTCTGTATTACATTAGTTTCAAACTTAATAAACAAACCCAGCTTCTAAATCATGTATCACAATCTCTTTCATTTTTATTAGAACTTGTTCTTCTTTTCATGTTTAATTTATGAATTTGGGTTTCTTTTTCTTTGTCTTACAGAAATACCATCAAGTGAAAATCATTGAGAAACTGGAGATTAAAATATTGGGGTTCCTCTATTTTTCTTGAGAATCCTTGAGTGACAACCTTAATTAAACAGGAGATTAAAAGATTGGGGTTCCTCTCTTTCTTTGTCCATGAGTTTTTAGTTTTCAGGTGGTGTTGTACTTGAAAAGGGTCTCTTAGTTACCACACAACTTCTGAGTTAGTTCTTCTTTTGCAGGAAATCGTATATTACATTATACATGAACTTGTGTACTAAATCATACTAGTTTGGTAATCATAGCATTCATAATCAGGCAAAGCAGTAGCATCAAGATCTGCTCATTTCATGCATACAGTCCATAGAGTTGAAGTTAATTTGAGAAGGAGCTGAGTTAAAGCCTCAATCATTGACTAGACTCACTAGATTATGCCAACAACTCGAAGAAAAAAGCTTTGATCTGTAATTAAATCAGTTGTCAAGGCAATGAACAGTTCAAAATGTCAGTATATCACTTGGTTGAAGATAAAGACACATACCTTTGAATTGTCTGAAGATGAATCGGTTGATCTCGCATCATCAGAAGGTAATGAATGCTGCTAGAAGTGGATGAATTAGAGCAACTTAATTTAGACAATACAGAATTTCTGGTGTTGAAGTAATTGTTTTAACAAGTGAAATCAGACATTACCTGAATCAAGTAAACTCAGAAGAAAACGAAAAACCTACGCAATTCGCAAATGAACTTGAGATCTTATTTGACAGTTCAATTGACACAGAGAATGATGCGAATGAACCACAACTTCTACTGATGAAGATGCGCAGAAGAATGTTTGAAGTCTTTAAGTGATCTGCCTCTGCATCAAAGATCCATGTTTACTAGATTGTAGTATTTCATTTTTATTTTTTAATTTTTATTTTTCCTTTTGAGGCAAAAAGTTACATAATGAAGAGAATTGTAGTGGAATTGTTACTGGTGGTTGCGACTTGTGAGTGAGAAAGATAACAAACCAGTGTAGCCTGAATTAGAGGCCTTAATTTGGAAATATTCCATGCACAGCTAACAGGCAAGTTTTGAACTAGTTTTGGGCGGAAAAGAGTAAAAATTAAAGATGAAACTCATTTGTATTGGCCATCATGTGACTGGCTAGGGAGTCTAGATTATTTTGTCTTGACATAAAACCATTATTACACGGATTTTGGGTCAGAAAATACAAAATGGGGCCAGTGTTCTACTAAGTTGGAGATACTTTGCTTCTTCCCTGATGTTTTTCGCAACATTAAAACCAGAATTGATTTCATGTAACCAATAATTTTCTTTCCATTGGTGTGCAGGCAGCCTTTTGGTAAGTGGATGGTATACTATTTCCTTGTGTTTCATTAGATAATCCGCTAGTATTTGTCATGATTCAGAGGAATGGGATGTCAAATATTATGACAATGAACAACCACACGTGATACATACATGATTGAATTACACTACTGAAATGAGAAAACAAAACAGAAGCTAGATAAGGCCAAGAAATTTAAGCTCAGCTGCTAATTTAACCCCCCAAAATCAAACCCTAGCCCTAATTTTGTTAAGAAATTTAACGAATTCATACCTTTTTTTTTCTTCTTCTGCTTCTTAAATTCCATGTTATTGCACATCTCGCCATCACCGTCACCATCGCCATCACCGTCACCACCACCGCTATCCATGTTCAGTCTTAACCAAGTTCCTACTCTCGCTGCTGCTAGTTCAGCCTCCATGACCGCTTTTCTCCTTGAAAAGAATACTATACTAATTCTGATTAAAAAAAATAAATACAAAGAAAAAATAGTAAACTAGTAAACTCCGAAGAAAACCACTTTTTCTCGAAAACTGCACAACTGATATAAAATGTTCTCTGGGCACGGAAAACTAAGGAAAGTAGAAAATTACACGCTACCTGCATACTTTATCTCTGTGGACTGGATTGCGATCGCAGATTCTATAGAGTGAACCTGAAAAGAAAAGAGATGATGCTGCCAACGGGAACATGTGATATTGGAGGTCACCAAACGAAAACGAGATGGCGAGGACCACCGGCTTGCACACCAAGTTGTTTCGTCCCAGTTGTAAACGCAAAACATGTTTACATTGACGTTAACATATTGACAACGACATTTGACTCTTACATGACATGCGTGATTTTAAGGTTACAAGTGTGTAGGATGGCACTTCTATCTGCGTCTTCTGGCGTTTCTCTATGGATTTTGATAGCTTGATTGGTTACTTGGTTTGGAAATATATCGGCAGAAGTTTCCGGCCACCGGATTTTCAGTCTTTTTGAGCAAACAACGTCGTTAAGGATAATCTCTTCTTCAAGAACAAAACATACATGTGCATTATGGCGTGCATTTTATTTCCTCGCATTTTTAGGGCCGACCCCGAACAAATTAGGGGCGACACTAAAAGACAAAAAAGGTCACCCAAACATAAATCTAAGCTACCCCTTATCTTCGATTTTTCGAAATGGCCAATATGTCCTTATATAATCGGTAGCCAACACCATAATCGGTAGGTTAAAGGTGAATCGGTAGGTTAAATTGAAACTATACCTACCGATTATTGTGTAGATACTTAGGCTAATAATCCCTTTTATAATCGGTAGGTTATCCAACTTGTAAGACTACCGATTATAAGGAGCCCCATATTCAACCTTGGCCAAATTCCATAGGTTTTGAGGGGTGCAGAGCCAACCATAACCACTTGGCTTGAGCTGTGGATGTAGCCATAATCGGAAGCCTAATAGGTTACATACACTACCGATTATAAGTTGCCCCAAAATGAGTTTTTTCTTAAATCCTTCACGTAATGAATTTTGAAATCTACCATAATCGGTAGGGTATATAATTATATAACCCACCGATTATAACGAGCCCCAGGTCCAACCTTTGCCATATTTCATAGGTTTTGAGTGTACACACCCATCCATAACCACTTGGTTCGTGTTTTGGATGCAGCGTTAATCGGGAGTTAAATATATTACCAAACCATCCGATTATAGGTTGCCCCAAAATGAGTTTTTTCTAAAATCCTTCATGTGATGAATTTTGAAATATACCATAATCGGTAGAGTTAACAACTTAACAACCTACCGATTATAAGGAGCCCCAGATCGAACCCTTGCCAAATTCCATAGGTTTTGAGTGTACAGAGCCAGGCATAACCACTTGGTTCGTGTTTTGGATGCAGCGTTAATCGGGAGTTAAATATATTACCAAACCATCCGATTATAGGTTGCCCCAAATGAGTTTTTTCTAAAATCCTTCATGTCATGAATTTTGAAATCTACCATAATCGGTAGAGTTTAAAACTTATAACTCTACCGATTATAGGTTGCCCCAAAATGAGTTTTTGCTAAAATCTTTTTTTTGCGAAATTTTGAAATCTGCCATAATCGGTAGATGATAAAACTTATAACCCTACCGATTATAAGTGGCCCCGGATTCAACCTTTGCCAAAAACTAGAATGTTCGGTAGCCAAAACAATAATCGGTAGTTTCACAAAATAATCGGAAGCAAACTCTTGTAATCGGTAGGCTAGGGTCTATATATTAGTGTTTGGAAAAAAAAAATTGGGTCATTGTGAGATATCTTTTGATTGAGTGAGAGAAGAAGAGGAAAAAAAGAAGAAGAAGGGGGTATATGTCGCCAACTCCCGATTGTTGCCAACTTCAATAAACATGGATGGGTACGAAGAAGGACGTGAAGTTGTTGAAGTTCAAGGTTCACTACCGTTTAGAGATGACGATTTGGGGTATATGTTGAATGATCCAAACTTTGATGGAGATGAAACCCTAGACGACGCTTTCATGGAAGAAAATGGAGAATCACCCGAGATCGAAACTAACGATGCATCAAACATACATGTATGTTGTTAACAAACTCTAATACCCATGTTATCCATGTTATGTGCGTTTGTGTGTGTTTTTGAACGTGAAAATTCGATTTCTGCATGCATTGAATGACATGAACGACATATATTCGGTAGTTAATTTAGTACAATATCTACCGATTATCCACAATCGGATATATTTTGATGTACTTATCTGCCGAATATGAAAAAAAAATCCAAATTGAAAGCTTCAATTTCTCACAATCGAAAATTGTATACATAAATAAACGTCCGATTATTGGTATTTAATAATCGGTTGGTTTATGAATTTATATTCCCTCCGATTATTGAAGCCTTTTATACATAAGAATTGTTCATTTGTGTATGTCGTTAATCGGTAGACTATATTCGTACATAACTACCGATTGTTCATAATCAGTTATGTTGTATAGTATTAAATTTCCGATTGTATTACAATCGGTTACTTATTATCTAGACTTCCTTCCGATTGCTAATGCATAACTTCTTGTTGTTGTTGTGCGTAGGCTGTTGTAGCGGTTGATGACGATTATTATTTGAGGCCTGATACTTCCCTACACTATGCAAACAATTTGGTATATTCATGAATTATCTTTTCTTTTTCCAATCATGTATGTTAGATGGTTATGCTTATTTTTTTTGGTTTGTTATATGCGCATTTAGATATTTGGAAGTAAAAAGGAAGCAAAGGAATGGATTATGAACAAGGCAAAAGAGAAGATGTGCGTGGTAGTTCAGAACCCTTGCGTGAAGGACATTATAGTTTGAAATGGTTTGTGAGCGAGGTGGGAAGAAAAAGAGTCACGAGGGAACCGTCTTCCTTACATACTTATTATTCTTTCCCTCGTGAACCGGATAATAAGCCCGTGGTTGTGACCGGATAATAAGCCCGATGGTAAGGAAAGTAAAGATTGGAAAATGTCTAAAGTTGCTAATGGTTGTCACAACCACGATGATCCGGATACTCTTATTAGACATGTAATGGTTGCGAAGTTAAAAACACATGAAATGGAGACGGTGAGGTCTATGCGTATCCAAAAGGCGAGTGCGATCTTAAGTAAAATAAAGGCGGACGACCCCGACAACTTGTCTTATTTGTCTACAATTAGGTCGGCCCTAGCTACGATCAAAAGGACGGAATGGGATGGTAGAACGGTCATACAACAATTGCAGTGGTTAGCTGAGTTACACGACTACACGTTGAGAACGGAATAAAAGGATGGTAAAGTGGTACGTATTTTCTTGGCACATCCCGAAATGATAAAATTGGCTCAGTGTTTTCATCAAATTTTGTTGATTGATGCCACTTACAAGACAAAGAAATATAACATGCCGTTGTTGAACATTGCTTGTCACACTTCGGACAAAAACACGTTTACGATTGCATGGGGTTTAATGGATCATGAGAACAACGTGAGTTTCATTTGGATGTTGGAGACGTTGAGGTCCATTTACAATGGGAGTGATTTTCCAAGGGTTATTGTAACGGATAACGATCAGCGGAGTGACGGTTGTTTGGGTTACCGGTGTCGGCGCAGAATTTTTCGTGAATTTTCCCCAAATAACTCATACTCATTATGCTTCCTTGCATGCGTTCTTCTCCTCGTCTCGGATAGAATTGAACATAGCGCCTACATAAAGATAAATCTTCTTCAATCGTGAACTTGGTAGGATTAATGAATGGTTGGGCCATTATGTTGAAGATGATGTTGGAGAGAGTTTAAAGGTATTTGTGTTCCATAGAGAGTAAAAGGATACAATCCTTATATAGAGTTTAGAGTTCCAACGGCTCTATTTTGTTGGAGCAATTTCGTATAATCGGTAGTCAAATGAAGTATTTTCACTTCCGATTATACGATTGCCCAAATTTTGTTTTTGCGAAATGTCATTTTTTCGAATTTGGGAACTAGAATAATCGGTAGTTAATATGACTTCCGATTATAAAGTTGCCCCAAATTTCTTCCTTGACGAAATCACCAATTTTGGGAATTTATGAGCTTTAACAATCGGTAGTCTCGTGAGGTTGTTTTTCCTACCGATTGTTATAGAAGCCAGATGCGCGTTAGGCACAAAATCAATATAATCGGTAGTATAATATCGTTACTAAGCTTTCGATTTCTTTATAATAATCGGGCACAAAATAACTTCAGATTATGTAAGGGCATTAACATATTCTCCGCGTTTTTGGACATCCCTTAACGGTGTATATGGGTTGGGAATAAAAAAGTGGCCCCTAATTCGTTTGGGGTCGCCCCTAAAAATGCCAGGCTTTATTTTAGTGTGGGTGGGATAAGAATTAATTAGTGCCTTTTCATGTAGGTATGCCACTGCCTTCGTTTTGCTTTGGTGGGACAATAGTGAACATAAGTATGAGTCCAACTTTGTGCACCCCTCTAAAACCGGGGTGCACATTCCGGCCATACCTATTGGTCATTAAAACGTCATAAACCACTTTCTTTTTTTATTTTATTTATATATCTTTCCTTTTTTTAGTATTTGTGTAAAATTTACAGAAGAGAAATCTTTTCCTGTTTGATATTTTTGTCAACATCTTACTGTCTCTCCTGAAGCAAGTGAAATCTCCTGCCCTCTCTTCGTTTGATGTTTTGATTAAAATCAACTCTTTGAAAATTATCAATGTGTTATCAAGTTTAACCCTACAAGAAAATATGGTAAAAAACTAAGATTCAAGAGATGAAGAGAATAAAGATGACTATTCAGAGTTGCAAATAACAATTAAACCCTAAAATTATTAATCAACCAGATTTTAGATCTTTGATTAGAATGGAGATCCAAGAGCCTGATTTATTTCGATTTTAGAAACATTTTTGATTAACTCATAATCATGTTACCCCTTGATAAATCATTAGTGCGTGCTAATTCGTTATTCAAATCTTGGTTCGTGACATTAAGGACACTCATCAACATGTAATTAGAGAATATAAATCAATTTGTTGTTCCATTAATCATGGTCGATTCTTCAAGCTCTGTCCATTTTAAATTTGGAAGAAGGAATATCAGTGATCAACAATGAAAGAAAGAGATGTCGCGCTGATGGTGATGTAGTTGGCCATGGCGTTATTATTGTGTAAGGAAATAAGAAGAGATAGATGATGAATAACTAAGAAAGAGAAAACAATGGTTTTGTAATTGAAAAGTTAACAAATAGATATGGCCGGAATGTGCACCCCGGTTTTAAAGGGGTGCACAAAGTTGGACTCATAATTATTACTAGCGAACTTATTGTATCACATTATCGGACGGAGGCAAGATGTTTCGCGGATGGGATCAAAACAAGTAAGGGTAATATACGTGAATTAACCTCTTTTGCCATACCGAAATTTATAAAAAACAATACCATGCACATTTTCTTAAGATTAAAAAACCAGGGTTCCGGGGGGCCATTTGTCTCCATTTCGCTCCTTTACTTATGTAATGGGTACAAATATATCTAATCAGTCCAAAATGTGGTTTTGGAAAAACTTAGCAAATTTTCTCTTGAAACATCAGTAAATGCAGTCTGGTTGAAGAAGTAATTAATTAAGAGATGATACTTATCTTTATCAGCGTCGTTGTTATGATGATATTTTCGGTCGAGAAGGAAGCGATTGTTAGCAGCAATATAAAGTGACGCCTGCATAAGCTTTCCAGTGAACATTTGCTTGATTTGAATGGGACCATGAGCGGAGGGGATGATGTTGGCGTGATGAATTTGAGAGAAAGTATAAAGTGACGCCTGCACAAGTCTTTCGAATTGCCCTAAGGATCCGCTACTGCCATTCATAGCCCAAGTTTCGACATGTTGGTGGTGTTGGTGGTGTTGGGACGCCCTCGTTGTTGAGTTACTCTCATCCCTTCAGAGAGGTTGGAGACAAACGAAAGCGCTGAAGAGGGATGGAGGCGTTAGAGAGCAATGGACGCGCTAGGAGAAACAGGTGCTGGCAAGAGAGAGATGGAGGCGTTGTTGAGATGATTAACATGCGCTGGAGTTGAGTTGGGACGTCGCTATGATGATTTGATTTTCTCTCTTCCAAGAGAGAGATGAGACGCTTAGATAGTCTCTTGGGAGGGATGGAGGCGCTTGGATGGTTTCATGGTTCCGCTTGGACCGCCAGAGAAGTCCTCACATGTACTGCCGTAATGGGTCTTTACCACTTCTACAAACAGACAATTTAAGAAGATCAATTAAGATATAACATCATAAAGCAGAAACTTTATTAATTAAACTTGATGCGTCGAGGGTTATCATTTCAACAGTTAATGTATATGCTGGCGTGAAGTTCTCATCTTTTTTATTTTGAAAAATTATTATAATCTAATTAAAAGCATATGAGGATTGAGACTTATCTCTCGAGTTGAAGGACTAAGTACGCCACTACAGATTGATAAGCCAGGTTGTAGACGATATCGATGGAGTTGAGTGACGGAGACGCGGGATAAAAAGAAGAGGGAAGGGTTATCCGCAGCCGCTTCTTAGAGTTGTGGGTGTTGAAGATGACACATTGAGCATTAGATTGTAGCCGATGGATGTAGGAGGTTAAGGGTATATGCGTCGTAGGCGATGCTGCCTTGATACGTTCGACAGGCATTGGGAGGAGTAAACCGGCGCTGTTGAGAGACAGAAAAATGAGCAGGCGCCGGAGAGAGAGAGGTGGAGGCGCTAGATAGGGATGGAGGTGCTTTAGACAAAATTAGGGAGAGAGATGGGTTGATGATTTGACGCTGCCGCATCGGTTGATGCTGGATGGTTTTAAACGCGCTGAAGAGAATGGATGAAATGTTGGCGCCATGATGAGTTTTTGTTTTATCTGTTTAGGGAAAATGGGGAGAGAGATGAAGGCGACAGGATAAGTAATGATCCGCTGGAATTTCTTTGGAGCTCACTTGAAGGAGGAGTTTTTTATTTATTTGTTTTTATTAGTTTAGGGAAATTGGAGAGAGTCATGGAGGCGACGGGATGAGAGGCGTGAAGGGTAACAGCCGCCTGGATGATGATCCCGTTTGTACACGGACGCTTGTGCGAAGAGAAATATTGAGGTGTGAGCGTTCGGTGGCTAAACTTGTTGTCCTAATCCTATGAGATAGGCTTCCCTTTGTGGTCGCCAAAATGTAATGGGTACAAATATCATAGTAGAGTTGGAAGCCTACTCTAGAAAGTAGTACATGGTTAGCCACAAGAAGTTAGTTCTGATTTTTTAGTAGAGAGAGAGGATCCCTATTTATAGACATTTCTTGAAATGAGAATATCCAACATGTATCCTCTCCTATCTTTTCTTATCCTACATATGTCCCTACAATAGTACAAGTGTACTTTGGATTCTTCTTCATGAACTCACGTGACTTGGACTGCACACATGTTTGTCAATAGGGAAGGGGCGATATGTAGCGTTTTCTCTTGGATATGGGGAGATTTCCCCAATCTTGGATGGAATACTCTTTAATATCTCTTCTTGGATATGGGGAGGCTGACCTTCTACTTTGACATTTTCCAGGTATCTACAACTTATAAAATACTTCGAAAAATACTATAGAATTTTGAACAGTTGTACAGTTTTCAGGCGAATTATTCATACGGTTTTTCAAGGCTGCTAATGGGGGTGTCAATTTGCTTGGGGTGTACCAACCCAAAGACAATAGTTATTTTGTCCTATATACATTTTGGTACACCCCAAGTAATTTGGTACTCCTATTAGCAATCATGGGTTTTTGGGCGAATTCTTTATAATTTTTGTTCCTCATGCAACACTTTAATTTCTTCTATCTTCTTTAATCTGACGGTTTCAACTAATATTTAGCCAACAGGTTTTTCCATGAATTAGAACAAGAAAATACTTACTAGAACCAGCGGCCGAGCCAGAAAATTATACGGAGGGAGGCTAAAAGAAATTTATAGAAATTTATGGGGACTAAATAATGATATTTGGTGGGCTAAGTACTATACAGGATAAATTGAAATGATTATCAACCTTTTTGGGGGCTAGAGCCAGGATTAGCCAACCTCTGGCTCCGCCGCTGAGTCTAGAAAAAGCTAAGCTATAATGAATGGGCGTCCCTTTATTTTATATATACTTTTAGAAGCACTAAGGGTACCCCGATTAATTCATTAAGTTAGATATTAATGTGAAAATCCTAAAATGTTGTGGATTGTGATTCTGTTATATCGCTAGAATATGTCATTCAAATCAAAACCCATTGGCAATGAGTAGAGCGGCCCTACAAATTATAAGCCGCAGGATTTTAGATAATCCAGACAATGTGGGACTAATAATCTCAACACAGCCCTCACGTACGTGTAGCCTCGTTTAGTCTAACACGTGGACAACACTAAATCGGGTGACGGGGAGTAAAGGTGCGGTCAAATGGCTCAACACAAATAGCTTGGTCTGACACCATGTTAGAATATGGGCATCCAAATCAAAACCAATTGGCAATGAGTGGAGCGGCCCTATAGATTATAAACCGCAAGATTTTGAATAACTCAGACAATGTGGGACTAATAATCTCAACACACCCCTCACGTACGTGTAGCCTCGTTTGTTCTAACACATGTGTTCGTGTAGCCTCGTTTGGTATAACACATGGAACAATAAATCGGGTGACACGGAGTAAAGGCGCGGTCAAATGACTCGTCGCAAATAACCTACTCGATACCATGTTAGAATATGGGCATCCAACTCCAAATCAATTGGCAATGAGTGGAGTGGCCCTATAAATTATAAACCGATGGATCTTAGATAATACAGACAATATGAGACTAATAATCTCAATATATTGGAGTCCAATTTTGTGCACACTCCTTTGAAGGGTGTGCACATAACAAAACAACTTTTTGATTGGCTTGAAGCCTTGAAGAGAGAGTTATCTATTTAATAAAATTTAAAAAGAAATTAATTCTAATCTTAAACATGTAAGGAAAATATACCATATCCACTAGTTACCTTAAATATAACGTTTCCAAAGTCCCGAATAGAAAATAAATGATGAAACTATATGAATTAAACTTTGGTTAGAAAAAGAAAAACAAAATGTGATGATCAGTTGACCACTGAACTAGTGTATGTCATTTATTTTAAATTTTAATGATTAGTGGATTCAATTAAGCTTACCCTAAGTTGTTGGTCCTGTAGATACCTGGAAAATGTCAAAGTAGAAGGTCAGCATCCCCATATCCAAGAAGATATGCTAAAGAGTATTCCACCTTAGATTGGGGAAATCTCCCCATATCCAAGAGAAAACGCTACATAGCGCCCCTTCCCTATTGACAAGCACGTGTGCAGTCCAAGTCACGTGAGTTCATGAAGAAGAATCTAAAGTACACTTGTACAATTGTAGGGACAGATATAGGATAAGAAAAGATATGAGAGGATACATGTTGGACATTCTTATTTCAAGAATTGTCTATAAATAGGGATCCTCTCTCAACTAAGAAATCAGAGCTAACTTCTTGTGGATAACCATGTACTACTTTCTAGAGTAGGCTTCCAACTCTACTATGATATTTGTACCCATTACATTTTGGCGACCACAGTGGGAGCCTATCTCATAGGATTAGGACATCGGTTTAGCCACTGAACGCTCACACCTCAATATTTCTCTTCGCACAAGTTTCCTTGTACAAGCGGGATCATCATCCAGGCGGATGTTACCCTTCACGCCTCTCATCCCGTCGCCTCCATCACACTCTCCAATTTCCCTAAACTAATAAAAACAAACAAATAAAAAACTCCTCTGGGCGGAGCCCAAAGAAATTCCAGCGACTGTTACTTATCCCGTCACCTTCATCTCTCTCCCCATTTTCCCTAAACAGATAAAACAAAAACTCATCATGGCTCTAACATTTCTTCCATTCTCTTCATCGCGTTTAAAACCATCCAGCATCAACCGATGCGGCAGCGTCAAATCATCAACCCATCTCTCTCCCTAATTTTGTCTAAAGCTCCTTCATCCCTATCTAGCGCCTCCACCTCTCTCTCTCTCTCCGGCGCCTGCTCATTTTTCTCTCTCTCAACAGCGCCGGTTTACTCCTCCCAATGCATGTTGAACGTATCAAGGTAGCATCACCTACGACGCATATACCCTCAACCTCATACATCCAGCGGCTACAATCTAATGCTCAACGTGTCATCTTCAACACCCACAACTCTAAGAAGCGGCGGCGGATAACTCTTCCCTCTTCTCTTTATCCCGCGTCTCCGTCACTCAACTCCATCGATATCGTCTACAACCTGGCTTATCAATCTGTAGTGGCGTACTTAGTCCTTCAACTCGAGAGATAAGTCTCACTCCTCATATGCTTTTAATTCGATTATAATAATTTTTCAAAATAAAAAAGATGAGAACTTCACGCCAGCATATACATTAACTGTTGAAATGATAACCCTCGACGCATCAAGTTTAATTAATAAAGTTTCTGCTTTATGATGTTATATCTTAATTGATCTTCTTAAATTGTCTGTTTGTAGAAGTGGTAAAGACCAATTACGGCAGTACATGTGAGGACTTCTCTGGCGGTCCAAGCGGAACCATGAAACCATCCAAGCGCCTCCATCCCTCCCAATAGACTATCTAAGCGTCTCCATCTCTCTTGGAGGAGAGAAAATCAAATCATCATAGCGACGTCCCAACTCAACTCCAGCGCCTGTTAATCATCTTAACAGCGTCTCCATCTCTCTCTTGCCAGCGCCTGTTTCTCCCAGCGCCTTCATCCCTCTCCAACGCGTCCATTGCTCTCTAACGCTTCCATCCCTCTTCAGCGCTTTCGTTTGTCTCCAAACTCTCTGAAGGGATGAGAGTAACTCAACAACGAGGGAGTCCCAACTTAGCCAACACCACCAACATGTCGAAACTTGGGCTATGAATGGCAGTAGCGGATCCTTAGGGCAATTCGAAAGACTTGTGCAGGCGTCACTTTATACTTTCTCTCAAATTCATCACGCCAGCATCATCCCCTCCGCTCATGGTCCCATTCAAATAAAGCAAATGTTCACTGGAAAGCTTGTGCAGGCGTCACTTTATATTGCTTCTAACAATCGCTTCCTTCTCGACCGAAAATATCATCATAACAACGACTTCACAGATTTATCGGGTGAAGTCGTTGTTATATCAAAATATCATCATAACAACGACTTCACAGATTTATCGACTTCAAATAAAGCAAATGTTCACAGATATTTCCTTCTTCAACTAGACTGTGAAGTCGTTGTTATAACCAATAGTTAAGTTATTGTGAGGTGATTGATAATTGCGTCATGATGTTTCCTTTCTCGGGTTCGCTCGTCTTCAAACACCTGTACTCTCTTTGTAGATTCCCTTGTCTTGACTTGCTCTTTGCAAGTCCCCTTGTCGCTTACACTCTATTTATTCTCGGCGTCTTATGGACTTGCACTCTTCTTGGCGTCATTTGGCTTGGTCTCTTCTTGCAAGTATTTCTTTGGGAGACAGAACAAAACTTAAGACGCCTAGAAATTTCAATCACCTCACAATAACTTAACTATATATATGGTAGTAGAACAACTTATTGTGGAATCAAAAAGAATGAGACGAAGAGATTTGTGATTCCTTTTTATATCTTACCTATCGGAGATAAATCTCGAGCAAAACTTAGTGAAGATAGTACTCAATAAGATAGAACAAGCAAAGATCTGAACACGCAACTATATAAAAATACTTGGGTCTGGCTTCAAAATCCCAATGAAGTCTTCAAGTCGTTAACCTATATATAATGGTTTTAGGAAAAACCTATGTTAAAGGAGAATCGACTCTAGTACACAACTAATATCACACATGAGGTGTGGGGATTAGGTTTTCCAGTTGCTAGAGTTCTCCCATATATATTATTCAAATCAGGGTTTGATAGCTTTGAAACAAAGCAATCATAATTCACCAGTAGATGAAATCATGATTTAAGATTCAAGCTAAGTTTGTTTAAAACCAAAGCAATCTCTCCGCCGTCAGATGGTTTTACCTTATTACACAAAAAAATGAAATATGCCTTCATTTAATTAATGGGTAATCGTACCTAAATGTGTATATTAAGTTGGCTCAATAACAGTTAACCGAAGTTAGCTATATGAACACTTTTGAATTAACCACATTCATCTAACACTTCTAGATCAAATGATAATCAATTGAATCTAATTGTGTATAGAGTTGCTCAATTGTGTAAATTCTCATAGAAGTATACAAGACATAATTGAAACAAAATCGGATTGATTCAAAAGAATCAGTTCATGAACATTTTAGCCACGGTTTGCAAAGATTGCATTCTTTATTATATAAATGTATTTGTTCATGAGTATGAAATCATACTTAATCGATTTTAGAACTTAAGCCAACTTAGTTTGCAAACGGGTACGCAAACCTAAGTTCCGGACTTTGATCACGTCTGACAGTTCGCAGACGGGTATGCATACTGTCGTACCGGACCTAACTCATACTGGTATGCAAACTTGGTTCCTGGACTTTGAAAATTAAAACCGTTCGCATACTGGTATGCAAACTTGGTTCCTGGACCTGAATCATACTACAACAGTTTGCATACTGGTATGCATACTTTGTTATATCCAGACAATGGTTATTTGTTTAAAACTCTCATTTCAATCATTGAAACATCCTTAGAAGACGACAATATATGTCTCATGATCACACAAACTATTAGCTTATAAGTAATTTTCAAGTGATTGAATGATCAATACGAAACACATTCTGATTCTACATCAAATCATGTAAGATATTTCAAGGCAATTTTCAAATGATCATTTTTTGACTCATTATTTAGTTTCTAAAAAATAAATTGTTTCCAAGTAAACTCGTCAAGAATAATGATGAACGTAGTTAAATCAAAAGCTTTCCAACACATATTTCGAGAAAGATATAAGCGAGTTGAACTCATCTCGAAGTATCAAATATGTATAATGTAAAAGTCTATATTTAAGAGATTGAATATAATAGACTTCTGAGTGATAGATAAGTTTTAGTCACCACATATCTTTTGTTGATGAAGTTCCTCTAAGATTTCCTTAGTAGATCTTCGTCTTCAATCGATGAACGCCGTGAAGTCTAAAGCTTAACTAGACGTAGATATAAGTAGACTAGAGATCAAGACTTATAGTTTTGACAACTAAACTTGACAAACAAGCTTGAGATAGCAACGCTCATGAGTTCGACCGAGCGGATTGCTCCAACAATCTCCCCCCTTTGTCAATTTTAGTGACAAAACTATCAATCCATATGGATTACAAAATAAATAAACTTTGTAGCTTCTCATCCAAATGCTTGATTTCTTGGAATTCTTCAACATTACTCGAATTCTTCGTCACTTCCAAGTACTCCAGTGATTCTGAACGTGTTCAACTCAGCATCGTTGTTGTTGAAGATCCGTAGCCATAACAATAAGAAAACAAATGTTATCTATTATTGTTATATAGTGTCATAGTATTATTACACAGTATCACAGTTCAATTGTATCACAACTTTGACAATAATACTACGGTGACATGTATCACCCCCTTAGTCAATACTTCATCTCACAATGAAAACCACTCCCTTACATAAGATCCGTAAACCATATGTATGTAGTGTGAACTACAAAATAATTCTCCCCCTTTTTGTCAATATAAATTGGCAAAGGTACGAAAACTAGCGGGATCATAATGAAATTATCAAAGAAATGTCTATGACTATTTTTTATCTTACCTATCAGAGATTGAATCTCGAGCAAATCTTAGAGAATATAGTACTCAATACGATAGAACAAACTAAGATCAGAACACGCAACTACAAAGAAAATAGTTGGTTCTGGCTTCGTAATCCCAATGAAGTATTTAAGTCGTTAACCTATAACGGTTTTAGAAAAACCTAGGTTAAAGGAGAATCGACTCTAGTCGCAACTAGTATCACACAAGAGGTGTGGGGATTAGGTTTTCCAGTTGCTAGAGTTCTCCCTTACATAGTCTTCAAATCAGGGTTTGCAATCAATATTACCTTGGTAACAAAGCACTCAATATTCACCGTTAGATGAAAACCTGATTAGATTCAAGATAATATCTTTCAACCGTTAGATCGAACTTAGCTTGTTATACACAAATGAATTGTGACTTCATTTAGATATGGGTAACCGTACCTAAAGGTGTACTTAGTTGGCTCAACAATGATTAACCGAAGTTAGCCATATGAACACTTTCATATCAACCTTGTTCATCTTAATCACAACTAGTTCAAATGACTCAAATGAAACTATTTATAGAGTTGTTCAATTGTTTATATTCTCATAGAAGTATGCAAGACACAATTGAAGCAAAATCGATTTTGATTAACTCGAATCAATTCATAAACATTACAGCCACGGTTTGTAAAAGATTGCATTCCTTATTATATAAATGTATTTGTTCATGCACAAACCGATTTGAGAAATTAAACCACTCAAGTATGCAAACGGGTACACATACCTAAGTAGACGCACTTGTCCGGGTTCACCAGTATGCAAACGTGTACGCATACTATCGTTCACGACCAAACTCGATTGAATTCCCTGACTTGAACTGTTAAGCCGGTACGCATACAGGTGTGCATACTAAGTTCCCGGACTTCAACTAATAAACCAGTATGCATGCGGGTATGCATACTATGGTTCCGTTCCACGGACTTGGAATAACACAGGCAGTTAGCATACAAGCACGCATACTATGCTATATCCAATCAATGGTTAATTGTTCTAAACTCCATTTTAATCATTGAAACATTCTTGGAAGACGGGAATAGATGTCTCACACAAACTATTAGCTTCAAAGCAATTTTCAAGTGATCAATAGATCAATACGAAACATTCTGAGTCTACATCAAATGATTGTCTCAAACAAATCATGTAAGATGTTATCAGGCGATTTTCACATGATCATCTTTTGATTTTCTTCAAGAATAAAGATGAACTTGGTTAAATCGAAAGCTTACCAACACATATTTCGAGAAATATGTAAGCGAGTTAAACTCAGCTCGATATATCAAATGTCTATAAAGTAAAGGCTATATAGTTATACGACTTTTGTCTCAATATGAGATAGAATAGAAATAGACTTCTGAGTGATAGATAATTCTCCACATACCTTTTGTTGATGAAGTTCCACAAGCTCCCCTTAGTAGTTCTTCGTCTTCAATTGATGAACGTCGTGAAGTCAAAATCTCAACTACACATTTTATCCTGATCCGAGATATAGCTATAAGTAGACTAGAAATCAAGACTTATAGTTTTAACAACTAAGCTTGACAAACAAGCTTGAGAGTTCGACTGAGCAGTGCTCTAACAATCTCCCCCTTTGTCAATTTTAATGACAAAACTATAAATACATATGTATTACAAAATACATAAACTTTGTAGCTTCTCATCCAAATGCTTGATTTCCTTGGTTCTTCAACATTACTCGAAATCTTCGTCACTTCCAAGTACCTCGATTGATTCTAAACGTGTTCAACTCAACATCATAGTTGGTGAAGATCTGTATCCATAACAGTAAGGAAACAATTGTTCTCAAACATTGTTATACAGTGTCATAGTATTATTACACAACATCAAAGTTCAATTGTATCACAACTTTGACAATAATACTACGGTGATATGTATCACTCCCCCTTAGTCAATACTTCATCTCACAATGAAAACCACTCCCCCTTACATAATGATCCGTAAACCATGTGTATTTGTAGTGAGAACTACACAATAATACTTCATGACTAAAAGAGAACATATCAACTTTGTTTCGATGATTTCACATAGACGAAACTTAGTGTATTCATCAAGGAGTTTATAAAGATACAAGAAAACTCCTACAATATTCCACAACCGCACTCCCCAGAAAGATTTGGAAATTAAGCACAAGTTCAATTAAGAACTCTTCCCCATAAAGTATCATTCCCGAAAGAACAACAAGAGAGACCTTACTTTCTCAAGAAAAGAAGGATTTATTTGGACATTAACAAATTACATGAAACATGAATTTGTATCCAGAAAACTCAGTTAAATTAACCACAAGAAAACCCATGATTAATTTAATCGTAAATGCTCAACATAAGAGAACTTACAGAGCCGTACAATACTTTCACATAGAAGTGGATCAGGGAAAGATCAATACTGTGGAATATACAAAGGTTCATTCTATTTTTCATCAATATTTGTATAATGACACAATTGACTTAATATTTGGCATCAAAAGTCATTCTATTCTCCATCAATATTTGCATAATGACATAATAGACTTAACTTTTGACATATAGTTCACGGACACAAACACACATATCCCATAATAATTTTTGCAATATATAAAACCAATAAATATTAATACTGCAAAATCATCTTCCAGATAAACTTTAGAATTTAAATAAATATATCTAAAACATTCCTAGATGAAAATCGTTGGCAATAGCAATGTGTAATCACAATATAGGCTATTCCAAAACCTAGTTATCCTTCTTAAAACACAAAAATAAATTCTCATAAGAAGTTTCCTAGACATCAAAACCTCTGAAAAATTCTTTATCGTCCCCGAACTCCTTGTCGTCAACAGCCATTGGAACATAAGGTTCACGAATAAAGGAGTCAATTGCAACAAACCTTCTTGGTGATGTCGAACCAGGGCCTTCAATTCAAAGTCCTTAAAACAATAGCCTTTATTTGCTGAATCACCTTCCTTGTTTCCTTAAACTGTTCAAGAACACCAGAAAACTTCAAGATTAGAGGGGATAGCCCTTGGTTTCTTCATATTCTTCCTTTTTCTCTTCAAAGTTGTAGCGGAATGAGACTTATATTTTTCCTACATGATTGATGGCTTAAAAATCATATTAACATCTTTTCCATCAGAAGACATGATGCTTGGAGTCTCCATACTGTAGGATCAGAATATCGCGACATCAATATTTCGCGAGAATAATAAACGACAGTATTGCGAAGGCGTCGCAAGGAAGAAAAGTCAATGACGCATCAGATGACGACAGCCAGAACATGAGAAAAGTGTGAATACTTGGCAAGATTTAGGAGTGTCGCGAAGACAAATATTTATACACTCGCGACACTTCGCGAAGGATTTCCGAAAATAAAGGACAGCTTAGCTGTCATCCATTATGTAATACCCTATATAAAGGGTCGGGTAAGTCTGTTGTAGAGATAGGTCTTTTGAATTGTCGAGCAAGATATTAGAGAGAGAAACTTTGGAGCGATTGTAATTTTCTTAACTCTGTTCTAATCTTCTTTGTAAACATTTCAAGAAAATAATCAATAAATTCTATAGCAATTCATATTCACAATGAGTTAATTGAGTAGAATCTAGTGAGAGGTGTAGTGTGGGATTTTCTGCAACTACATATGCGCTAGAAACAGGGACTGAGTGAAGATCAACATTGTGATTTGGAAAAATTTGGAGTGCAAAGAGAAGAATTTCGTACAATTTTTAGCAAATTATTGAAATTAAGAAATGGCTAGAAGAAGAGGAACATCAGAACAACTAACAACCGTAAGAAGAAGCAAGAGATTGGCTGGGGAAAGGAGAAATGAGGTAGGTGAACCCTCAAGAATAAACACAAGAGATGGAGAAGAAGGCCAAATTCAACCACCAATTCAACCAGCTCCAAATAGAATAATAGATTATGATAGGGTGAGTGTGCATACCTGGAGATCAGATTCTATGGAGGAAAGAGAAGAAGTGCAACAAATGATAAATAATGGACAAGAGGAGAGAAATCGAGAAGAGATGGGAGAAACGATTCGTGGAAATGAAGAAATTGCAGCATTAGAAGCATTGAGACAAACAATACATGAAGAAAGGCGGTTAGAAGCAGAGGAACGCGCAAATTTAACAAGGCAAAACCATGAATTGAGGATGGAAAATAGGAGGCTGCAAAATAGAAGATCGAGAAGTAATAACAGATCAAGATCAGGATCGATTAGAGAGGACGTGAGAAGAACATTACCTGCAAAAAACGTTAATGAAGAAAATTTGGAAAGAGAGCTAGATTTTGGCGAAAGAGGTCGCGAAGAAAGAGAAGTAGTAGGAGATCGTTATATTCCACATCCTGAAATCTCTAGAATGGTCAAAATGATGGAAATCAAGAAAATAGGCAGCGTCAAGGGCAGAATAATCCAGTTAATGAAGAAAATCAGGAAGAAGGAAGAAGAATACTACATGAGAGAGAAACACGGAGGAAACAAAAGGAAATTGAAGATGACATTGAAAAGCATTATATTGAACAAGCGCGTTTAGCTCGCGAGAGAGAAAGATTAAGAGCAGAAATGGAAGAACGGGAATTCGAAGAGGCGATTCGGCAGAATAATCATGATAACCGAGAAAGAAGGCGCGAGCAAAATCGTAACAATGGAAATATCAACGAGGAATATGAAAGAATACAGAGAAGAACTGATAGACATCCAAGAAGAGAAAATGACAGATATAATGGTGTGAGAATTCGTGAAAGAGATGAGGGAGAAATTCGCAGAGAAAGAAGAGAAGAGAACGATGAACCAGAAAATATGAATAGACACGAACGGAGAAGGAGAGAAGCAGAATTAAAAAGGCCGGTAAATTCAAATTCTGAGGCAAATGAACAAATTCTGAGAGAATTGGCAGAGATGAGAGGAATATTGAACAGCAGAAGAGAAGGAGGGAGAAGGCAGTTAGATGAAGCCATCGCAGAGGCTGCGAAAAATCCTTTTACATTAGAAGTGCAGCTAGGAGGAATACCCCCAAAATGCAACTTACCAGCATTAACCAGCATTTTTGATGGATCAACTTGTGCAGTACAACACATCAAGGCTTATGTGAGATGTATGCTACAATGGGAAAACCATGATGTTATATTGTGTAAATACTTTGCGTCAAGTTTAACAGGAGAAGCATTGAAATGGTTTGAGGGTTTACCAAAGAATACGATCACATCATTCAACCATTTACAAGCTATATTCTTAGGGGCATATATAAGTAACAACTCTTCGTGACCTGGTATTGAAGATGTATTTGGACTAAAACAAAGAGTTGGCGAAAGCTTGAGACATTTGACCGTAAGATGGAAGACAATGTGCAGCGAAATGGCTGGACGGGTGGATGAAAGATACCTCATACTATTATTCATAAATGCTATGTTCGCAACCAACTTATTATATGTTCAAATTTTCAGAGTCAAGAATACAATCACAATGACCGAGTTGAGAGAACTGCAGGAGGAATATATTTCTTTGGAAGAAAGACAAAATGAAGTGGAATCATACCCGGTCGCGAATACAAGTTCAAGTGCTGCGAATGCAAGTTTATTACCCAGATTAATACACACAGTGGCGAGTTCCTCGCAAGGGCAACAAGAAAAAGTGGTAGATGATGGACAACCAAAGTTAGTAGCCATGGGAAGCCGAGATCAGGAAGAATTTGAAAGAGAAAGAAACTACTACAACCGTGGTAGCAATAACAAAATTCAGAGACTTGATCACCCGCAAGAAACCTATGGAAGCCAAAATGTAATTATCATGGAGGGCAACGACGTCATAGAGTAGTATGGGAAGAAATCAAGATGCCACCCTTTGAATACTAGTGTGGAGAAGATATGGGAAGCTATACTCTTGATGGAGAATATACCTGCACCATGGAACATGGGGAGTGAACCACCACCAGGTGATAGAAGTCATGAATTCTGCTCTTACCATCGTTTTCATGGACATCTGACAAATGACTGCAGAAACATCAAAAGAATTATCCTTAGAATGATTGATCAGGGGAAGCTGAATCACTTTCTAAAAAGTGAAGAGAAAGTTCAACATTTGCCACCGCCACCATCAAAGGGAAAAGAAACGTTCGTAATAGAGGTTGGAACAAAAGCTAAAAATTTATTTTGCAACTCCATTGTTCACTCATATCGCACAGTTGAAGATTTTCACGATAACGTACTCAGTAGGGTTTTTGTGAGGGATGTTGATGACAAAGAAATAATGAATATTGCGAGGACATCGCAGTTAAAAGAGTGGCAATTGCAGATTATTTCTTTCTCAGCAGAAGAAATACCCAAAGGTAGAGAAGTACATGATAGCCCATTGGTTGTGAAACTGGAAATTAATCCGAAACCCATTGCTGGCGAAGATGATGAAGCAGAAAATTGTTGGGCAATCAACAAAATATTAATTGATACTGGGAGCTCGGTGAACATCCTCTTTTACCATACATATAAGACCATGGGAGGAAAGGATGAAGAATTGATACCTTCAACATACAAAATATATGGTTTCAATGGCACAACAAATAAGCCTAAAGGAGAAGTTCACATGAGAATACCCTTGCAAGGATTATCAACTGATATTTTGTTCTGTGTGATCGATGTGGATTCCCCTTATAATGCATTGATCGGAAGGCCATGGTTGCATGAAATCCTAGGTGTAGCGTCAACTTACCATCAGTGTATAAAGTTTCCCCATCCTAGCGGTGTTGGAATTATAAAGGGAGACTGGATGGAAGGACAAAGATGTTATGAGGTTGATGTAGAAAGCTGCGAAGAGAGAACTGCAAAAAAGAAGGGATGGAAAAAGAATATAACATAGGAACAAAGAAAAGAAAGATTGATGGTAGATAATATAAATATAAGGAGAGAAGATACATTGCGAGGTAAAGACATGAAGGCAGTGGAAAGTTATGGTGAAAAAGAGCTATTAAGAGATTTAAATGATGCAGAGGCAGAGAGAGACATGAGTAAAAGATGTAAGAAGTGAATAGTTGCGAGAAGCAATAGAGATTTAGTGACGAAGGCATGTCAAGGATAAAAGGAAGAAATAGTAGTTGAAGAAAAGTTCCGCGAGAATCTCGCGATAAAGAATGTATGAAAATCCGATTGAAGAATTGAAATGAGATTATTACAAACAAAGCAAAATAGTGCGATAGCATCGCAAACAAAATAACAAAAGATTATCAAAAATGAATAATTGATTGAATTAACAAAAATGAATGAGTGAGTGAATGGGACGAACCTTTATGGCGTACACCCTAGTTCGCGAATGATACTTCGCAAGAGGCAAATGTAAGACCTAAAGTACGTCATAAAAGGGGGTATCTCTTGACATGGCTCAGGGGGAAGGTTACACCGCTCCTGAAGCCTGAGTCATGGAAATTTGGGGCCCATGAAAGCCTATCCGGGAGAGATACCTTGGATTTCCAACTATATATATAAGGTTATACCCTGGTTGGACGCCCGAGGGTCTCTTCCAAGGAGTCAGTGTATGCTCAAGGCGCCGAGGTACACGGTTGAGCCAAGAGTGCCTGGGGCATTTGAAGTGTCTCGGCCATTCTTGGCAAGTCTTGGTATATGCTGCACTCGGCCTGAAGAAAACTCCACTTAGGGTGCAGTCTCGTAACCATAAACCATATAGGTATAAGGGATAAGAGGCTGCGAAAACAACAGTTGTTGTTAAGACCGGATGGGAGGAGCTAGTCTTGTATGGCCGATGTACGCCTCCTTGAAGGGGCAACCAGGGAGAAGATAAGGGCGGCACCCTCCATTAGGGAGCTGATAAGTGCCAAAAGACGCAAATGTCATGAGGCTTTATTTTTGCAGGGAAATTAAGACTTGTCATATTTTTGCAATGATCCTGAAGAGGCAACAATACTAACATGAAGGTAAGGCGAGATCAATGGGTTTTTACATGAAAATGTGAAGACGTCCTGCGATTTCGTCGCAAAGACGACAATGTCATGAGATTTTATATTCGCAAGAATATTTAAACTTATCATATTATCGCAAATAAAACATCCTGCAGAGGCAAAAATACTTACGAAATGATAAGACAAGGTCAATGGGTCATTGCATGAAAATGTAAAGACGTCCTGCGACTTTGTCGCAATGAGGGGTGGCGAAGTAAGACCTTTAATTAGGAAGGCAAAATAAGACCACACAAGAAATGTTAAGGCAAGATCAATAGATTTCTTCATTTATGAAGATGTCCTGCGATCTTGTCGCAATGATAAATTTCAAAATAAATCTCTCATTTGCAAATAAATAACAGAGGCAAGTATGGGAATGCATGTAATGAAATTTTGTTATTTATCTTCATATGATAGATTTATGCATAAAGGAAATGAGAAAATAAAGGATAAATTTACAAAGGTTGAAAACAAAGGTTGAATTCATATTTAGTAATCCAAGAAATTTACAGTGAAGGTTCATAGAAATAGAAGATTAAAAGGATATATATACAAATATTACAAGAAAGGAAAGAAGAAAAAGGAGTTATTTCTTAGAAGATTCTTCTTCTTTATCAGATTCCTCGATTTCATCATTCTTCTCGCCAGATTCTTCTTCTTCACTAGCTTCGCTATCAGAAACGTCAGAGAAAGGTATATCTTCAGGAATGTCAGCAAGAAGACAAGGGTATGAATTAAGAGGAATCTTGTGATCATTGCAAACTGTTTTAATAGTTTGATTGCGAAAGCGAACAACATCATTGTTAAAGTTCGCCACTGTAGCTTGCAGTTGTTTCTTCAACTTAGAATACTTGTTGTTGCGAAGAGAAAAATCTTGTGCGAGTTGTTCTTTTTCCGACTCAAGTTCTTTAATTCTTGTTTGAAATCTCTTCTCGGATTCTGCAGAACATATGACAATACATTAACAATTTAATAGCAATGCTACGGAAATAAGAAACAGTAAAGTATAATAAACAACCTTCTCTGTCAGATATCATATCCTTAACCAAGGCAGTATGCTCGGCATGAAGACTAACATCAACACCTAAGTTATTCCTGGCATTATCTAGAACTTTCGCAGCCCAAGCGAATTCATCATCACTATTTATAACAAGAAGCGAACGAACTTGCTCTTATCGCTCAGTAAGTATGGCATTCTGGCGAAGGGATTCATCTCGTTCAATTTCTACTTCGAGAAGAGATTTTTGAAATTTTGCTAATGCCTGTGCACCTTTATTAGCAATGCGGTCTTTGTCATCTATGAGATTACTAATTTTCTTTCTTAAGGATTTGGTTTTCTTATGGGAATCACGATACATTTGTTTAAATCGGTTGGCTAAACCTAAACTTGATCTATGTTCAATCTCTAAAAGGCGATATTTGGTTTGAAGTTCATTTAATGGAAGGGAATCAATTTTGGTCGATGAACTACTTAAAGATTCGTTGAGGTGAGAAAGAAGAACGTCATTGTCCATAGGCTCGGGAAATGAATGGAGAAGAATGGCTTCTTCGGAGAGATTATATATGTCTGCGAAAATAATAAATTAGGCAAAGAGAAGCAGATGAAAAAATGAAGATGATTTGAAGAGTAAAAATTTGTTGTACCATATAGTTGTTGATTTGCACTTTGAAGAGTAGATATTTTATTCTTTTGGGAAGTAGACTCAGTTTCCAACTTTTGAATTCTCTCATCCTTCTTGCGAGATGACGCAACTTCAGCTTCTAGTTCTTGGATCTTCTCTTTAAGTTGCAGATTCTTCTTTTCAAGGTTGTTGCGTCTTTTCTCAAGGTCTGAGGAAACAACAAAAGAAGCTCTCCCAGACTATCAAGGAAAGTAAAGAAATAGTTAAGATAAAACTTAAAATCGAAGTCACAAAGAAACAAAGGAATATGAACATACCAAAGCATTGAGAGCATTTAAGAGGCTAGGAGTCATTGTTCGGGAAACTCCGCGAAAAGACTCATTATTCTCTAACAACGGGGCATCGCAGATTTTAGTGAAAGCTTCGCAAATAGCGGATGAATTATCATCTCCCAATCCTTGCATAGAATCAGAGAAGACACCAGACAATAGCGCCATAGTAGAAGTATCCGAATGATTCCCCTTGGCAGAAGAAGCGCCAACCTCATTTTCATCTTCGCCAGAGCTTTCGCTGGTTTGAGAATTAGAATGGGAAGAAGGGTGGACTTTCCGTTTTTTAGAAGAAGGGGCATAAGATTTATCCTTGCAAGGAATGATTTTATTTTTGCCCTTACCCTTCGCAACACTTGGAATATCTACTTCTTCAATAACCTTTACAACACGAATGAAGATAAGAAACAGAGGCAACAATATTGTTAAAAATAGCAAAAGAAAGTGTTTCTTACTTCATCCGTGATCGATCGAAGTATCGCTAGGGTGCTCGTTTTTGGATTTACTTCAAAACTCTTCTTCAGTCTGTCAACCTATAAATTTTGCAAGTTCAGTAAAAATAAGAAAAAGAGAATATCGCAAAAGCAAAGCCTAAAAAAAAAAAAAATATGTACCTCTTTTGCCTTCTCGGGCCATTTAAATTCCCAAGGACGATAGTTTGCTAGATTTGCAGGGAGTGCATGTGAGCCTGCGATATAAGGTCCACTTAGAAAAAGAGGGACAACCCACCACTTTTCATCCTTGGAGTGGCGAGGGGTATTATTTTTACCCGAATGCCAATCAATGTCCTGCATGAGCAGTTTGTCAGCATCAACGTTATCATTCTTCTTCAGTCGAGCACCCCAGCGAGATTTATCATTTCTCATATTTATAACTGAGTAATTCGCAAAGAAGTTGTCCACGGTATACTTCTCAGCAACTATTTGTAAATCTGCAAACTGGGGATCCCTGATATTATCAGGATATAAAGATCCTTTACCAGCGCCGCGATTGGCGAATTCAAGCATTAAACGGATGCAGTCGCCACTTAATTGATAGACAGCTCGCGAGAATTTCTCATGAGCAAGAATTTCGTAGAATAATGGCAACTCGGGATTGTACAGAGGAATAGGAGTCCTGCGAGGAGTTGACCTAGCGAGACTATGATTTTATGATCATCACATTGATGATCAGAAAACAATCTTGCAGAAAGTATAGATGAAGATCCTTGATCAGGAATGGTTGATAAAGTGAAACCCTTTTCCTGTAATTTCTTTTGAACATCAGTAAAAAGAGGAGTGTATGTATGACCAAGTGAAACCATTGTTAGAAGTATGGGAATGAATAAAGAATTGGAGATCAAAAGAATGAGAAAAGTGTAGAAGGATTATGGTAGCAGGAGCGCAAATTGCGGAAGGAGAGAGAGAGTTAAAGAAGATTTGAATAAGAAAAGTAAAAGAGAAGAAGAGAGGAATGAGGAAACTATTTATAGAGAGAAAGAATCTTCGAGAAAATAAATACATTTAATGAGAGATGGGACGTGAATGGTCAAAAATAAACGGTTGAAAGAGACGTGTCAAAAATAGAATGGAAGAAGAAATATCTGTAATAAATTCCGTGTAAAAGTACAAAATTGAAACAAACAAAGATGAATGATCGCGACATAGAAGATGAACGACTACGGCATTTCATAATATTAGTTCTCATGACATTCTCTTCTTCGCAGAGAAGACATGAGAAGAGGCAAGATGTAGGATCGGAATATCGCGACATCAATATTTCGCGAGAATAATAAACGACAGTATTGCGAAGGCGTCGCAAGGAAGAAAAGTCAATGACGCATCAGATGACGACAGCCAGAACGTGAGAAAAGTGTGAATACTTGGCGAGATTTAGGAGTGTCGCGAAGACAAATATTTATACACTCGCGACACTTCGCGAAGGATTCCCGAAAATAAAGGACAAACTTTATTCTGTCATCCATTATGTAATACCCTATATAAAGGGTCGGGTAAGTCTGTTGTAGAGAGAGGTCTTTTGAATTGTCGAGCAAGATATTAGGAGAGAGAAACTTTGGAGCGATTGTAATTTTCTTAACTCTGTTCTAATCTTCTTTGTAAACATTTCAAGAAAATAATCAATAAAATCTATAGCAATTCATATTCACAATGAGTTAATTGAGTAGAATCTAGTGAGGGGTGTAGTGTGGGATTTCCTGCAACTACACATACAAATATGGAATTGTGAAAGAAATACACAAATAAAGCTCAACAAGCAATCTTGTGATAAAAAAGAGTTTTTCAGGGAAGGAAAAAGGAATGTTAGGTTACGGAAATTGTATACAGAGTAGGATTCACGTGCGACCAATTCATAACCCTAAAGAAGGTAGACTTATCTATTTTAACCCTATTTTAATGAAAAAGGAAATTCTTTTCAATACCAATTTATGATATGAAAAGATCAACAGAATTCCAGAAAACAACATCCAAAAAAAAAAAAAGTCTTTCCCTAAAGCCTGAACTGTGCAAACTTTTGTCTCTTTGAAGTAAGGCACATGAGACAAGACGCACTTTCAACACGATTAAGCTGTGTTCGGGTGAACGATAATATGTCCACCATACACGGAATTCTTAATACTCTTTTTTACAGAATGTTTAGACCTTGTTCTTTTAATTATTTAGATTTTAAATTTTTCAGAGAGGAATTGATTTTTTTACTTACCTCAGGTGAATTAGACTTCTGAACATGTTTGAGCTTATTTGCTAATCGATTTTCTCTCCGTTGAAGTTTATTGACATATCTTATTTTATGTTTGTACTTGTAACACTTAGAGAGTTCATGACCCGTAAAAGTACAATAAGAACATGTCAATGTGGAAGATGGTTCAGACACCATAGCTGAGCATGCTGTTAAACAGATTGAGGTACCTGAAACATATGAAATACAATTTTCAGTAGACAGGGAAAGTCCATTTTATCCTCCATAGTGGTTGACGAAGTTTCTCTAGGAAGAATATCAAGATTGATGTACGTATTGCTACAATTATCAAAATGAATATTTTTTCACCAAGAAGTGCAACACTTGACTTTTCATCTTGATATGAATCATAGTGATCATACATCTCATCAAGAGGTGTAGCAAGACCATTGTTCCCAGTGTATTTTCTACGATTTGGACATTCATTAAAAAAATGACCAAAACCTTTACACTTGAAGCACTGTGGCATATCATCATCATCAGTATCGACTGTGTCCCTATTTTTAGGAGGAGCAGGGTCATGAGGTTTGACTGATGACTTGGGTTTAACTCTGATGAATCGTTTACTTCTCTTCAAAACAAGATCTCTAAATTGTCTTGTGATCAGTGAAACTGAGTTGTCAACATCTTCATCCGATGAATCAGTCTCAATAGGATCAACAACAAAGTTTCCAACACTTTTACTTTTGTCAAGCAATTTAGTGTTCTTTTGTGCTTTAAAAGCAATATCCTTCCAAGATTTGGATGTATGCTCATGATCAAAGATCTTTAACTTCCCAACAAGAGTATTTCTGGATAAATTATTAAGGTTATTTCCTTCAACGATAACATGCTTCTTAGAATCGTATTTGGTTGGCAACGATCTAAGAATTTTCATCACAATGTCCTTTTCAGGAATAGTCTTACCCAACGCAAAAGATGCATTAATAACTTCAGAAACTTTGTGATTAAACTCATCAAATGAATCTTCATCTGCTATACGACGGTTTTCCGAATCAGAATTTTAGTTTTTTGAAGCCTAGCTTCTTTCTCAGAGGAATTTCCTTTGAATAAAGTTTCTAAGATACCCAGGCTTCTTTAGACTTAGTGCACGCAGTCACATAGTGCCGAAGGTATGGAGTAATGGCATGGATGATTGCATTTAATCCATCAGAATTTTTCTTTGCAGCAAGAATCTCGGCAGGATCATAAGCACCAATATCTTCGGAACAGTTACATCGCCCCTGCGCAACAACCGGGGAGGATCATAGCCATTAACTACGCGAACCTATGATTGAAAATCACGCGCTTGAAGAAAGGCACACATGGAAATTTTCCACCATAGATAATTCCAGCCATCGAAGACTGGTGGTACGTTTATAGAGATAACATCCTTGTACGCTTCAATTATTATTATTTTCCACCATAGATAATTGATAAAGTTTTGAATCTTTTGTGCTTATCAGCAACATCCTTGTATTTAGCATTAGACGACTCCTCAAGTTTCGTTTTGACTTCATAATGTAGTTCAGAAGCTTGCTCCAACAGATTATCAGCTTTGATATTGGAATTATTTAACTTAGGAAGTACAACCAAGTCTAGTACATGATTACGGACCTTTGAATAAACGATTTCAAATGGAGTTTTACCTGTGGATCTGTTTACAAAAGTGTTGAATGCAAATTCCATGTGAGGTAGCAAAATATCCCATTGTTTGCTGTTATCAATGCTTTTGGCTCGAATCAAATTTCCCAAAGAACGATTGACAACTTCAGTTTATCCATCTGTTTGAGGATGTGAAGTAGTGCTGAATTGCAAACTAGTTTCCAAACGCATCCATAAAGTCTTCAAGAAATAACTCAGAAATTTTGAATCTCTATTAGAAGTAATAGACTTAGGAATTCCATGTAATCGAACTATTTATCTGAAAAATAAAGATGCAACATTTGAAGCATCAGTAGACTTTTTACAGGCTATAAAATGAGCCATCTTGGAATATCTATCTACCACAACCATAATCGAATCATTCCCTCTAGTTGTACGAGGTAAACCAAGAATACAATCCATACTAATGTCCACCCATGGAGCTTCTGGAATTGGTAAAGGAGTGTAAAGTCAGGTATTTTGAACAATACCCTTAGCTTGTTGGCAAACCATGCATTTCATAACGTATTTTTGTACATCACGCTTAAGTCAAGGCCAATAATAGCGTTCCTCTACAAGTGCATAAATAGTTTTATCTCTTCCAAAATGGCCACTAAGTCCACTTCCATGTAGTTCACGTATTAAATGAAGACGTAAAGAACCATTAGGAATGCAAAGACGATTACCTTTAAATAAAAAGCCATCATCCTCAGCATAAATCTGAGGATAAATCTCTTTGATATAATCAAAAACAAAACTCTCATTTCGAATGGTTTCCAAAAGATGTCGCCGTCTACTCAAAGCATCTGCAACTTGATTAAGCTTTCCACTTTTATGTTTGACAGAAAAAGTGTACTTATTAATTGTGGATAACAACCTATCATGCATACGGTTAACCTTAGATGAAGTCTGGAGATATTTCAAAGCATGATTATCAGTATTAATCACAAATTCTTGATGAACCAAATAAGTATGCTACTGTTTAAGTGCTTGTACAAGTGCAAGCAATTCTAATTCATATGTAGACCACTTTTTCTGAGTATCAGAATTCTTATCACTATGGTAAGCAACTGGATGTCCTTCCTGAGATAAAACTGCTCCAATTCCAACAATAGAAGCATCACAATCAACTTGAAAAGGTTTGGAAAAGTCAGGCAATGCAAGGATAGGAGCTGAACATAGTTTTTCTTTAAGAGCATTAAAACTTTTATCATCTTCTTTCGTCCATATGAATTTTTCCTTCTTTAAACAATCAGTAAGAGGTACATCAATGGTGCTGAAATTTCTTACAAAACACCTATAAAAAGAAGCCAATCCATGAAAACTTCTCTCCTTTTGATAGAAGTAGGAACATGCCAATCCATAATTGCTTGAACTTTAGAAGGATCTACATGAATACCCTTGGAAGAGATTATATAACCCAAGAAGGTAACTTCATAGGTCATGAAAGTGCATTTCTTCAAATTCACAAACAAAGAATTGTCTAATAATACTTTGAACACTTGAGATAGATGACTGATATGTTCCTTTGCACTTCTACTAAAGATCAAGATATCATCAAAGTATACAATGACAAACTTACTCAAAAAAGGTTGTAAAACCTGATTCATGAGCCTCATAAAGGTGCTAGGAGCATTAGACAGGACAAAAGGCATAACTAGCCATTCATATAAACCCTCTCTTGTTTTGAAAGCAGTTTTCCATTCATCCCCCACTCTTATTCTAATTTCATGATATCTACTCCGAAGATCAAGTTTAGTGAACATAATAGACCCAGCAAAAAGATCAATCATATCCTCAATATGAGGAATAGGAAACCTATAAGTAATGGTGATACGATTCAAAGCTCTGCAATCTATACACATTCTCCATCCATTATCCTTCTTAGGCACCAGAAAAGCAGGACAAGCACAAGGGATATTACTAGGTATAATTAATCCCTTAGTCAATAAGTCATTAACTTGACCCTGTAATATTTCATATTTAGTTGGAATTAACTTATAATGAGCTTGATTAGGTAAAGAAGCTCCAGGTATAAGATCAATGCAATGTTGAACATCTCTAAAAGGTGGTAAACTGACAGGCAATTACTCAGGAAATAATGTATGATATTTAGATAACAAAGGTTGTACTCGAGTAGAATTTACACCATAGGCTTGTGGTCTTCATAATAACTCAAAGTGTGAGATGAATGTAAAGAACGAGAGATAGTAGACACCAAAGCATGAGTCTTGCAATCACTACGTTCTTGAATTACTAAGTTTACTTTGAGGGAAACAGAGTTATCCGTTTACCATCCTTGTAAAAAGTATAAGTATTCTAAAAGAGTTAGAACTGCTCTAACATCATATTGCCATGGTCTTCCAAGAAAAAGATGAGTTGCATTCATATCGATAACATCACAGAGCACATAATCCTTATATCCAACAAATGAGAACTCAATAACACACTGATGAGTAATATTTTGTGTGGAAGAACTATTCACCCAACCTACAGAATAAGGATTAGGAGGTGGAATAGTTGGTAATCCCATTTTCTCCACAACAAAAGATGCAATGTAATTGTCTACACTGCCACTGTCAATGATCATGTCACATACTTTATCACCAATAATCCACTTGGTTTTGAAAATATTATGTCTTTGAGAATAACATGGTTCAGTAAGCATTAGAGGACGAATCATCCCAACAAACTGATCACCATAAGTTTCATGTAATTCAATATCTTCAACTTCTTCACCTTCACCATCATCTAAAACTTTAGTATCTTTTGAGTCACTTTGTACCTGAGTTTGTCCAATGAAACCATTAAATCGACGACTGTTAAAGGAAGAATTACCAGCAGGTTGATTGCATTTATTTCAACGAAATTTCGAATAATTATTAGTAGGCTTATTCGGATAAGGAAATTGATTCTGCATCCTATTAGAAAATCTGACACTTGTTGGTCTAGGTTGATGTTGCTGAATGGATTGATCCTCAATAGAAGATGGTAAGATAGGTGAAGTATTGGTGGTTGAAGTTGGTTGAGAAAAAGAAAAGCTCACTGGTTGTTGTTGTGAACCGGAACTGAGTTCTTGTGGATCAACAACCATTTTTGATCCCCTTTCACCTTGGTTACCATAATAAGAATTTGATGGTCTGGCAGCTTTATAAAAATGTTGATAATGAGCTTGTCGTGGAGTTATTTGTCTGGAAGAATTTAGTACACGCCTATCAATCTTAATAGCTTGTTGAATAGCTTCAACCATTGTAAATACGGATTGTGTCATTCCCTGCTGAATTAGGTTGTTCAATCCATCTATAAAACGTGCAACCAAATGTTTTTCAGTTTCATTCAATCTATTTCGAGCAATCAATGCATAAAACTCAGCTACATATTCTTCTACTAGTCTAGCTCCTTGTCGACAGTTTTGAAGCTTGAGAAACAGCTGTTGTATATAATCTTGTGGTAAAAACTTATCTCTTAATAAGTCTCGCATTCTCTTCCAAGTTCTTATAATAGGTTTGTGATACTTACGTCGATCGTCACAGAGAGTTTCCCACCAAGCTGCAACTCCACCTTTAAGTTTATATGCTACCAGTTTCACCTTAGAAGAATCAGGGACTTCCATAAAAGTGAAAAACGATTCTACTTCATATAACCAATCCAACAAATCTTCAATATGTAAACCACCATGAAAATTAGGTATGTCAGCCCTTAATTTATATTGGAAGATTTCCCAAGGATTCATATTAGACTTTAATCGTCTTTCTTCTATCCATTGTTGTTCTTGGATGTCTTCGTTTTTGTCTTCATTCACTGTTGATAGTTACCGTTGCAATTATTTTGTGAATACAACCTTCTAATTGTTCAATGTGTTGAATGACATGTGAAACATTCCCAGGAATAGACGTATTTTGAACAAAGGAAGGTTTAACTTTTATTGTTGCATCGTCTTCTTTATCTTTTGTTTTGTTTTCTTCTTCTTCGTCTTCCATATCATCATCTAACTTAGGCATATTAGAGCAATATAAACCAGCGTGCTCCCATAATTTGTTTATGTACTCTCCTTGGAATACCAACCTTTTTTCGATAGTGCCAAGCTTCTTTTCAAATCTATCTGTTAGAGTTTTGACGTCAGTTTTATTGGTATCAAACTTGTTTTGCAGAGAGGTAATAGAGTCTTGAAGAGGTTTCCAAAGTTCTGCGATTTCAGCTAGGGTAGGAGATTTATCTGCCATTGAAAAGCAAAGTAGTTTTTTTTTTTTTTTTTAAGTTTGTGCGGAAGCTGTGAAGGATCTGTTTTTAGATAGAAATCTAAAAACTCTGTAACTGATACCAACTAGTGTAGTACGTGTAAGAAGAAAGCAATTCAGCGATTGCTAGAGTTGATAAGAGAAGAAAAGGTTGAGAAAACAGAAAGAATAATAAGGTTAAACGATGAGAAAGATAGGTTTGCTCTGAAAGAGTTTTTTTATAATAATTGATAATAAGAATGTAGCTTACAAGAACGAAATAAGCATGTTTATATAGGCATGAAAAGAACCTAGAAATAGTAAAACTCTAAAAGAAGAAATAAGAAACTCTAAAAGAAGAAGTTCTAGACTTGATAAACAAGTAAACCAAAGTAGATGCTAAGGACAACTGTGAAAGTTGATACAACGTAAAGGGATCAACTATCATTGTTGATACGGACCAATTGGATCAACTGGAACAGTTGATACATTGAAAATAGGTAGATGTCCTACATCAGCATTTCTGTCGACCATAGAGTCAGATTGCTACAAACACAGACTTATGAGGTCTTAAACGTGTTTGCCTGCTCTGATACCAATTGAAAAAGCGGGGTCTAATAACCACACCCAATATTTCATTTAGGCAATCTGTATGGACTAACTCCAATATATTTCCAAGAGAATCAACTAGACAGTCAGACTCAATCAAGAAAAATACATCCAAGAGTTATATCTTTGTTTCTCAATGTGATCAAAGAAATCAAACATATAGAAATCCATGAGTCTGATTATTATGACAAACAACTTGAACGGTATAAAAGACCAATGTTCAAGTGCCAATCAATTTATATCAACAACTAAAGGTTGGATTATCTAATTGATTGAACTACACATAACCTGTGATAATTCAATTATATAGAAAATACAATGCGGAAAAGAAATAACACAGAAACCAGTAATTTTGTTAACGAGGAAACCGTAAATGCAGAAAAAACCCTGGGACCTAGTACATATTTGAACACCATACAGTATTAAGCCGCTACAGACTCTAGCCTACTACAAGTTAACTTCGGGATGGAATGCAGTTGAGCCCTAACCAATCTCTGATTAAGGTACAATCCTGTTCTTACGCTCTCGAATCCCAAGCGGGACTCTACGCACTTGATTCCCTTAGTGATCTCACCCACAACCAAGAGTTGATGTGACCCAAAGTCAAGACATGATAAACAAATCTGTTTTACACAGAAAAGTCTATTGAATAGATAAATCTGTCTCCCACAGAAATATTTATGAGTTTTTTGTTCTGTATTTTGATAAATCAAGGTGAACAGGAACTAATTGATACACACAACTTATATTCTCGAAGAAAAGCCTAGTAATATCAATCACCTCACAATAATCTTAAAGCGTATGGAAGCGGAATAAGATATTGTGGAATTACAAACGACGAGACGAAGATGTTTGTGATTACTTTTATCTTACCTATCGGAGATTGAATCTCCAAAGCAAATCTTAGAAAAATAGTACTCAATATGATAGAACAGAGTAAGATCGGAACACACAACTACGAGAGAAAATAGTTGGGTCCGGCCGTAATCCCAATGAAGTCTTTAAGTCGTTAACCTATAATGGTTTTAGGAAAGCCTAAGTTAAATGAGAATTTGACTCTAGTCGCAACTAGTATCACACAGGAGGTGTGGGGATTAGGTTTCCCAGTTGCTAGAGTTCTCCCTTATATAGTCTTCAATTCAGGGTTTGCAATCAATGACACCTTGGTAACAAAGCATTCAATATTCACCGTTAGATAAAAACTTGATTAGATTCAAGATAATATCTTTCAACTGTTTGATCGAACTTAGCTTGTTATACACAAATGAAATGTGACTTCATTTAGATATGGGTAACCGCACCTAAACGTGTACACTTTGTTAGAACACTGCTCGGTCGAACTCGCATGCGTTTATATCTCAAGAATGTTTTTCAATGTTAGTGATCAAAACTATAAGTCTTGATTTCTAGCCTATTTATAAAAGTCTCGGACTAGGACATAGATAGTGTAGTTGAGCTTAGATTTCACATAGTTCATCATTTGAAGACGAAGAACTACTAAGGGGAGCTTGTGGAACTTCTTCGACAAAAGGTATGTGGAGACTTGAACTCAGATATCACTTGGAAAGTCTATTTCTACTATCTCCTATATTGAGACATAAGTCGTGTTACGATATAGTTTTCTCTATACACATTTGATATTTCGAGATGAGTATTTCTCGCTTACAAGTTTCTCGAAATATGTGTTGGTAAGATTTCGCTTCGACCAAGTTCATCTTATATCATGAGAAAATTGCCGAGTAACATCTTACATGGTTTGTGTGATACAATCATTTGATGTAGGCTTGGAATACTTCGATAATGATTATTTCAATATCTTGAAAATTGCTTTGATGCTAATAGTGTGTAAAAACGGCTATTGTCATTATAGAAGAATGTTTCAATGATTGAAATAAAGAGTTTAAAATCTTGTAAACATCTTTGGATATAAGCATAGTGTGTTCGCACATTAGTGTATAAGTCCAAAACCGGGAACCTAAAGTATGCATACTTGTGTGGAGACTGGGTAAGTATGCGTACTTGTACGCATACTGGCGGAAGTTCACATCCGTGAATTTCTGCTGAGTTTGAAAACCAAAACCAAACTCATCCGATTACCTAAAGTGCGCGTACCCATACGCGTACTGGCGGAAAGTTCACGTCCGTGAATTTCTGCCGAGTTTGAAAAATAAAACAAACTCAAATTCGGTTACTTAGGTACGCATACCAGTACGCATACTTAAGTGTGTTACTTTTCTAAAATTGGTCATACGTGAACCTAAACATTAAACAATAAGGAATGCAATCTTTGCAAACGTGGCTATAATGTTCATGTATTGATTCGAGTGAATTAAACCGATTTTTCTTCAATTATGTTCTTGAATAATCGATGAGAATATAACAATTGAACAACTCTTTAACTAGTTTCATTTTAGTCATTTGAACAAGTTATGGTTGAGATGAATAAGGTTGATATGAGAGTAATCATATGGCTAACCTCGGTTAATTATCTGTTAACCAACATGGTGTACACGTTTAGGTACGGCTACATAAACCTAAATGAGGGTACATTTCATTTTTGTGTAACAAGCTACAAGTTCGATCTAACGGTTGAAAGATATTAGCTTGGTTGAATCAGGTTTTTCATCTAACAGTGATTATTAAATGCTTTGTTACCAAGGTAACTTGTGCAAACCATGATTTGAAAACTATATAAAGGAGAACTCTAGCAACTGGAAAACCTAATCCCCACACCTCCTGTGTGTTACTAGTTGCATAACTAGAGTCGATTCTCCTATAACCTTAGGTTTCTTCTCGAGACCCTGTAGGTTAACGACTTGAAGACTTCATTGGGATTGTGAAGCCATACCCAACTATTATCTTTGTAGTTGCATGATCTGATCTTGTTGTTTCTATCGTGTTGAGTACAGTTGGAATAATTGACTCGATATTTTATATCTCCCATAGGCAAGATATAAAAGTAATCACAAACACCTTCCTCTCAT